>OZ025293.1:14073234-14618234 GCA_964019185.1 Maratus speculifer | reverse complement strand
AAAGTTGTTGAAAACATTACTATTGGATCAAATTTTCTGCGATTCTTTGACGAGATTTGCATTTTTTCTTCAATCGTTTGTCGGAATTTGCATTCTTCCGCGATCTTTTGACGAAAATCACGTTATAATTGCAATCCTTTTGATGAAAATTCGCATTTTTTTCGCGATCTGTTTGAGGAAAATCGCGTTTTTTGCGATCTTTTTTGAGGAAAATTGCGTTCTTTTCGCGATCTTTTAATGAAAATCGCGTTTTTATTGCTATCTTTTGACGAAAATCGCGGTTTTTCTCACGATCTTATGCGGAAAATCGCAGTTTTCTCGAGATCTTTTGACGAAAATCGTATTTTTATTGCGATTTTTTGACGAAAGTAGTGTTTTCCTTGCGGTCTTATGATGAAAATCGCGTTTTTCTCGAGATTTTTTAAAATTAAAATCGTGCTTTTCTAGCATTATTTTGACGAAACCGCGTTTCTCTCGCGATATTTTGATAAAAAAAGCATTTTTTTCGCGACCTTTTAACGAAAATCGTATATTTATTGAGATCTTTTGACGAAAGTAGTGTTTTCCTCGCGGTCTTATGATGAAAATCGCGTTTTTCTCGAGATTTTGTTTATGATACTCGCGTTTTTACCACTCTTTTATTAACTTCACCTGTATGTTTCTGAGTTTGTAACTCTCCTTATTTTATGTATGTTCACCGATTACTCAGAAACCATGCATCCGATTAACTTGGTTTTGTTGTTAAATGAAAGACGATGCTCTCGAATTGGTACCACTTCAGTTTCTTCGAAATTGGTTCAGTACTTTTTTAGTAATTAGGTAAAAACTAATAAAATTAGTGATTTTTCGCTAATTAAAAGTGTTGAATACGTTCACTGAATGGAGTGTAGACAGCATGGCCGAGCGGTCTAAGGTGCCGGATTGAAGCTCTGTTTTTCGAAAGAGATTGTGGGTTCGAACCCCACTCCTGACATTATTTACATCTATGTAAAATTTAAAAAAAAATTTCCGTATTACAATTTTTATTTTTAACCGGCTTTAGAAAAGGAAGAGGAAGTTATCAATTCGACGCGTATGTATTTTTTTTCTATGTATGTTCACCAATTACTCTGAAACTATCCAACCGATTAATTTGGTTTTCGTATTAAATATAAATATAGTTTTAAAAAACTAAAAACCACGCTTTTAAAGTAATCAAACTAAAAAGTGAAAAATAAATATAGTTTTAAAAAAAACTAAAAAACACGCTTTTTAAGTATATCAAACTAAAAAGCGAAAAATAATTCGTACTATAAGCTGAAAACGAAAATAGAGGAAAAATACTATATTACTATAAAATCATTGTTATTATAGAAATCAATCAATAAGCAATAAGTAAAATTATCGTGGAAAAAAAGCGTGGGGTGCTTCTTAAGAATTGATAGATGGAGCATGGTAGATGGAGCACTCCACGCTTTTTTTCCACGATAATTTTATTTATTGCTTATTAATTGATTTCTATAATAACAATGATTTTATAGTAATATAGTATTTTTCATCTATTTTCGTTTTCAGCTTATAGTACGAATTATTTTTAACTTTTTAGTTTGATATACTTAAAAAGCGTGTTTTTTAGTTTTTTTAAACTACATTTATTCTGGCGTTATTTTGATGAAAACTGCGTTTCTCTCGCTGTTTTCGTATTTATTTCGTATTTCGTAAAATAGAATTTTTTCGCGACCTTTTGACAAAAATAGTGTTTTTTCGCGATCTTTTGACGAAAATTGCATTTATTTCGGAATCTTTCGACGAAATTCGTTTTTTATTCCGCAATTTTTTTTTTTATGAAGATAGCATTTTTTTCTTGATCTTTTGGCGAAAACCGCGTTTTTCTCGCGATTTTTTGACGAAAAATGCGTTTTCCTCGGCAATTTTTAGCGGAAATCTCTTTTTTTCGCTATTTTTTGGCGAAAATCTTGTTTTTATTGCGATCTTTTGAAGAAAATCTTGTTTTTCTTACGATCTTATGCCGAAAATCGTGTTTTTTCAAGATTTTTTGCACGAAAATCGCGTTTTTCTAGCGTTATTTTGACAAAAATCGCGGTATTTTGACAAAAATTAGCATTTTTTCGCTATCTTTTGACGATAATAACGTTTTCTTTGCTATATTTTGACAAAAATAGCGTTTTTGGGGGATTTTTCAACGAAAATCGTTTTTTATTCCGCGATTTTTTTTTATGAAGATCACGCTTTTTTCGCGATCTTTTGCCGAAAGTCGTGTTTTTTCTGCAATCCTTTCAATATATGAAAAATAAGAAAAGCGGAAAATGACAAAAAATCAGGAAAATCGCAAATCCGTGGAAGAATCCCATGCCTACATAGTATTCTATTCCATTCTTCCATACATTAGCGAATGGGTCTTTTCGCGTAACTGAAATAGCCCTTTAAATAGCAAACTGCAGGAATTATGTGTTTATATAATCTATTTAATTCCTATACTTTGTAATAAAATCTTAGCATCATGTGCTTATTTGTAAAATTGTTTTAGACAAATTTTATTTTAACGTTATTAATTGATCTTTAAGCAATGCATATGTATTTCGTATTTTCGCAAAGTTATGAAAATTATTATAATTTTAATAATGATTTAAAATACTTATGCTAACTATTAAATTTGTTCATTACATTATTATAACTTGAAACTCATATAGAAATTTCAATATGAATTTCAAATTATAACAATGAAACTTTAAATATTTCTCAAAAAACTCAGTTTAAAGTGTGGGGAGGGGGGGGGCCCAAAATTTGTTTCTTGGGGGGGGCCTCAAAACACCTTGCTACGGCCCTGGTTATACGGGGAAACGTTGTTTGGGGGGTGTTTTAATTATACTAAACTACTTCGCATTTTATGAATAAGATATACGTTAATGAAGTCTAATAAAAATTACTCCCTTCATATTTACAGGAACACAAAGATTTCGACCACTATACTGTGCAGCAGCTGCCAGATTTTCTATATAGCAAACTTTAGCTACTCAATCAACCGATAGATGGCAGCACGCCACACCTTGACGTAAGACACTTACCTGTGTGGTACCAGAGACTTACCTGACATTCACTCACCTGCCGACTCTGGCACTGATCGTACGACCGAGCTCGATGTGCTGTAAATCATGACCAACCCTTCATGTTAATTTTATTTAATTTTATGTAAATATTTTGTTCAAATACAATATTATGAAAAGTTATCCGTAGCAGTTTATTGTATTATCGAGTACATTCAATTATCTCACTGATTAAATGAGATTGAAATCAGATTAATGGAGAGGGCAGTTAACGGCCCCTCCAAGTGGTGACCATGTGAAAGAATACAACGCATGCTAACATCGCCGGCGCCGTAACTAGAAGACTTGCGTTCATCATCGTCCTGCTTTCATCCAACTTTACAAGTGCTATGAATATGGACTTTATTCTGAATTTTATGCCAGCTGTGGTACAAAGGAGAGCCCACGTGTTCGCGATGTGCCGATTCTGAAGGTAAGTGGCTATTTTTCATTTCCGTTCATTGTTTCTGTCAGGAGTGCTTTGTTTATTTTTGCATATTCACGATGCCGCCAAACGATCCTTTGCAACAGGTTGAGAAAGTCTCTGTTAAATTTCCCCCTTTTTGGGATAAAGAGGCTGACCTTTGGTTTATCAATATTGAAGCACAATTTATTCTAAATAACATTACTCAAGATACTACGAAGTATTACGCAGTAGTATCGGCTCTTAATTCGGAAGTGCTCTCCTATGTGAGTGATATTGTAAAAAATCCCCCGAATTCGGATTTGTACTTAAGCCTTAAAAGACGCTTAATCGCTGAGTTCGCGGATTCTGAGCAAAAGCGGGTGAAAGATTTGCTAATGCATACGGTTTTGGGGGATGAAAAGCCATCGCACCTCTTACGTAAAATGCGACAGCTCGCGCAGGAAAAAGTTAATGAGGAATTTCTTAAAACACTATGGATACAACGTTTGCCGAAAGAAACGCAAGCTATTTTATCTGTTTCGGAAGGTAATTTAGATAAACTCGCGCAGATGGCTGATAAAATCATCGAAGTAGCAATTCCACAAGTCGCGGAGACGCAGCGGCGTTACGATCAAAACAAAGAAAACGCGTCGGTTTCCGAATTACAGGCGCAAATCGCGGAGTTAACCGTGCAAGTGAAACATTTATCGCGCTTTAGCCAGCGGCGGGAGCATAGATCGCGGGACCGTTCTACGCATAGAAGACATCGATCGCAGACTCCTAAGCGCATGAAAGAAGGTTTGTATTGGTATCACGCTACGTTCGCCGATAGGGCACGGCAATGCCGACCCCCATGTAATTTTAATAAATCGGAAAACTAGAGGGGAAATCACACGTGGCGCAATGTGATTTCAATGTTAACACATCAAGTCGCCTTTTTATTCACGATCCTACTTCTCGCCGACATTATTTAATTGATAGCGGCAGCGATGTTTGTGTTTTGCCGTATACGGCTAAGATGTCTTTTGTTGCACCTTCTAATTTAACACTGTATTCAGCCAGCAATTCCCCAATCAAAACATATGGTACTAAAATGATAACACTTAGTCTAAATTTACGACGCGAATTAAAATGGCCATTTATAATCACTAACGTTAGTAAACCAATTATCGGCGCCGATTTTTTAAAACATTATGGATTATTAATTGATTTGAAAAATTCTTGTTTATATGATCCACTCACTAAGTTCACTTCCAAAGGCACTACAATTAACAGTCACAGCAAAAGCATTACTCTTGTCTCTAGTAGAGATAAATTCTATAACATCTTAAACAAATACAAGGATATAATTCGCCCATATCCTGCTTCACCCAACCCAAAGCATAATACTGTGCATAGGATAATAACAAATGGGCAACCAGTCTTCAGTCGCCCAAGGCGTTTAAATCCTCAGCAGTTAGCCGTCGCAAAGCAGGAATTTCAGACTATGATGGAACAGGGTATTTGTAGGCCTAGTAAATCGAATTGGTCAAACCCCTTACATATGGTTCCTAAAGCTAATGGTGAATTTCGCCCCACTGGCGACTATCGCGCCTTAAATAGAATAACTCAGATGGATAGATATCCTTTACCACATTTACATGATTTTGCACAAAATTTGCACGGAAAAAAATATTTTTCAAAAATCGATCTTACTAGAGCATATCATCAAATTCCAGTGCATCCTGATGACGTGCCCAAAACGGCAATAACTACACCTTTCGGGCTCTTTGAATTTTTATTTATGCCATTCGGCTTAAAATGCGCAGCCCAAACATTTCAACGTTTTATGAATGAAGTACTTTATGGTTTTGATTTTGCTTTCGACTACATTGATGACATATTAATTGGCAGCTCATCTGAGGAAGAGCACGCTAAGCACTTAGATATGGTTTTTAGTCGCCTCTCTGAGTATGGCATTCGAATCAATGTGGATAAATGCGTTTTAGGTGTTCAGGAACTGTCTTTTTTGGGCTATCTTATTAATGAGCAGGGTATAAGACCAATGCCCGAGAGAGTAACACCCATCTTGAATTTTGATAAGCCAAAAACTGTAGGGGATCTAAGACGATATTTGGGGTTACTTATACCCTGTTCGCACTGGGATAGTTAAGTCACTTAACTTTAAGTCACTTAAATTTTTTGAAGCGGGATACCCGGAATTAGGCTTCACCTGTTCGCACTTGCTAAATATTTTAAGTGACTTAACTTGGCCAAAATGACATCTGGGCATGCGCATAAGTTCGGAAATTTGTAACTGCAACTTCTAACTGTTTTTTGTTTACATAGCAATTATCGTGCCATATTTCAATTAAAAATTAATTTTGTCATCCTCCCAATTTATTTTGCAGGAGGAAATAGCAGGCTAAACATATTCCATTTTTGACCTTTGATTACAAAAAAACCCCACAAACACACGTGTTAAGCAACTGGGGCAAACAAATAACAACTTGAAACAATTTATAATTATTTGTAGGACTCAACTCCAGTTATTTAACAATCAGAATTAAATATTCTAAAATTCAGAAATAATAATTAAATATTCAGAAGGCACATTTCAACTCAACTCATAGTTAAGTGAGCATCTCAAAAGTTAAGTGAGTTTCAGAAATTTGCTTAATACCCTGTTCACACTACGGATATTTAAGATATCTCAGGCCTGGAACTCTCTCAGAGAGTTTCAACTCTCTCGAGCTAGATACAGGAACAACCACCTATTCTCATTGGCTACAAAGCTTTGCTTTTACTGATTGGCTGTTGTGGCCGTCTTTATTTCAAGCGCATGCGCATACGCTACATTTGTTCAGTTCAGAGATACAGTGACATTCGCTGAGATATCTTAGGTAAATTTTTCAATGTGAACAGGCATCCAATTCCGGGAGGGTCCACTTCAAACACGGCGATCTTAAGATATCTTAAGTTTGTGGTGTGAACAGGGTATAAGTGAGAATCTTGATTCCGGGTACGACCGCTTCAAAAACTTCAAGTTAAGTGACTTAACTTTCTCAGTGCGAACAGGGTATAAATTATTATCGGCGTAATATCCCACAGGCTGCTCATGTTCAGTCATTTTTAAGTACTTACTTAAAAGGTTCTAAAAGGGCTGATAAGAGCGAGATAGAGTGGAATGATGAGAGCAGTAAAGCTTTTGAGGATTCAAAACGTCAGCTCGCTAACGCAGCTTTGCTTTTTCATCCTTTGCCCGATGCTCAAATTGCTTTATTTGTAGATGCTAGTGATTTCGCTATTGGCGCAGCGTTGCACCAGTGTGTTGAGTCGACTCTTCAACCATTAGGTTTTTTTTCACGCAAATTGACTGAGACTGAAAAGAAGTATTCCGCATATGATAGAGAGTTACTAGCCGCTTATTCTGCTATTAAACATTTTCGCTTCATGCTGGAAGTTCGTAATTTTACTTTATATACAGACCACAAACCACTTACTTATGCCTTTTCCCAAAAAAGTGACAAATGTTCCCCACGACAATTGCGACAGCTAGATTTCATTAGCCAGTTCACCACTGATATTAGACACGTTAAGGGGGTTGACAACATACCAGCCGACACGCTTTCGCGAATTGAATCTATAACTTGTCCCACGCCAATTAACTACGAGCAGATCGCTGATGATCAGAGTAGGGACAGTGATTTAAGCACATGTTTAGCAGATAATTCATCATCGCTTAAGCTCAGTAAATTCATCATGCCCAATAGCTCTGTGGAACTTTATTGTGACACATCTACCGGAAAAATCAGGCCTTTTATCCCGCTAACTCAGCGAAAAAATGTTTTTGACGCTTTACATAACATTTCCCACCCTGGTCGCAAATCGACCATTAAACTTATCACTGACCGTTTTGTTTGGCCTAATATTAGAGCTGATTGCGATAAGTGGGCCAAGACGTGCATTCCATGTCAGCGAGTTAAAATTTTGACGCACACCAAAGCTCCAATAAGTAATATTCCAGTTGAAAATCAGCGCTTCTCTCACATCCATTTGGATTTAATCGGCCCTCTTCCCACCTCTCAAAATTTTACTTATTGTCTTACAATTATTGACAGGTTTACGCGTTGGGTGGAGGCAGAGCCCCTTAAGAATATTGAAGCTGAGACGGTAGCAAGTGCGTTTTACAAAGTTTGGATTGCACGTTTTGGCACACCCAAAATTATAACAACTGACCAGGGCCGTCAATTCGAATCTCGCTTGTTTCGCTCTTTGGCCAACTTGTTGGGTTCAAAGCACATCCACACATGTTCCTTTCATCCTCAGGCGAATGGCCTTATCGAAAATTGGCATCGTACGTTAAAGTCTGCCCTGAAAGCATACCTGACAGAGCGGTGGACGGAGATACTCCCAACAGTTTTGTTGGGCTTAAGAGCCACATTTCGACCAGATCTGAAATGCACTCCCTCCGAACTGGTGTATGGTCAAACAATCCGTTTACCGGTAGAATTTTTTGCATCAACTGACAACGATCTCCAGACATCAGACTTCCTTAAATCGATTAAACAAGCCATGGCTCAGCTACGTCTACTCCAACCAGAGTGCAAAAGCGGACTAGCTTCTTCCTCCCAAAGGACTTGACAACATGCACGCATGTTTTTATGCGCTATGATGCTGTGCGTGCACCGCTAAGACCACCATATGATGGACCATTTTTGGTCCTTGACCGAACTGATAAATTCTTCAAAATTCAGAAAGACGGGAAAGATGTCATCATATCAATAGACCGGTTAAAGCCTGCATTTACCATTGCAGAGCCCAACGACATTCCGAGCACAGAGACAGACACTCATCAAGTCATCGACATTCCAGTAGCAGAACCTGCACTCCCTACTCCGGTTTCCAGATCTGGACGTTCCATTCGTCGACCTGTACGTTTCTCTTAGCAATTGCTAGGAGGGGGGTACTGCAGCAGCTGCCAGATTTTCTATATAGCAAACTTTAGCTACTCAATCAACCGATAGATGGCAGCACACCACACCTTGACGTAAGACACTTACCTGTGTGGTACCAGAGACTTACGTGACATTCACTCACCTGCCGACTCTGGCATTGATCGTACGACCGAGCTCGATGTGCTGTAAATCATGACCAACCCTTCAGGTTAATTTAATTTAATTTTATGTAAATATTTTGTTCAAATACAATATTATGAAAAGTTATCCGTAGCAGTCTATTGTATTATCGAGTACATTCAATTATCTCACTGATTAAATGAGATTGAAATCAGATTAATGGAGAGGGCAGCTAACGGCCCCTCCAACTGTATCCAAAGTACGCTCTACTATATCAGAAAGATCTGAATATTTTAAAACTTCGTTATCAACGAACGCACCTAAGTTGCTACGCTTTACGTGCAATTTCCAACTTGTTGAAGTTAGGACTTTTCTAGAAAGACTTTTTCTGTATTTTCTTATGTCCAAAACTAACAATCGAAACAAAGCTGTTATTTTCACGCAAAACACGTTAAGTAAGTACTTTAATCTCTTTTATCTATCTTTAAAATCATTTTTGTTTAATTTGAAAGTATCGTTATGTATTTTCGTAACTTTTTTTGCAATAAATGCACTTTTCTCAAATAAGAAATTGGAATGTCCGAATTGCGTAACGATCTAAACGCCGATTTTTTCCCGTAAATTTATTTTTAAAGATGATCTGATGTCCTGAAACGTATTATAAGATATTTATTATAATGTTTTATTATAAATAATTATATGTTTTGTGTATATAAAGCGTATTTAGTACCTGTAATAATATAATTCTACTTAGAAACATGCTCAACTTTCACGGGTAGATTGATTAATTAAATACTTTAATAATTAATTTTCCAGAATAATTGTTGCCTTTTAATGTTTGTATATATAAGTTTATAAACTTATATACTGTATTGTAAAAAAAAAAAAAGCCTTAAATTTGAAAATTTTAAAAAATCACAAATAGTTAACGTTTAATGATCCTACGTTTTGATAATTTGCCCCAAGACGTTTCATTTGATTACAAAAAGAAAAAAAATCTTTGAAATTTCCTGGTATGAAATCGAAAATTTTGAATTAAAAAAAAAAAGAAAAAAAAAAAAAAAGAAATAAAAATGGAATTTTTTTTAAATGAGAAATTTTGATTTCGTACCAGAAATTTTCGAATAATTTTTTCTTTAACTAATCATGAAATCTCTCTTAAATAAAAAAAATAATACTATAGGAATTTTCTGATGTAAAAGAGAAAACTTGAAATAATAAAAAGGGACAAATTGAGCCGCTGGTGGTTGTACCCCAACGCGTTATTTGCGCCTATACATTCCTGTACAATAAATTATTGTTATAATGTCCACAACCTGAACCAAACATTAGAGGACGTTCCCTGTAGAGGTCTGCACGGGTCGAAATTTCCAGGCTCGAGCCCGATCTGATCCATACAAAAAAATTCGGCCCGGCCCGGCACGTAATTAAAGTTAAAATTTCGGCCCGAGCCCTGCCCGTAGAGAAAAAATTAACGGCCCGATATAATAGCTAAAAACAAGGCCCGAGTTCAGTCTGGACCGAAAATATAGTTAAAATTTCGGCCTGGCCCGAGGGAATTTCTACAGAACATTGATCTTACTCTTGCGGAAGAGTTTTGACCAAAAAAGCTTATCTTAGTCTTCTTTTTTTCCATGTTTATAATCTTCATGTATGCAGAAGGGCCTTAGCTGCGATATTTATGCTTTTAATAAAGCCTTTGTTTGTATGTAAATGTTTCAGTTATCATTAGTATTATTAATCCACATTCCATGTAATGGAGACATAAAAATCCAAAAATGGTATATGGTAAAAGTAAAATATTCTAAGACGATATCGCATTAAAAAGAAAAAATACGTTGCCTTTTTAGCAGGTGTAAATGTTTAATATATTTCTTCTTGCGTATTATTGTATTCATTTTGCATGGATGAACAGTTCAAAAGAAGTTTAAAAGAAATTTAGTTTTCAGTTTAAAAACAATTTCGTCATAGACAGGGTTTTTTTTTTCATGCGTTTAACTCTATTATAATAAGCCTAGAAATCTACGATTCTTTAAAAAGAATAAATTCTAAGATTTAATTGTAGAATAATGACGACTTAAAAGTATATGCCTTTTTTTGTAAAAATTTTTAAACCAAGCCAAATTTTACTGATTTATGAACAGACTTGGCCACATCGAGAAAGTTATTTTCATATGGGATGATTCAACTGCAACTGATTATTTTGGTCCGTGAAGATTAGGAAGAATGATATCAGTCCCGGTTTCGTATGGAAAAATCAATTTAGGCCCGATACTCCAAGAAAAAAAGTAAGGCCCGAGTCCGGTCCGAATGTCGTTAATGGAAATCAGCCCGAACCCGGCCCGTGCAGATCTCTAGTTCCCTGTGCCAACCTTGAAAAGTTGATTTCTACAATGCCCGTTTTTCACTTTTTCGATTTTGTTCAGTCTTTTTTTAATGAAGATATTTTGACATTCGAAACCGGTCCCAAAAATGAAATTATCCAAACAAAATAAAAAATTTCGGATATAATTAAAAAAGTAAAAAACGGCCATTGTAGCAATAGGCCTCAGATATCAAAGCGAAAATAGTTTAAAAATATTTAAATGCAAACGAGATATATATATATATATATATATAATCTTCCATATGATTAACTTCAGAAAGCGAGTGTTTTCGCGTGAGTGAATTAAGTAGTCTTTTAACACGCAAATTCTTTAGCATATAATATTTGTATTTTTTACATACCATACAGTAAAACTAAAGTGTAATTAAATGGGAACAGTATAAAATAACTGTGAAAAGGTTTTTTGGCAATTAGCGTTCATTGCAGTCCTATATATGAATTTATTTGTAGCACATTTTCACAGTAAAACTTATTTATGCTAAAAAAAAAAAAAAAAAAAAAAAAAAAAAAAAAAGGATAATGTAGTGGAGATCTGTATTTTAAAGTATTGCGACCAGGTTCTTTTCAAAAAAATGCATTCGCTAGAGTTGTAGGCTGTGATCAATAAAATAAATGCCTTTTGAGAACTTTGTTTATTTAAGGTAGAGTTATAAAAATTAAATCATTTCTTACTGAAATAATTAGGGATGGTGCCTGTAACCATTTTTCAAGAGACCTTTGTTACATGACTGAGTGCATGAAGCGAGAGAGAGGCAATTGAATTTTCTCATTCAGAATTCACACATTGGCATCCAGAATTGGCGAAAAGGAGCATATGAAAAGTGAATGATATCATAACCATGAAATTTTCTGTTACGCTTTAAACAATTAAGATGATTTTGAATTTAATGCAGGGCAACCAGAAATGGGCAGTCCTAAAAAAATACGCCAAAAAGAATTCGCGCCAACATCGTACGTTATATGTCTGTTTTGGGAGAATGTTATCAATAGACAAAATACAGAGCATGTACATGAAAAGTTTTTATGTAATAAAGAAGTTAGGCTCAACATTACGCAGAGAGAAAATGAAATTTTACTGACCGCAAACACATTCGAACTTTATTCTTTTTTTATTTGTTTCCAGCAAGGGTGAAATACGCATCTTAATGAATTCTCTTTATCTGATAGCCGTTTTTTCAGTAATAAGGCAGATGCTAGATGTTTTTCTTTCTTTTCTTTTGAACGGAAAGTTATTGTGGAATCGAAAATAAACGTTAAGATAAAATGGACATTTAATTAAAGATTAGCTTTAACTGTAATTTAGAAAAATGTAAAATTTAAGAAAACTATATGTGATTCTACATCACATATATCACCCCTTTCACAGGCAAAAAAAAAAATCTATAAAGGTACATGCAGGAAGAGAAATCAATTTTCATATGCTCTTACAAGTAACAATGTGTAAAATGTTCATGAAAACAAACTAAACATTTACTAAATAAAGTAAACAGTAATTGAACTTCTCTCTAAGTAGGCAACCATCCCAAATAAAAGTATATATATATCATGATATAAATATATTGGTACCATAAATTTTGTCATACAAATGACATCATATATTGTTTCTACTTAGAAACAGCTGCAGCTTCATTAATAAAATTTGTGATCACTTTTCAATTTGTCTTATTTAGACAAGGACCTGTATCAAAAATGTGCACATACAAATAAAAGAAAATACCAGGTCTAAGTCCACAGGTCACTTACCAATTGGCAAAAAAAAATCCAAATTGTTTATAATAAGAACATTAAATATGTGTATTGATCAATACAATAATAATAGCAAAGTACTCGAGTAATATAATGCAATTAAACACAAAACATAATATACAAATAAACAAAAACATAATGTAAATAGAAGGATTAAAAATGTCCATAATAATGAATAATAGGAAATACTTGAAATTTCCACCATTTTTTTTTTTAAATTTACAAAATAAGTTTTACTACCAACTTATATTTGAAATGAGAGTTCAAGCAGTGCTAGACAACCAACATATGGATAAATTTTTTGAAACACTGTCGTTGACCATTTACTTCCATGTGATAATAACGTTCCTAAATGTATATCTTCTAATTTTTGTCTTTTTTTTTTTAATACCCAAACTAATGAATTTTTTTATTAAGTTAAATCTGAAATTTAAAATCAATGTTGCATTATATTGACATCTAAAACGGTATTTTAGTGTAACATGAGAGAAGAAATCTCCGTAAAGAATTCGGTATCTTCCCAAAAATACTTTTATTCAAAAATAATTACTGTTAAGTGGGAGAGACTGAACTTTCATGCAAAAGTGTAAAAAGTTTAGAACTGTGGGAAAGATGTGTGGAAATGTAACATGGAGACCTATAAAGTAACTTCAATTTAAGATACAACTGGTATAAAGACCAATAAAAGACATGTATTAACAAGTAAAGCAAACGTATGACAGCCTCTTTGCTTATAAAAATTACAATTTATCTTCACTTCATATCCTTTGAACCAGAAGTGTGAAAACATTGACAGGTATGCAATTTTAAATACCACCTTGACTGTCGTATACCACTCATCGTTATTTACAAAATGACTAAAGTGCATTTTTTTTATGTGGAAGTACTGTTTACAAATTATAAAAGGATGAGTATTGAATTTAAAGTGAATAAGTGTGTGAATTTTAGTCTATATATAAAATTTTGCATCTTGCTAGTATTTTTAATAAAAAAGGAGTAAGCTCCGCTACATGTGTAAGTATTCATTGACTGAAAACTAATTTTTAATGGTCGTAAATATAGTGTAAAGTACTACTGTATATCATGTATACCCAAATGAAAATAAAGAAATGTGGAGAAGCGAATATAAATGATATTTAATTACGAACAAATGTTATGCAAAAAAAAGTGTCTCTATCTATCTAAATTACGCCTAAAGAGTAATGAAATTCACGCGTGTAAACGGGAAAACATGGAATAGTGCAAATGGGAAGGTAAAAATTACTGGATTAAATCATCCATAACCAAAACAAAAAAAAATGTAAAGAAATGACTTATGTATTAAAGATAATAATCAATATGTTCTAAAAAAACTTGATAGAGGACCGATAATTAAACAATTGCATATGTAAATGTATATGTATGTGAATAACTTCCTCTGCAAAGCAAGCAGCAAAATATATATACCTTTGTAAACTGCCATTGTAAAAAAACTTTGTATAAAAACATTGTAATTGCTGCATGCAAAGAGAAGTTGTATGAAAAGTGAGTCAGTTGCAAATATCCACAAGTATATCAAAAGAAAAAGAACTTTGTAAAACTTTCACCACTGTAATATTGATACACTAGTGAACATTCGCACTAACACTGTGTGTAAAGAAAAGTGCAATTGATAATTACACAGACCTACTAAAAATAGAGTAGCTACATCGAATTAAGACAAAATAGATGTGCAATTTTTTTATCTATCGCGAAAGATACAAATAAAGAAAAATAAATTGTGTAAACAAACATTTAAGATTCACCGCAGAAGTCTTACTGATAATTAGGGCTTAACCACCAGAAGAAAACTATCAATAAATCAAAAATGTGAAATTTTGAATCATTCATCTATTCCTGAGCTCACGAAACAGTTGAATGAAAGAGAATCAGAGATATGAACAATGCCCGAAAAATGTAAATCATGAAATGATTGAAAGTAATCTTTAAATAACAATGTATTAAAATGTGTACACCATATGAAAAATATATATCTACGAAAGAATAGTGTATGAAAAAAAATAATTATTAATGCTTTATGTTTGTGTTATGAATAAAAAGGTTAACGATGTAAAAAAAAAGACTGTGTAAAAGAGCGGAGAAATCCAAGTATCACCTGAAGGTAACCAACAAAATATGTAAATAACTAAATATACATGAAATAGCATACCTGAAGAAGTGTTGAATATTTACGTTATATTTTAGAGTGATTAAAAGCTTGTTTTTGCTTGAAATAAAATTTAAATGTATTACAGCAAGTGGAAAAAGCAGGGTGATTTATGTCGAAAAACTTGTTGTAAGCACGGTTATGTGCGATGCAGTTAATGCATCTTGAAGCATTTTTACAATTATCTGAAGTGTGTGATTCACCACAATTAGCACATGCCAAATCATATGCACAAAATTTTGCCTGGTGGCCAATTTGTTGGCAATGAAAGCAACGTTTTATGTTAATAAATGGCCTGACAGTGTAGTCAACAGAATTAATATTTAATTTTCCATGTTGAATTAAGAGGTCAGCTATCCATGATGTAACACTAATTGTCCAGTTATATTTTAATCCCTGTCTTAATTTATGCTTTCTTTCAAAGTTAATGGAAGGAATGGTACTGCCAATCTTTTCATTTATAGCTATCATAATATCTGGTATACCTATATTGTCATCAAGACCCAACAGAATTATTTTTGTGCAGTCAGATAGATCTCTAACTTGATTTTTGTGCTCACATAAATTTAGGATGTAATCCGGTATTGAAATAAGATCAGTATTTTTGTCTTTTGATAATTCAGAGTTATTTGTACCAGAATTTATGTGTGTTTCAGATTCATCTTTATCTAAAAATTTGGCCAAATCTTTCCCATTAGAATTACATTCCTTGTCTTTAATAACATTAAGGGGTTCATCCAATTTAGATTCATCAATGTCGCATTGAATAGCCATCTCATTATGCTTAGACTGTTTGGACGAGTTCAGTGTTCTTACTTTTTCGAACAACAGCTCATTTAACCTATGTAACTGGTTGTTATTTTTTTGTAAAACAGTCCACTCAGAATGAACACTATTCATCAAATCACTTAAAATATTAAACTTTAATTCAATTTCTTTTTGATAGGAATTAAATTTTGCCATGAGTTCTGGATTATTCTCATTTAAAATAGGACCAATTAATTTCTGAACATCCGAAACAACAGATTTAGAATATCTGTTAATAGAAGCCTTTAAACTACTCAAACATGAACTCTCAAAAGAATTAGAATCTAAACCAATTGTTTCAGAATCCATATTAGTTTTAAAAGACATTACCTGTTTTGCATCAGGTCTAAACTTAAAGTTAAACACAACAGATGGATCTTGTGTCAATTTACGTGACCTTTTTTTAGTCATTATAAACAATTTATATCCTAAATTATAAAAATATGAAAATAAACAAACGAGCACAGTATCTGATTATTAAAAAAATGGACCTATCTACAATGCAATATAATAAAAGCAGCTATATGTGAGAATATTTTTAAATAGATGCTAAAAATTTAAAATAAATGTCTATCCATAAACTAATCAAAATTGTGTTTTACATTTATAAAAGTGAAAAAGCATGAAAAAAAAATCTCAATATTTATTTAAATATTAGAAAACTGGACCCTCTCTAACGAAATATTTTTGCAAGTGGGGTGCAAATAGGAAAAACAAACACTGGACATATGTATAAAAAGTCTTAAAATAAATTAGAAGGGGGGGAATTAGTCACTTTAGTTAAGACGATATTTTGTTTTAATGCACTGTTTATATCCTACATGAAATGCATAAGAAATCTCATAATAAATATTAAGAAATTTATCAATTTTTTTTTTTTTTTTTTTTTTTTTGCAGACTAGAGTGTAAAAATAATTCTACTCGAACAGATATAAACAATGCACACACTTTAAGAATATTAAGATGTTAGATAGGTTTAATTATGCAAATAAGAACATGGCTAGTCTTTGCACAAATAAAAACAATCTCCCAATAAAATTACTGTACAAACAATATAAAGCACAACTTACCTTTAAAGTGAAAAAAAATCAGGAAAAAAAAGTAGGATAAAATGTAATAATATATTTTTTGATACATGAATTTATAATTCGATTATGCATGCATCATCATTATTATTTATGTCATGTGCACATGGCATGTGATTCAAACGATAAAATTTTATTTATCTGAAAATGAGCCCACTGTCAATAATATATGAAGGTGCATACATCCTTATTGTATAACCAGTATTCACATGCATCTTTCTCTGTATTGTTTCTTTTATATAAACCTCATATTAAAAAAAATAATGGTTGCAACCCGACAACATCATGCCTTATTTTTATAGGAAAAAGAGATGCACCATTAACTTACCTAGAACTTTTTCATCTACATGGAAATATAATATAAAATTTATGAAAAAGAAAAAGGAATATACGTCAATTTATAACACTTCAATAATAACTGTATTAAAAAAATAAACAAAATATATAGTCATTAATTAATAATGGAAATTATAAAAATACTTTCTTTAAAAAGTAATAAACTGTCTTGATATTTCTCAAACGACTTTCAGCAAAAAGTGCACAGCAATAAGTACTTAGATACTTGAAAAATATAATTTTATCTTGCTATCGTTTGTATCATAGTTTTAAAATAGCACTTGTAAAGCTGTGAAATGTTTCAAGACAATCTAAAATCATTTATAACTGTTCGTATTTAAAGAAATTCAATTAGAGCACAGAAAAACTAATACATAATAAACTAAAAATGGTTGAAAATTACTCAACATAATTTTTTTTTAAATAAAAATATCATATAATTAAAATAGAAATTGAGATTTAACCTATTAAATATAAAAGCATACACTTTCTCATCTGCGAAATTTATGCTGTAAATATTTATCAATGAATGTCTTCTTCACTCATTTTTTTTTTTTTAACTTTCAACTACTACAAATAAACTTGTAACAGTATTATCGTAAAAATAAACGTTCAATAGCGCACAAAATTACAGACACAAAATTGATCAATGCTGTAGTTTTAAGGGTTTTTTTAATAGTATAGCGCATGTAATTATTTTTGTGAAAAACATCAGTGTCAGCATCCAAAAATTTAAAGAATAAATCCAATGTGAAGATCATATTATCGACGAATGACGAAGAATTTAAACGTCAAACACGAAATTCTGTGTCACTTTAGTCGAGAGCATATGAAATCGTCACTGAAGTACACCGCTAAGATGAAATAAAAACATTATGTCAGTGAGCGTGACATTGTTGATTTAACGGAGGTGAAATAAGAGTCACAAATCGCCAGTCGTAGATTCTTAGGCCTACATCGGCAGGGGAAAATTTAACGAGCGGAAGCGAAGCACCCATCATCACGAAACGTCCCGATCAGAAGAATCACTCGCTCAAGTAAAAGAGAAATTGGCACTATAATCCAACTCTATAATGTCCAGCAAGAAAAATCCGGCGGCAATAATTCACCGGAGCATAGGCATATTTCACACAACAGTCTGCGAAGGAAGGGAGCACTTATGTAATGATTCACAAACATAAGCAGGACTTATCTGACGAGGAAATAGTCGTTCGAAAATACTTGAAGACTGACGTTAATAGTTCACATTTATTGTATTCAGGAAAATAAATAGTCCGGAAAAATCTGGCAGGCAAATAAAAAGCAGGCAAATAACAGCAGGCACCATCCCTCGATGTTTGAAAAAGTTGCGAATGCCTGGTGTAGGCACCATAGTTTCTGTAGTGGAGATCTGTATTTTAAAGTATTGCGACCAGGTTCTTTTCAAAAAAATGCATTCGCTAGAGTTGTAGGCTGTGATCAATAAAATAAATGCCTTTTGAGAACTTTGTTTATTTAAGGTAGAGTTATAAAAATTAAATCATTTCTTACTGAAATAATTAGGGATGGTGCCTGTAACCATTTTTCAAGAGACCTTTGTTACATGACTGAGTGCATGAAGCGAGAGAGAGGCAATTGAATTTTCTCATTCAGAATTCACACATTGGCATCCAGAATTGGCGAAAAGGAGCATATGAAAAGTGAATGATATCATAACCATGAAATTTTCTGTTACGCTTTAAACAATTAAGATGATTTTGAATTTAATGCAGGGCAACCAGAAATGGGCAGTCCTAAAAAAATACGCCAAAAAGAATTCGCGCCAACATCGTACGTTATATGTCTGTTTTGGGAGAATGTTATCAATAGACAAAATACAGAGCATGTACATGAAAAGTTTTTATGTAATAAAGAAGTTAGGCTCAACATTACGCAGAGAGAAAATGAAATTTTACTGACCGCAAACACATTCGAACTTTATTCTTTTTTTATTTGTTTCCAGCAAGGGTGAAATACGCATCTTAATGAATTCTCTTTATCTGATAGCCGTTTTTTCAGTAATAAGGCAGATGCTAGATGTTTTTCTTTCTTTTCTTTTGAACGGAAAGTTATTGTGGAATCGAAAATAAACGTTAAGATAAAATGGACATTTAATTAAAGATTAGCTTTAACTGTAATTTAGAAAAATGTAAAATTTAAGAAAACTATATGTGATTCTACATCACAGATAATATTTCTGAAACCCCATTTTTCTCAAATCCCGCCCACACAAGTTAAATAATTCGACTTGTTGCACTGCATATGATTTATAGAATTCATTCCATATGATGTAATAAAAATTAGTTAAGATTGGAAATGCCCATCCTGCTTTATTATTCATACATGGTTAAAGAAAACTGATATGACACATTCCTTATGTTTTCAGTGGGTGATGTTAACTCCCGCCTGAATAACGTATATCGATCTCACAATACGCTTCTTAAACAATTATTGTACACCGAGAATAATGCAATGTAATTTCTTTGTGTATCCCTGTAAATGAACGATTGAAGCTGCTGAATTCTTATTCTATATTAAGCGTATTGTTATGCATTTCAATAATATATAAATTTCATTATGTCTGAAGTCGTGTAACGTCATTAAAATAGAATGTAAAGTGTTTTCTTTCAGTATGGACATAATTTAAGGAAATAGTTCTATGCATCCTGTAAACGAACTACAAGTTAGAGGTCTGCACGAGCCGGAATTTCCAGGCCCGGGCCCGGCCCGTACAGAAATCAATGAAAACAGGCCCGGCTCGTTTTGACCCGTTACAATTTCTACGATTTCTAAAAAATCCAGATTTTTATCACATAATTAAGATTCTTTTAAAGAATACTGTATACATATCTCTGGAATGATTTTACAGTATATTTTACAGGAAATACACATTACCAACATTAATGATTACTAAGATTCTTAGGCTTTCAACATTCAAATAAAGATTCATTAAAAAATTAATATGGCTTAGAATAAATAAAATGAAAGAAAGTTAAAAACATCGTAACTTTTGAAGCTGTTTAATAAAAGAAGATTTATAAAAATATTTTTGTATTATTTTATTAAAGATTTTAAATCCAAATTTATTCGTTAATTCAAAGAAGCTCTTTTCTGATACATTTCTAAATTCATTTTTTTCTTAGAAACGCATAAGATTAGCAGGTGTCTTTATTCAGAAACTATATAATCGAATGGCTTTATACATTTTTTGATACAAGCAATTTAAGAACACTGCAAGCAAATAAAATATTGTCATAGTTAGCGTTTTGAATACAATTTCTGTAAGCGAAAGCATAGCAAGGGAGAAAAATTTGCGGCTATTTGAGAAAATATTGTATGTCAACAAGGTTATACAAGTCTTTTATTTACCAAAAATGAAAAACACTATTAGATTCCAAATCCCTTCAATAGTTACGCTTATCACTTTTATACTTTTACAACTTTCGCATTATTGAGAAATTAATTTAAAATCTATCAAGAAGTATATATCCAAAGATTAAGCTAACATAAGTTCTTTATCGCTGTTCGCAATTTTACAAATAACGTTGTCCGCCCTACAGATCTTGAAAATAATTAAGTCTTCTTCCGGTCCGGCAAGTCTATGAGTAGAAAAATAATGCAAGCTTGATCTCGGCCCAGCATAAGTCAGCTAAAAAAATATTAAAACGGGTTACACACAATGTAACTGTCCGATGCCGATCACTACACTATACAAGTTACATTTTTATTTCGATGCTGTCAAACTATTATTGCTCGTGGCGCACATTTATATTTTTTCTCGTTAAAACAATTTTCATTGAAAATAGGTCATATTATATCGTTTCTGTTGAAATCTTCAGAACGGGCCGGCAGGCCCGAAAATTTTTTTATTGGCCCGTACGGCCCGTTCAATTTTTTTTCCGTCCCGGCCCATCGAAAAAACTATCATAATTCTGTGGGCCCGCGGGCCAGGCCGGGTATGGGCCACGCGCCAATCCCGTGCCCGTGCAGACCTGTATTACAAGTGCTTACATACTTAATTTTCATTAAAGAATCTCCATAGTAAATAGTAAATCATAATATTATATACAGACAGTGTGGCAATCTAAGTTTAAAACGCTGTATTTTTTATGGTGCTGCAAACTTTATAAAGCTTGCAGATATTTAAAAACAATATTGCAGTAATTCAATAAAATTTTTATTTAGAAATATAATAAATAAGATGTATATTAAAAACCACAAATTAAATTTCTATCAGCTTTTTACAGAATAAAGTAATGAAACAGATCTTTTTTTCTTTTTCTGAACACTTGATGTATTTTAATTAAAAAAAAAAAAAAAAAAAAAAAAAAAAAAAAAAATTGCAAATGTAAAAGAGAGACAGAACTAAAAATAGTCTTTTACGGAGGCTTCAGGGGGACAATACTTCTCCCTAATGTAATTCTTGGTTATCTTTTCTTTTACTGTTCACTTACTTTAAATCCTCTGAGAAAAACAAGCTGCATTATTTTTTGAAAATTTTGAGAAAGAGAGAAAATTTAATTAAATTTGAAAATTTAGATAGGCAATTCTGCTCAACCACCATTGATGACGCCCATGTTTATTTTCTGTCCCCCCCCTTTTTTTAATACCGTTCAATAAAAAACATAGTTTTGTAACAAAAACCTACTGATGTTGGGCAAATATATAATCCTTATCAAAAATTCAAAATATAGCAAAAAATTTAAGATATTAATGATCAAAACTCAAAAGATACTTACAATTCTGTTGTGGTTGGTGATTTCGCATCGGTTTTTGTACCGCAACGTTTGGAAGTAATTGCAAAACTTTTAAGTTTTAGCTGCCTACGTCGTTCCATTGTTAACTTCAAAAATTAAAATTATGATACAAAATATTTATGGCTAGAAAAAACGAGGCAACTCAGAGGTACTCCCTCCACCTTAAACTAGTCCAATGCTTAAGCTTGTATCTAATCAAGAAATAATTGTCAATGTGAACGAGAGAAGGGAGGATAATCGTTTTGAGGGATTCATTCACTGAACAGTATCAGAAGTTGTCGGTCTGCATTAATGTCCTTTTATTGGCTTAGTTTGTATTCAACTGCAGACACCACATACCGGCCAATTGATGACCAATACTAACTATATAATAGTAATACTAACTATAATAATAGTCCATAATAGTATGTGACAGCTATGACAATTACTCTGAATGTCTTTAAAGACCTTATTTTCTAACTAATGAAAGCATGCTGTTGCAAATTGTCCTCTGAGTAAAAAAAATCACCAGGCTTTCAATACCCGAACATCTGGATATTTTTTAATTGAGACTGCGGTGTGTCCAAGGTCTTTTTTCGGGAGCTCGTGTGATCTTTCTGTTAGGAAACAGGAAGGGGATAATAGACTTCCGAGTAAAACTAACGTATGCCTTTGAAAGAACTATAATGTTAGTGCGGTATTTCATTACTGGTAATTTGTCTTTTTGAGTGCTGTTGTTATTTTGTTAAAAAAAACTAAAATGGTTTAAAATATCAATTCGATACTTTACAAAATTTAAATTTTTTAAAAAATCATTTAATGAATCAGGAAGATCTGCGCCCTATCGCGTCCTCGGCGTCCCCCTTGCGATAAAAAAGTAAGGGGACGCTTGAAAGAAAATAAAAATGTGGGGGGACGCCGTCCCCCTACGTCCCCCCTCGACTACACCACTGTCCATGACCTGTTCTTAGCCTGTCCCTGAGCGCACAGAACCGAGTACTGTGCGTTTGGTTCGGTACACTGAACAGGCGGAATAAAAAACCACTCCATATCCCTGACTCCTGAGCTCGCGCGCTTGACGCGCGTAACTGCTGAACACGCTCGAAGTTATGCATATGGAGATGAATTCAGGAATAGGGCATTTCGATTGATAGCAACTAGTAACACGATGTCCATGTTTTTCCATTTTTTTGACGTCAAAGTCATGGAACAAAGAATATAAATGGGAAGGAAAACCGGTCAACAGAGGCGAGCCGAGGCAAGTCGAGAATTCTGGGACAAGTGTGACCCTCAACTGCCGGCAACCTTGGCTATTTTTTTCGATTGGCGATAACTTGGCATGTGTTTTACCTCTCGCCGTAGAAATCAGCACATAAGACGTAAGTACATAAGACGAGTGTAAGAAAGGCCAAATAAGCGATAAATGCGCCAAACAGTTACCATTCCTCAGGGAATGCTGGGATATGGGTGAACCTCACAGAAATCCGCTGGCATCGACGATCACCCTGCTCCTAATGGGAAAGAGGCTTCGTTTTCCTTCCCTTTTATATTCCTTCTTCCATGGTCAAAGTGCTTTTGTTGAAGCAGCCACAGAACACAGAAAAGAAACCTATTTACTGCAGCGCCATCTATGGGGGAAATGTCATAAAGTAAAATTTAAACACTAATTTTTCCTAACCTTTCATATCAATCTGGGTTTTTTTTTCTTGTACAAAACAGAACAAAAATTCAAGTGCTTATTAAAGGAATATCTCAACAAACTTCAAAGAAAACAGATTTCTGTTTGTTTTTTGGCTGACGTTCCATGTTTGTATTAAACTCCATGAAAAAGCCATCCTCGTCCACCTTCTATATTTTAAAAGTTATTAAAAACATGACGGTTACAGTTTTTAATAATAAATTTTTCTCAATTTAACTTCTATAAAATCTCGTTTAAAGTGGAATAGCTCGAGATTATTGCCATTAAGAAAAAATAAAGCATAAATGTAGAAGAAACAATCATTCTGATAGATATATGTTTTAAGATTGCTGTAATTTTAATGTGTTAAAACTTGTGTTAAAAATAATTGCTGATGAACTTTCATTGTTAAATTCAAGATATTCTCAGTATTGAAATTTTATTGAAAAGAAACACTGAAGCTTAAAAATGTCTGCCGACAAGCTGTATCCATGTATGTATTTTTGACAGTATCTTCTCAGACACGTATTTTTTTTTTTAATTTACTGTTTTCTAGCAATCATTTGTCATTGCTTTTGTTATCTTTTTTCATTTATATTAATCCGGTATTTGGCATGTTCTTAAATTTTTGGAATGATTTCTTAAATCTGAAAAGTTAAAAAAACGAAAAAAAAAAAAAGAATGCATTTTGAAAATTATTCATTTTGTGTCTGTACCACCTGTAAACAAATTATTCATTTTTGTAAATATTTAACGAAATGTAACACTTTGTTTTCAAATATTGTAACTTTTCTCAAGTTGTTTGTTACATATAAATACTTGAAAGCTTAATAAATATTTGAATTAGAATAAAACATTGCGATGTATTTCGACGGTTTTTTAAAAAATTATTTAAAACAAAATAAATGTTAAGAAATTTCATTAAGATGTCATGAATGTGTATTTATAATCTGGATTATTTTAAAAAAAGTTTTTTAAATTTTGTGTAGTTCTGTAATTGCCTATCTGCATCACGTATTTGATAGCTATTCGTTGTTGTCTATAAAAAATGACTATGACAAACTGACAAGCTTTTTATTTTCAATTAAGATATTCTGATTTTCTCATTTATTTAAAAGCAGATTAACAATTAGGCTATTAATACACTAATGCCATGAAAAATATTATTGAGGCTTAATAAATTGATTTCTAGTAGTTAGGTAGAATGGGGCACATTGAACAACTTTAGCAGTTTACTTGTTTTTTTTTTTTTTTTTTACATTTTATAGAAAGTCCAATCTGCCTGAAAACATTCTTGAACATTGCTTAAGCATTTTTAAATGTCTCAAATTTTTTCAGACCATAATTACATTTAAAAAAAAAATAAATTGTATATGTTTATAAAGTGGACCAGTGTGCCCCAGAAGCGGGATCTACACTGGTCCACCCACTGGGACACAGTGGTCCACTATTAAGTATTATTTGAAATACAACATAAATTTAAATCCTCTTAAATTCTTTTTTACCTCCAAAATAACATAATAATGCAAATTAGCAAGTAACATTTTCAAACAAAACAGAAAAATTATCAAAAAATGTTTTATATTTTTTTAATACAGTCGGACCTCATTAACATGAACCTCAAGGGGAATCAAAATGTTGTTCATGTTAATAGTAATTCATGTTATCAGTATCAAATCTTTGTATTCGCCTTTATAAGGGACTGCAAAAACAGTTCATGTTAAAAGTAATTCACATTAAGCGTGTTCATGTTAACGAGGTTGACTGTAATACAGCTCATATTCAAAATATTAGAATAATTGAGAAAAAGTAATAAGAAAAAATTATTTGTCATTTATTTATTTTTTATACTAAGTAAATGCAATTAAATTTCTTATAAATTAAATCTGGAATGTTTAGATAAGATTTTAACATTTATAAAATATAAAATACAGCACAATAAATTAGGTATACAGCTTCCTTAAACACACCAGAATATTAGAATAAAATTTAGATTGGTTCAAAATATTAGAATATTTTATTTTACGCAACAATATTACCTTATGAATATGAAGTAAATGGTAGTTAATATTTTGTAGCATCCCCTTTAGCTTTCATAACAGCGTACAATCGATCTTGCATACTATATACAAGGTGTTTACAAACATTTCTATCAATATTAGCCCAAATAGACTTTATACGTGCCACTAACTCAGTTTTACTTGAAGGAGGATTTTCTTGAAGTTTTTTCTTCATTTTACACCATAAGTTTTCGATGGGATTAAGATCTGGTGAATTTGGTGGCCAAGGAAGTACCTTAATGTTGCGTTGGCGGAACCAATTCTTAGTTGACACCGAGGTATGTGGGGACGCTAAATCTTCTTGAAAGATGAAATCATCTTCAAATAAATCTTCTGATGATGGAATCATGTAATATTCTAAAATTTCTTGATATATCAGAGAGTTAACCTTTTCGTAGACGATGCATAACTTTCCAGGTCCTTCTGCACTCATACAACCCCAAACCATGACACTAGCAGCAAATTTTACGGAATGTTTAAGGCATTCTTTATCAAATGCTTCTTGCTTCATTCTCCAAACTCGAATACCTTGATTACCATATGAAACACAAAACATACTTTCATCACTAAATAATATATTTTTCCAATCTTCATTGCTCCATAAACGTCTTGATTTACACCAATTCAATCTTATACGCTTTTGTCTTGTAGTCATGAGAGGTTTTGTTTTTGGTACACGAGATTCAAATTTAAATTTATAGAGACGTCTTAATGTTGTCGATGTAGAAACTTCAACTCCTTCTTCTTTCCATTTTCGGTGCAAGAATCGCACACTTTTAAAACGGTTTTTCTTAACTATACGCTTCAGTTTCCTGTCATCTCTAGCAGATGTTTTTGGTTTTCGGCCACCATTTCGGCGATTATTTTGAAATTTTCCAATTTTTGAATATTGTGTTAGTATTTTACTAACGCTCGATTGCGAACAATGTAAATAATTCGCTATAAAACATTGATTTTTACCGTGCCGATACAAATCAACCATACAAAGTTTAGTAGATTCAGGAATATCACTCACACGGCCCATTTTAAGACGAAAAAGAAACAAACTGCAAAAAAGAATACTGATTTTAAATAAAATAGTCTGAATTTAATCAATGATGCCACCAGTTAAGAATTGGTAATAATTAAAGGAGAATTAATGTGAAATATTCTAATATTTTGAACCACTTGAATAAATATTCTAATATTTTGACTTTTCAAAATAATTTTTTTTGCAATTAATCTTTTCAAAAATGATATTAAATTTAAGATAACAAGTAAGTTTAATCAACAATAAGTTCTTAATAAAAATATCGTTTGCATATTTTCATTAAAAGACATTAAATTACCAAACGATATTTTCAATTTCTAAAAAAAAGGGAATTATTCTAATATTTTGAATATGAGCTGTAACAGATTGAGTTGCAGGAACAATTGCAAATAAGGTCAAGTTATTAAATGAAATAAAGTCATTGTCATTAAAATTTGAAAATAAAGTTCCAAAATACTTATGAGTCTGAAATTTTTAAGAAATACTTTTGAATCGGAGGGTGATTTTATGATAACACTGATTTAAAAAACAGATAAATAACCTTAAAGTTTTGATTTCAAACTTGTTTTATATTACATCTAAAATGACATAAGTAATAAAATTTCAGATCCTGCCTTTTTTTTTTTTTACTAATAACAGGCTACAGTCAATAGGATACTTTATATTTTTTTAAAAGCAGCAATACAAACTAAAATATTTCTTACTATGTTAAATATATTGACATTTTTCTTTGTTTACGTTGTTTTAGGCCCGCCACACATCACAGAGACATGCTTCAAAAATCGTGCAACATGACACAGTCAAACCGGTTTTTTCTTTGTTATCAGGGGGAAATTATCGCATGTCGCACGTTTTTTCGTTCAATGTTTCACTGGTGTGAGGCAGGCCTTACAGTTAAATAATTCCTTTAAAACAGTTTTTCTTTTTAGAAAACAGATAATTATTAAATATTTTAAAAATTCTTATTCTGCTTTACAGCAACAGAGTGGATTGTAGACCACTGTACCCCAGCAGTTTGGGGCATGTTAAAGTTCAATGTATTCTCATAAAAATAATTATTTAAAGCTTTCTTTTAAACATACTGACTTTAATATTAAATGAAAATAAGTAACTTCGGGTGTTTACTTTTTTTCCCCCATGATGGTACATTGTATTTTGCTGACTGGTAAAACAAATCTTTGGCTGGTGAGAATTTCTAAAAATTCTCCACCCTTGTAAATAGTATAATACTCCCATCTAGAGATGAGAATGCTCGGAAAAATTGGGGAAAAATCCGTTTTTTTTTCCCGAAGACTTATTTTTCAATTTTTCCGAACTGGAAAAATTGAAATTTCATTTATGAAATAATATAGTAAAAATTTTGTAATAGCTACATTCTCATACTTTTTATTTATTTTTATGTTGAGTGTCCCACATGAAAACTTTAATATGGGTAATCTGATCTCTGAGCAGAAATCTGTTTGAGAAGACTTGAAAGGATCCTTTACATTTTTTTCTTGTTTGAAACACAAGACCTTTCGCAAAATTTCTCTTGAAAATAGACATTTCAGAAAAAAGTTTAATCTACAAATTGAATCTTTCGCAAATGCAGTGATTGAAGAAAGAAAAAATTTCAAACTATATAGCAGCTGAATCTTATCATCCTCCCCCAGGGGGATACCTTCTTTAGGTATTCACGGGCTTCACAACCCCGGGGCACCTGAGTGATCTTTCTCCTTTCCTTTTCCCCTTACTCCTCTGGTCTCCCTTTCCTCTTTGTTTCACTCTCATTGTGGTTTCCTTTTCGGAGGTGAGGGCAATTCTGCATGAGCCGATACATCCTGTATATCGACTCATGGAGAATTGTAAACCACCCACGTGTTGGCCGTGCGTGGCGACCCGTGTCCCTGGAAAGGGGGATCCTGGCAGTTGAGGGAAACCAACACACTGCTTTGGCCTCTGCTTCAGGTAGACGGGAGGTGCATTTGGTCCCGTATGCATCAATCGGCTGGTCAGCTGACTTTTGTCACTGGCTTTAGGGATCAAGTGATCGAGCAACTACTAGTCATCTCGTTAAGGGTGGAGACTGACATAGGGTTGTCTTGTGACCGTATGGGCCCTGGTTAGCACTGGTGCACGATTGTGCATCCCCTTGTAGGGCTCGGGAGAGGGTGGTGCGGCCGGGGTCTGAATTTTATTCTTTTAAATATGGATGGAAACACTTCTTTTCCTTCTACTTCTCTCCCTAGTGGAGAGCAACAAACTGCACAGACTCTATCATTCACTCGTTTTTTCATCATTAAACGTACAGATAGCCTATCTGATAATTCATTTAAAAAGACTTCACCATTTCTCGTTGCAAAAACATTCCAGTCAGTGCTGGGGGATGGCCATTCTATCAAAAAGCTGCAATCTGGGGATCTACTAGTTGAAGTTTCTTCAGCTAAACAGTCACAAATTCTTTCTAATTGCTCTACAATAGGCACCTTTTCCGTTTCTGTACAAATACATAAAACTCTAAATACAAGTCGTGGTGTTATATCTGAACCTGATCTGTTATTCTCTACTAAAACTGAACTTTTAGAAAATTTAAAAGACCAAAATGTCATAGATGTACGTCGTATCACTATCCGTCGCAATGAAGAAATACTACCTACTAAACATATTATTTTAACTTTCAATAGTCCCAATTTACCAGCTAGAATTAAAGCTGGCTATCTAAGCTGTCCAGTTCGACCATACATACCAAACCCTATCAGATGTTTCAAATGCCAGCGTTACGGCCATACTAATACCAATGGCCAATGTCGTGGATCTCTTACCTGCGCACGTTGCGCGGAAGTCGGTCACGACAATAAAACATGTGAAAATTCTGTACGTTGTGCAAACTGTAAAGGCGATCACACAGCATATTCCCGCAAGTGCCCTAACTGGAACCGTGAAAAGGAAATAATCACTATAAAAATTACTCAAAATTTGTCTTATCCTGATGCCCGTAAACTAGTTGAAAATAGAACCCCATCTGTCGGAATTACCTACTCTAGCTTACTCAAGAAGCAATCAACAGCCGTAAGACACATAGGTACACAAACTGATTTCCAATTTCCATCCAGTAAATCAACTGTAACACAGTCAACCAGTACCCATGTTAAAGAATCGACCAACACCCCATCCTCTGAACCGGTAAAAATTGACATAGAGAAGAAACAACAGAAACCGACAGCTCTATCCAATAAGTCATCTCAACCCCAAACTAAGACAAAACCTGCCATGAATACCAATATTCCACAGAAACCTGATGCTCCCAGAAAACATAATTTAAAAAAACCGCCTATACAAACCTTTAAAAAGAAAACCTCAACTCCAGCCTCTCCACAATGGAAGACTGTGGGTAGGGGGAAGAAAAGCTCTGGCATCAGCTCAATTATAAAAAATATTAAAGATCCAAAGCAGTTGCAGCATTACGTGGATGAGGAAATGGAATCCGACCCCTGTAGCAATGACTCGGATGATGAAAATATTGTATTTGAAGAATTTGTGCCTGATACACAACAATCCACTTCTGCCAATTTTTCACAAACTGCCTCTCCAAGATCATTACATTCTAATACTTCCAAAATACCATCTCATAACAGGAACGCACAAATTACAACTAAAACTTCTTTAAAGCAAAATATTTCAAAAACTAAATCTACTATATCTGCAATACCCCCACCAAAAAAGAACAAAATCTCAAAAAGTCAGACAAATTCACAGGAAAAATACAAAAAAAATCAAAGAATGGAGGATGACGATGCTGTGGACCTTCATCCCGAGCCGGATGAAATACTGGACGACGGAGACAGTAGCATGTCTACTGTTTCCGATCAAAATGACATTGATACTTATATTTAACTCTCGTAATTATGCACTTGATTCTCATGTACGACAGGTTTTTAGTGTAACATTCACTTTTTACTCTGTATTTAAAATATTTTTACATTCTATTTACTTTCATGTTGTTATTTCTTTATTGATTGCTCCGATCTACTTTTTCACCATCATTGATTGATTTTAATTATATCATGACTGTGAATTCGTTTATTTTTAATCTTGGTTTTTATGTAAATTCACTCATCTTATTCATTGTTTATGTTTTAACCAAATTCTACAATTTTTTGACATTTAATGTTTTTCATGATTTTTGTCCTCTTTTAATTAGTCTTTTATCTCATTGCTGTGTGATTTTTTAATTTTAAATAACATTGTTTTCTTTTCAACATTGTCTTGGCGCAGCATGTCCCCAAAGGGACCTTGCGCCATAAAATCCCATACAACCAACCAACCAACCTGAATCTTATCAAGTTTTATACATGCATAAATAACCTTATTAGAAATGTCTAAATAGGACTCTAAAAATAGTAATAATTTCTTATTCACAAATTCTGAATATATTTTGTATAAGTATATATAAAAGAAATTCACAATTTCACAAAACAGGATTACATGAAAAAAATCTAGATGTATAATTAAATTAAACTTCTCTTTTTAAAAATTAATTCATGGGCAAAATTATTTCAATAATATGCCGATTAATAGAAATGGTAAAATTAAAAATTTAACATAAAATTTGAAGCATGCATTTATTACTTTTTTCTATCTTTTCAAGAAGTAAGTATTGAATTCGCGATAATTTTGACTTCCAGTTTTTGGTCTATTTAAACATTTTAGAAGGACCTGAACACGATTTGATAGTTTTTGGAAAATATCTGTCCCTGTGTGAGTCTGTATGGGACAAAAATTTTATGGGCACTTGATCTCAAGAACTGATGCACATAATTTCACAAAACTTTAGATTCAGTTACACCTTGATATAAACTCGAGATGTTTAGTTATTAGTGTATATCACCCAACTGATGGTGCTGCTATGCTGCATTATTCATAATTTCCACAATAGTTCTATCTCAAGAATTAATGTATGTATTTCCATAAAACTTCAGATTAAGTTAATCTTTGATATAACTTTGTGCACATTACTTTTTGGTATAAATCGCTCAACAGATGACGCTGCTGAATATGCATTATTCATGATTATCGCAATAGCTCTATCTCAAGGACTAAAGGACGATTTTTAAAAAAAATCAAACTACAGATTCAGAAAGTTCCTGATATTTATTAATGTTGTTTAGTTTTTGGTGTAAATTGCCCTATAGGTGGCACTACTATGCTGCATTTTTCAAGATTTCGTTATAGCTGATTAATTGAATGTTTTTTCAAGGTATTGAATCTAAAATTGACCTCCATTTTATCTCCGTAATGTACAGTAATATTGCAAAAACATGGACAGTTTGTATTAGGTTTGGTTTATTTTGTCGTCCGATTATCTACACTAATGGGATATAGGACCAGGGGTGAGTGCCCTTCGTGGGGGTCTTTCTAAGGGAACCTAACCCGTATTTACGCAAGGTTCGAAGAAAACCACGAAAACTCCGAACGGTTAGGCCGACAGCCGCGATTGGGTTCGAACCCAGCACCTGCCGTCTACCAGTTTGAGGTCAGAACCTCTCGGCCACTGGTGGGGCCAGTTTGTATTAGAAAAGTACAACTGCAATGAAAAAAAACCCCATATTTTATTACAAGTAACTATGTTCCAAATTATACATTCCCTCTTGATTAAACTTTGAATTTTTGTAGTTTTTTAAAGCACACTAGAAGTTTATCTCTGCTTTTGTTAATTCCTCAAATAGCGAGCATTTTCTATTTGTAGTGTTTTCTGTTTTCAAAACTTTTGAGTTCCATTCTTAGAAATATGAAATTACCATATGGAAACATTATTGAATATGGTTTCTTACTCAAGAATAGAACACCAGATTTCAGGATAAAAAGAAAAAAATTATATTTAATTAAACTTAAAAGAAATGTTTTTCTGGTTTCAGTGAGTAAAAATCTAACAGTCAATAAATCCTATGCTATTTTTTAGTTGCAGACCTGAGTGAGCCAAACTAAAACTTAGTTTTGTTTGAATTTAGATTATAAAACTAAATCAAAACTTTGAGTTGAGATTGGAAAGCTATACCAAAACTAAACATATCTTTTAAAGGAAATAAAATTATAATTGTAAGAATAAAGTGTAATAATAATAACATAAAAATATACATTTTTTAAAACAAAAAATGGAATTTTTTAAATACTGATATTGATAATAATGGCAAAACTGTAACAATTTCTTTAAACTAGTATCATTTACTTAAAAACTATACTTATGTAAATGGAATGCATAATTTATTTCATTCCAAAATGCAGACATATTGGCTCTGGTTCTTACATTAAGTCAATTGGTAGTTAAACATGTAACTGAAAAATTATGTCAACAGAGATATGATATAACAAAAATAGTGTTTTAAAAATTCTTAGGCTGTGGAAAAAAAAAAAAAAAAAAAAAAAAAACTACACTTTTAAAAGCAGGCTTTGCTACTTTCTTTATTATTTTGTAATATAAAGTGAAAATAATTTTCATTTAATACAAATAAATGGGAAAAAATGTTTATTATTTAACATTCTCTAAGAAAATATAATTTATTTGGGCAAAATAGTCATGAAAAATCAATTTTTCCAATTTTTCTGTTTTTTTTTCGAAAAAAAACTGGTAAAAAACCAGTTTTTTTCCGCCACTTATATTTTTCTGGAAAATTTACATCTCTACTCCCATCACAAGATGAGACTTGGGAAACTCCTTCTCTTAGACGAATCGACTTTACAGGAGGTGTGCAAGATGATACGGGAGGGAAAAATAATCCCGTGCTTTCGATTCGACCATTCCCCGCAAAGAACTAGGGTTGAAATGATAGCGTGCCAATTGAGTTTTGCGCCAATAACTTGCGCTGCCCATTTCTTGACAGAAATCTGTTTTCTTTCTCTCGATTAGCTGTTTTATTTTCTCTCTCTTTTATAATTTATCCCACCATTTTTAACTGTTTTTTTTTTTTTTCAAAACAATTATTTTTTTATTACAAACATGTCCTCAAAAGGGAAAACAATTCATTCTAAAGAAAGAATGATTATTCATAAAGTTACAGATTTTTTTTTAGAAGGAAGCAAATTTTTTACTTTCCTTTCGATTTTGTTCTATCCATAGAGCAGAAAATAAATGAAAAAAGAATCAAAACTGCAATTCTGAATGATATTTAATGTATTTTTAAAATATTAAATTTTAAGATAGTATAAGTTAAAAATTTAAAATATGCCATTAACCTTTAAAAAAGTACAAAATTTAATTATTATTAAAATGAAAGATGTGTTTAAGGCTGTTGTTAAATTCAAAAGTCTTTATCACATAAGTTTTGACTTATTTTTGTTCAAAGGTTTGTTTTCATGAAACTAGAAGTTGTTCAGAAACTACCTAATCCTACTCATTTTCCCGTTTTTTTTTTTCTCCCAAAATAGATTTTTTAGAAAGTAGTGTCAAATTGTCCATTGAGTTTTGAATCAAATTTCTGCTCGAAAAATGAATAACCACTCAAACAGGGTAGAAATACGTGCTGGTCACGTGATCAAAATCGTTTATAACTCAATAAGTTATTTATTGATCAAAAAATGGAAAACAATTCAGTTCCAAATCGCTTCCATAACCATACTTTCCAGTTTTATATCTTTCCATTGAAAAATTAATTTCTAAATATGTCAAAGCATTTTACGTTTGTTCAGCAGAGCAGAGCAGTTGAGAATAGCCACAAATAAAGTAAATTAGTATTGCATATGTATTTCATTATGGAATTGCTATTACAACTCAAGATATGATTCATTTATCGGGATTTTGGTGTTGTTGCGCTGAGAAATTTCTTTTTTTAAGAATCCCTTAAAATTAATTAAATTGTATGTATATTTTACTTCACTTTGCAGATTCCATCCATTTTTAAAATAACATTTTTTTGTTGTTTTTTTAATTATGAATTTTTATATAAATTATATTGCTCTTTTACTAGTTTATCCTTGGTAAGTTCAGAAAAGCAAAAAATAAAATTTAATTTTGTATTGTTCTGCGTAATTATTTCTTTAATCATTTTAAAAAATAGTATTTAACAAGTTTTTAAAAAAATATACTGAAAGCAAAATATTTATCTTTATTATTGTAATAATACAAAAGTAACAATTTATATAAAAGTTAAGAATGAGTTTTAATGTATAATGTAATTGTAGAGTAATGACAATTTAAAAATATGACTTTTTAAAAAAAAATCTTTGGACCAAGCCAAATTTTACAGGTTTTTGAACAGACTTGGTTTCGTTGAGGAAATTATATTCATACAGGAGGATTCAAACAGGGCTGAATATTTTGATCCGTCAAGACTAGGAAAAATGAAATCAATAGCGGCTTAGTACAGAAAAAATAAGTTAGGCCTGTTCCGATCCTTGATGAAAAAAGTAAGGCTCGAGTCTTCAGAAAAAAGTAAAGCCAGGGCCTGGCCCTGCCCAAATGCTGTTAATGAAAATCAGGCCGAGGCCTGGCACGTGCAGATCTCTCTGCGTGCGTTATCCCAGGTTAAATAATTTCCCTTTTAAGTCAATAAGATACAAATTAACAGCGCCAAACTGTCGCACACCTGGGAAATGTGGCACCTACGTGTTTCTCTTTTACGGAGCAGTGTAGGGAAGAAAAATCGACGCTCTGATATGAAAGAAGTGGAATCGTCTTAAGCTACGTCATGTATGATTGACATGTCTCTTCTCCTGCTGGGACTATAATATTCAGAGTAATAGTTCCAGCATTAGCAGATGCTCGTCATTTGTGGTGTATAGAATCCTATTTTCCTTAGTTATATAACTACAGTCGGCCCCGCTTAAACGAATATTGACAGTTCCAGAAAAAATATTCGATTAAGTGGGGTATTTAATTAAACGGGGAGGCATATAAATGTAATATTTATGGTGTAATTAAATGACAAAATTGTTAAATACAGTATATTTAATTACCAGAGTAAGACAATCGTTAAAAACTTTAATAGAACAATGCAAACTGAATTAAAAACAAAATAATTCAAGTAAATACGCATTAGTTCAATCTCAGTAAACACATGCATTCCATTCCATTTAATGCAGATTGTGTGAATTGGGTCCAAATTTTGTTATTAGAATTTAATTTACGTAATTTATATAGGTTTAAAAAAATAGATGAAAGTGGTTTATGTGAAATTTTAGAGTAAAAAATGGACGAGTTATTTTTCTAATGGTATCATAATTACCATCTTGAGCCTCTAACTGACAACACATTATTATTAAGGGGCTACTTCAGTCTCGCGAAAGGATTTGCTCGCAAATACTAATTCTATAGAAGAAGTTTATAAGCATATTTCTGCCGCATTTTAATATTTTTAAATGTACTTTTTTAGCAATGGATAGCTGAGATCGATCTGTTCAAAGGGCGTCGTCGTTTTTAACTTTTTCGATTTTTATTGTTGCTTTTTTTAATGATGATGATTTCAGTTTCCGACTTGGTTTTAAAAATGAAAGTGATTCCATTAAAAATACCTAAAAAAATGGTAAAAGTGAAAAAAATTTCCTTTGACAAACGAAAGTAAACAAATTTGAAAATTGATCGAAATTACTGTCCAATTTATTTCACCATTTGTAAAATTTATTCGAAAAAAAAAAAAAAAAGAACCAGGAAAGGAGCTCACTTGACCAATCCTTGTACTCTTTCCAGGCGAAATCCATGCTGAAAGTTCTGGAAATTTGTTTTTTCTGTAAGAACCGAAAATGACAAAAAGTGTGGAGGAAATTCCAATTGAAGCATGTTTTTCATATCCATTTTTCAAATTGTCTCACTCAGTTGTTATTCGATTAAGCGAGGACATTATTCCGTGAAATAGTATTCGGTTAAGCGGGGAAAATAACATTAGCCCAATGGGATTAAATTCGGTTCCGGAGGGGTTTATTCGAATAAGCGGGGTATTCGATTATCCGTTAACCGATTAAGTGGGGAGGACTGTATATACTCAAAACACATTTCAAACAAACAGTTCTACTGTATTATTTAGTCGCATCTTTATTACATCTAAAAAACAGATGGGAATTATTAAATTATGAACAAAAAGAGAGAAATCAAAAGTGGTTGCAAAAAAAAAAAAAAAAAAGATCTTGACTGCCTCTTCCTTTAAAATTTTATATAAAAAAAATCATATTTTTTATGTACTTATTTTGCAACTGGCGTTGTTGAATCAATTTACAGCTTTCAAATAATTACTCATGTCATCCGAATATTTGTTGCCCAAGTACTGGTGCTGTTAACAGAACATCTTCAGATTTTTTTTGTTTCCATTCAATTTTCTCACATCAGAAACAAATTTCCTCTGGAAAATTTCCACAAATGTTTTATTTTGTTATGCAGTGTTAAAAAAGGAAAAGACTAATAGTCCAAAAGCCAACCGCACAAAGCCCAAAGTCATTGAGCAAAAGAAAAAATCCTTTATATTATGGTAGAGTTGTCTTAAGGTAGGGGTGCACAACCTTTTCAAGAGAAGGGCCACTTACCAATATGTCTGTCGAGTCGAGGGCCAAATCAATAACATGGAGATAATTCAATTTCGAAGGTGATCTGTGGCTTATAATCAAATAAAAATGTTTTCAGAGGGAAGTGGGAGGATACCCCTTCAAGTTTTGCTTAATCAGTCAAAATATCCACTTCAGTTGGTAAGGATATATCAGCAGTTTTTATGTTTGTACATATGACAGATGTAGCAATGATTATTCTCAAGATGTAATATTATTCTTTGACTTTATTCAGGAGAGTAAATTTTATTTTATTAAAAGTGCTAAAACACAAATATAAGTAGCTGGTGTCGAAAAAAATATGATCTTTATGAACGAAAGAGAGGGAAGGAGCCGATCATCAAGATTTTTCCGTGTCTCATCATTAAAATTCCTGATTTTTCAATGCCCGATCAGCAAAATTTGCAGCTTTCCATGCATGTCGACCAAATTAGGGATTTTTATGAAAATGATCGACAAAATTCGCAATTTTTACAAAACTGGTTGAGAAAATTCGATCTTTCTATGCCTGATCAACAAAAGTTGTGATTCTTACGAAACCTATCAAGAAAATTCACGATTTTTACGAAACCGATCTACAAAATTTGCAAATTTTACAAGGCTGGTCGACAAAAGCATGAATTTTACAAAGCCCATTGACGGAATTCACGATTTTTACGAAGCTGATCGGCGAAATTTTCGAATTTTTTGCGGATGATTGACGAAATTATCGATTTTTACGAAGCTGATTGACGAAATTCGCGACTTTTCTGCAGCCGATCGACAAAATTATAGATTTTTACGAAGCTGATCGACGAAATTCGTGATTTTACAAAACCAGTCGAGAAAAATCACAATTTTCCTGCTTCTGATCAAGAAAATTCGCAATTTTTCAGTGCTTGATCAGCAAAATTAGGTCTTTTTACGAAGCCGATCGACGACATTCGCGATTTTTATTTCTTCGCATGATTGATAAAATTCACGATTTTTTGCGGCTGATCGACAAAATTGTTAATTTTCCCAAAGGTGATTGGCAAAATTGGCGATTTTTACGAAGTTGATCGGCGAAATTCGCGATTTTTACGAAGCCAATCGAAGAATTTTGCAATTTTTACGAAAGTGATCGGCGAAATTTTCGAGTTTTCTGCTTTTGATTGACGAAATTATCGATTTTTACGAAGCTGATTGACGAAATTTGCGATTTTTACGTAGCTGATTGCCGAAATTCGTGACTTTTCTACGGCTGATCGACAAAATTATTGATTTTTACGAAGCCGATCGGCAAAATTCGTGATTTTACGAAACCGATCGAGAAAAATCACAATTTTTCCACTCTTGATCAAGAAAATTCACAATTTTTCAGCGCTTGATCAGCAAAATTAGGTATTTTTACGAAGCCGATCGACAAAAATCGCGATTATTATTTAAACGATTGACGAAATTTGCGATTTTTCTTCACATAATCGATAAAATGCACATTTTTTCCGCAGCTGATCGTCGAAATTCGGTATCGTCGATCATTTTTCTATGCCTGATCAACAAAATTACCGATCTTTAGGAAGCCGATGGACGAAATTTGGGATTTTTACGAAGCCGATCGACAACATTTGCGATTTTTACAAAGCTGATCAGTGAAATTTGCGATTTTTATTCGTATAATCGACAAAATTCGCAATTTTTACCAAACCAATAGTGGGTGTTGTCTATTTCCTCAGTTTTAGTTCTTGTCACTCTGCAAAAGCAATTATTAACACTTGCATAATTTCTATAACTTTGCATAAATTCCTGAAGTACTAAAGTCCCTAAAGTTAATAAAAATAAAGTTTCTTTTATTGAAATTAAATTTAGATTAAATAGTTTTTAAAAATAGTTTATCTTTAATTGAAATAAATTATACCTTTAACTTTAATCTTTATTCTTCTAAATCTCCTAAATAGTTCTCTAGAATATATTACTTTACAGCTGCCGTATATTTCATCCACGCTATTCTGTTTACAGGTTTTTCAGAATCTAGTTTCACTTCCTTTCATTATCTGATCATAATTCACATGGCCGTTACGAGATAACGAAGTGTCCAATCTTTGACGTCATCGATCAGAAGTTACATCATTCTGATACTCTTACGTCATTCTTTCTTTTAATGAGATTCAGAAAGTGAATGGATTTTGAATCGCTGTTTTAGTAGTTAACCGTTACCCGTGTTGATAATAAGCGTATATAAAGATCGCAAATCGATGAGTTAATCAGTTTCGATTATTCTTTTGAGATGTACCGGTAGGCTTGGCCACCGTGTTTGTTTTTATAACGTGTGTGACGTGATAAATTACGACTGATCTCATGAGGTAGCCAAATAGTTTTTCTGTTAAGTTTGCATTATAGTTTTTCTACGAAATTTTGATATTGATGGCTTGCGTTTTCGTCTTGAACTTTGAAGTTGTTTTCCGCCGACGTCTTTAATGTACCTAATGTTAAGTCGATTGAAGAGGAAAATGAGTCATCGGTTTCCAGATGTGTTTTTCCAGAATCGGCAAGGTCATTAACTTCGTTGTTGGTGGTTTTACGGATAGCGAGCTCTGAATGAATCAACGAATGTTTTTTGCAATAGAAGTATCATTTCTTTTAAAGAAGATGTGTTATGCCATGAGCTCTCGGACATTTTGATTTTTCTGTTTTCATGTCATGAGGTCATAGATAAGTAATGAACTCGTAGTTAAGATATGTTGTTATTGTTATAAAGTTAATTGATAAATATCTTAATTTTTTAATTTTATTTTTCTATTTTATTATGTTTTAAGACTTCAATAAATATTTTTGTTAGATTTTAAATTTTGTTTGTTATCTTTTATATCACCACACATTAATTTTTCTTTTGCAGTTTAACTTGTATTAAAATTTAAACTTCCTTTTTGTGTAATTGTGGTTTGGGAACCAGCATGAGCGTTTCTGCTGTAAAAGCTGCTCTGCAAATCTTTAAATATTTTGTATATTACGTTAAGTAATATACAAGAAAGGTTATGGGCTCGTTTCCCTAACTGCTACCGATAGTTTAAATTTAAAAAGTAGATTAAAATTAAATTTGTTTAAGAGTAATTATAAAGTATAGTGTTTTTAAAAGTTTAAGAGATTAAATTAAAAGTTGTTTATTAAGTTTTTTTTTTTGCTGCTTTTTAGTAATTTAAAAGTAATGTTTTTGAAATTTTTTTTTGCCGTCTTTTACCTTAATCGGTTCGGCGTTGATGTGGTGATATTGCGTAATACCCTCGTCATATATTGGCGATATGCTGAGACGGGGGGGGCTGGATATTTACGAATTTTTTTTATTTTTAAACGATTAAAAGTTTCTGATAATAGTTTTGAAAAATTTTAATGCTGGTTTAAGAGTTTAAAAATATTTTTGAGATTCTCTTAAATTTTTTTTTTGGAATAAATTAAAATTAGAATAGTAACTTAGTTTTTGTGCTGGACTTCATGACATTGAATTTTGAAACGATGAAGTGAAGGAAGAATACGTCAAGTATATTTTCGAATCATGTTGAAGAATTTCTGGAAGCTTCATGAAGAGTAGTTTATCTGCAAACATCTTGATGAATGATGCTTAATGTGACAAGTTCAGGGTGTTAAACAACAAGGCTTTTTTATTTAAGTGAACGTCGATGTCTGCACCTGTTTTTATGCTGCTTTGGGTTTAGTTGCATCAGTGGGGCGCGCTGGAGCCCCCACTTGAGGTGGTGCATTTAAAGATCTTGCAGTGTGAGAACTTTTTGCGGTCAATGGACATTTTAAAACTTTGTTCCTGAACTTTTTGAGCTGCACTTTGAAATGTTGGATCGTCGTATTTCTACAGTCCGGTGTTCCTGCTGCTTAGTGCTGATGTCATGATTGCTGTGATAGTGTGGAAGTGTACCTCTTCATTAATCTTTACACCTGTTATATTTGTGATATTTTTATTGTTAAAGTTTTTATAAATATGTGATATTTTTTAAACCTGTTGTTATTTTTATAATTAGAAAAATAGAATAAGTTTTGCATCCAGAGATTTCTAATGTTAAAGTTTAAAAATTGGTATTTAAATAGAGGGGTAGTTTTAAAATCCCTTGCTTGTATCTATGGTGTAAATTAACTAGTGTTAAAGTTTGGGATTTTGTGCTTAATTATTTAGGGATTTTGGAAATCCTAGTTTAGTTTTAAATTAAGCATTTTTCCCCTGCATAAAGTTGATATTTAAATGAACTTAAAGAGCAGTTCAGGCTTTTCCTCTCTTGGGTATGTTTTAATGTTTAAGTTAAGATGGTTTAATGTCAAGTCAAAATGGGTTTAATTATTGAAGTAACCTGTAAAGCATATTTATTAGCTTTTGAGAAATTTTTAAGATAAGTTTAACTTTTTGTGAAATAGCTATTGACTTTCTTTTTATGTGAAATTAATTTAAAAGTTTGAATAATAATTATGGCCCTCGCTTTTAATAATTGTTTATTAATCTTGAAGTTTAAAGTAAATTTAATTAAAGTTGAATATTTTTAGATTTTGTTATAAATGGTTTAACTTGTTAGAAGTTTGTTTTCCACCTACTTAACAATTGTGTGCAAGTTAATCCTGGAAAGGATATTTATATTTTACGGAATATAGAATAATAGATTTAATGCAGTAATATTTGAAGACCCTATTTGATTTGAACTTTGCATCTTGGGAGGGTTTTCTTTTCTTGTGTAAGATTAAAGTGTTAAGATACCCGACCTGAATAATGCATGATGTTCTGTGTTATAATTGGGTTTTCTCTTTTAGTAATTGTTTTAGTTTTAAGTAAATAGATACAAGTTTAAAATGAGTTTATTAAAAAGCAAAGTTAAGAGTTAAGCAAATACATGTTAAGTTTAAAACAAGTTTATTAAAATTTTTAAACTGTTATTGTGAAGGGCCGTATTGAATTTTTTTAAAGGATATGTAAAGTTTAAAATAACTTGTTAAAATATTTGAATCTTTATCCTATTGGGAAAAACTTGATTTTTGATGTAGTGAATCTTACTGTTTTAAAAGTTTAATGAAACTCAATTTTTTTTAGTTTAAGATATAGTCGTGAATATTTATATTTGGGCTATGTGGTTGTTTTGAACAACTGGTTTGAGTTTTTGACTTGAAAAGTGTGGTGATTCACTGCATCATGTGTCATGTTTTTGATTTTCATTAAATTTAAATGATATGTAATTTTTGAAATCTTTCAATTTTTGTTTTAATTAAACATAGTAATGCTGTTTTAATAAGTATGACAGTTAAATTTTTAGATGGATGTTACTGTATCTTGGATAATTGTCTCATACATATGCTTCAGCCATTTTTCTATAAATGATTTACAGTAGAATGATATATTTCTTTCTAAAGGACAATTTTTAATGTTAAATTTAATAAAAGTTAAAATTTATTTGAATTTTTCTTGTTTTGATATTGTATTATAATTTAAAGAAATGTTTTATTTGCAGTATAGTACCTATGTTCTCTTTGTCCAATAGTTTAAGTAAAACCTTTTAGCTTGAATGAAGGAAAGGTCTGGATTTTCACTTTGCATTTTAGATTCTTTAGGCAACCTGGATCCTAGAGCAAGATAGCGTATAAGCAGGCCCCTGATGCTTATGGATATGGTTGGTTTTAAATTGCTGAGGTTTTACAGTAGGGCATTGAATAAAAATTGATATTTTATATGCAGTTTTTACAGTCTACATTGGTGTTAAGTTGCTTTGGAAATTTAAGTTGGAGAAATTGTCAGTAAGTTCTCATTGGTTTTTATTTGTAATGGCTGGCTATGTTTGAGGAAAAGTATATGGAGAAGTTTTGAATTGCTGCTTGGAAAAGAAATGGAGCTCTGGATGTAATTCTAAGATTTTTTTGAAGGGTAACGATTTTTAAATAAGGTTTTGAGTAAATTCATTTTGGATTCTGGGTATTCTTGGAGAGATTAGCTATTTTTCGAGGCAAATTGCTTATGCTGAATGATCGATGGCAATTGTGAAAGCTGAATTGAAATATTGCCAATGGTTAGATCCCATAGAAGATCAGTAATTGAAATTTTGATTAAGGTCCTTGCCTGAATAGTTATGAAATGGATTAACATGTTAGAAAGTGGTTACGTAATGAGTTAACTTTCTAGTTTGGCTGAGGGACAGTATCGTTTGAGCAATTTGCAGACTGTTTTTGGTATATTGGCATGTTTGACAGGAAAAGTGTAAAATAGATCCCGGGTTACTTTTTCCTGAAACTGAGATGTCATATGAAGTGTTGTCTGATGGTTAATTTATTTTAAGGCTGTCTTTTCCAAATTTGAAGTTTTAGATTCCTAGAGTTCATGATCATTTTGAGAAAGTTTGAATAATTCTGACTGGCAAATTATTTTATGGTAATATGCACTTAATGAATAATATGAAAATATAGCTTTTTAGTGGAGTATTTGATAGAGGTCAAGTTGTGAAAGGAAACGGATTAGGTTCTTAAAGAAATTTGAGCGGTGTTTCCAGTACTTGGCAGAAAGATACCCTATATATTACCATATTTTCGGGCGTATGAGCCGCGGCGCATACGAGTTTAAAAGTATAAAATATTGTAGGTGCGGCTCTTACGCCGGGGCGGCGGGTACGATGATTTTTTTTTTTTTTTGTTAAATGATTTTGACACTTTTTTTTCGTTTAATCAACAATTATATGCTCTCAAATGGGTATCAAAACATTTGAAAACGTCTCTCAACCGCAGGTGTCCGTGATGCGTTAGTTGTTTATTTTTAAACAATCAACATTATTCAAAAATAATGTTGGTCTCACCGGTTCTCATGTTAAAAATTATTATATTTTCCCCTCATCTATTAATGATTTTACCTGTAGGATATTGGAATGTACAGCTGTCACATTTTTTTCTTCTAATGATCCTCCTTCCAGTTAGAAAATAAAACTGCCCAAAGAGAGCTCAAATCCCGGTATAGAACTCTTTTGAACTAGATTTCCTATACATAGTAAAAACTTTAGAGAGCAAGATTTTTCTTTATTTTTTTCAATAACTCACTCTTTTTTTACCCGGCAAAAATAATCCAAACTTTGAAACCGGTCGAATCAGCAAGTTTTTTTTCCCCCAAATGAGTTAATTCAGGTGATAAACAACAAAAACGGGCCTGGCGAATAATAAAAAAATAATAAGAGGCCGACTTCCGTGATAAACATTTAAAAGAAGCCAATAGAATATAAACAATTTTCAATGCATATGACTTTGCAAGAACAAGTTTAAATGTGCTACACGAGTCGATGTTAACTTGGCAACTTTAAGAGCTATTTCACCCACGTGCAAACATCGGCTAACTAATGTTAATCTCAAAGAAAAAAAAGTGTCATTCTCATTCCATTATTTTTAAATGATATTTTTTGCTTTGGATAACGGAAGTCAATCTCCACAAAGAGTCTTTACTTTTTCGATTTTGTTTACAGGTTTTTTTATTAGTATACTTTCACTTTCGAAACTGGTTCTAAAAGTCAAAGTATACCACTAAAAACATCTGTAAACGAAATCGAAAAGGTGTCTTCTTAGGGATCAACATCTCAGATATAAAATACAAAGAAATCATTTAAGCATATTGAAATGCAAACGATGCATTTGAAAAAAAAAAAAAAATCCATAGGATTAACATTAGCGAGTAGATGTTTTTACTTGAGTGAAGCAGTCCGATCTATAGGGGGGGGGATCAGCTCGGTCCGGCCCATATAAAATAGTAATAATAATTAATAAATAAAAATAACAATCCGGCACCCGGAAAATTTAAAATATCCGCATCATCCAAGTGAATTTTTTTCAATAGATTAATTTTTACTATGATATGGTTAAAAATTGTTTCGTACGAAAAGTTCTGAACAAAACTACAGTAGAGGACCTATTATCCGGAATTCTGAAATCCGGAAGGACCCGAAATCCGGAAATGAAGGCGATTGAGAACGGGATGAATCATGATGAAATGAATGAATCATGAATCTTTGATTAAATGTACGTTTTTTCGATATTTTTAAATAGATTTCATGCTTTTTGGCTTTTTTTTACAAACTTCACCTTTTTTCTGCGTTTTTTCGACAGAATTTACGTTTTTTTTTTTTTAAAAAAAAAGCAAATTCTTTCAAGTATGCTTCAAGTATCAAAATTCATAATTCATTCAAAGATTCATGATTCATTCATTTCATCATGATTCAGCCCCATAAAAAAACGCAAATTTTTTCAAGTATCGTTAAAAAATTGCAAATTCGTCAAATATCCCAATAAAACCCTGTAAATTTCGTCAAATATCGCGATAAAACCTTGCAAATCTCGTTAAATATCGCGAAAAAATCCTGCAGATATCTCGCCAAAAATGCAAATTTTGTGAAACGATCGCGGAAAAACCCCGTGTAAGCGCCCCCCTCTAATTTTTTTTCGATATTTCGTCACGTTTGGGGGGGCGGATTAACGATATTTTACGGTAATATATATATATAGCAAGTTAGCAAAGCGTCCGGATTTTGAAGAGCTCTAAATTTTGGATATCCGGATTTGAGACTTTGTACTATAGTACAAAAGTCAAAGTTGCAGCTTAGTGTTTTTTTCCACAGACTTCTCATACAACACACTTTTCATTCATGTTCTAGATAGCAGTGCTATAATTTTGTTATTATTTTTAAATTTCCTGTATTTTTGTTTTATTTTTTGGTGTGGGAGTGGGGGCGGGAGTGTCGGGTTTCGGACGGACCCGAAATCCAGAAAATTCCAAAATCCGGAAAGCCCTCGGTCCCGACGATTCCGGATAACAGGTCCTCTACTGTATTTATTTTATCCTTTTTTTTCCTTTTACTATGTTTATTTTTAAAGAAGTGCCTAATAAAAGCACTCAAGTAAGTATTTATAACTATAAAGCAGACGTGCAATTTTGTTATCTCTTGTTTCTGCTAATAAAAAAAAAAAAAAGACACTTGTTATTTAAAGTCACCTTTTCTCCTCATCCTCTTCATGACTCAATGTGCGGACATGTTGCCCTTTGACCTTGATGCATAAGTCGGCTAATATCGCATTGCTTCTGTTTTGTTTCTTTGAATGCAGTAGAAAAAAAAAAAGAACGAAAATAGTTTTTTTTTACGCTAAGTGGAATTGTGGATTTTTTTTTCTTTTCTTAATTTATATCTTCATAATATAATCATCGAAATAACTTAAGATGAATATAAAGTCTAAATTTGAGCAAGAAATATTTAAACTTACAAAATTTTTATAAATGAACAAGGATAGATGCGTATGTACCAAATAAAAAATAAACTAATCTACCACAAAAGGAATCATTAAATCAACTATCAATAGTTAAAATATTAAATAAGGATATGCAGGTATATATTTATATAAAGGAATTTGTAGTGCTCTAAGCTATTTAAGAATCGATTTTTTGCCGCAGGCATGATAAACAATTGTGGATTGTATTCGCTGTGGATAATGATTTGTAGTATTATACAATGGTTATATATATATTTATTAATCAATTGTGGTTTAACATGTGTAATTTAATTTTAGCATATGTGCTGTGTTTTAATGTAATTCGTATTTTATTATTTATTACTTCACCAATTTACTTGATCGTCATTTCTTTATACTGAGGAAAAAGTTGCTTTTTTTTGGGGGGGGGGGGAGGCATGATATTGTTTTAAAATTATTTTTTAACAGATCACGAAAATACGGTATCGCCGTGATCCCGCTGATTCTAAAATGTTGAGGTTCAACTGTATCATATTTTCGTTAAGAGGCTACTTCAGTCAAGCGACCCGCTCGTTAATGCTAATCCTATGGGAAACATTTATAAAGATATTTCGTTTGAATTTAAATATTTTTAAATGATTTTTGCATTGATTAACTCTGATAGATTTGTAGAAAGAACATTTTTCGCTTTTTGCTTACAGGTATTTTTCAATGAGGGCACTTTCATTTTGGGAATCGGTTTCGAAAGTGAAAACAATCTTCAAAATCGAAAAAGTATAAAACGATCTGCATATAGATGGACTTGAACTATCCAATGCCCAAAAATCATTTAAAAATATTGAAATGCAAACACGATATCTTTATAAATTTCATCCATAGGATTAGCATTAAGTAGGTCTTTGTGTGTGACTGAAATAATATCTTAACTTAACAAAAAAAAAAAAAAAAAAAAAAAAAATCCTACACTAAAATTAATTTGAAAAAGTCTTTGATCGAAAATCTGACGGATTGTTGCTGGAAAGAACTAGAACTTTGTGGTGTTAATAGTGTTATTTATGACGGCCGATTATCTGCAGGAGGGATATAGGCCCTAGGATAAGTGCCCTCCGTGGGGGGGGTCTTTCTAAGGGAACCTAAACCGCATTTACATAAGGATGACCAAGATTCGAAGAAAAGTTTAGAACTTTGTGGAAAGAACTAGAAGTCTGTGGAAAGAGCACTTAGAATTGAACGCTACTAGGAAAAGATGCTAGGGAGGAAGCTAGCATCCTGCTGCGCTCCTCTCATTGGCGCAAGTAATTGCGCCTATATCCGATTGGATTTTAATTGCGTACTACAAACACGTTTTTTTTTCTTTTTAGCTGAGAATTATTTTACGGTACTGTTCTGCTCTTTTTATCTGACGCTCTTATTTAAGCAATTTATTTTTTTTTTTCAAGTGAAAATGGCTCCCAAAAAGTTAAAAAGTTACACTGCCGCTTTCAAGCTTGCTGTGGTTGATAATGTCAGCATATAATGCTGGTTTAAATTAATCTAACATAAGCAGAGTCTTACAATTTCACACGTTTGGCAAGTGGAAACTACTGGATGTTGTTGCTCATTCAAATTCTCATAAAACTATGTAAAACTATTTAAATGATGATGGAAAAACATTATGAATAAAAAATATGTAATATGAGCTGGTAAATAAACATGCAGTAAATTGAGATCCAATTAATTTATTTAAATCTTCAGAATATTGAAAAACATTTCTAATTAGCATTTGTAGATTTGATTAATTAAAAACATTATAGTTAAAATCCAGTTTGTATATAAATAAAAACAATCTTCTTAAAATATTATGATTAAATAAACTTCAATTAACATACCAAACTTATTATGTCAAGCTGTATCCTTAGGATGGAACGGGACATCGGCAAATTATTTAATGAACAACTTGGTAAATAAAAACCATTGAGAGAACACCTCAATAAAAACAACTTTCTTTACTCACAAGACTTTCACCGGCAAATGCTATAAACTTTAACTTGAAGAAAAACTTAAAAGTCATAACTAATTAAATGGCGAACAACTTTTCAATAAACATCATTCAAAACAAACGGGCGAGCCAAGCGAGATACGATGTTAAGTGCAAATGCCGGAGCGAGAGCGAGATGTAAGAACAAGATGATAGAGCGAGATAATTAGTTCACGACCAGCTGCCGTTTAAATATGATTTGAAGTACGGCACGTGTCAGCGGTTCTCTCCTTCTCGAACTTTCCCGGTAGTGACGCAATCGCACAACTCTTTGAATAATTAACATCTGATTGGCCGGCTTAGTCGATTACGACCTATGCCGCCACCTATCGTCGATGATGCAAATCGTTTTATCGATTTGAATTTCAATCGAATTAAAAATGGCGAATACGTGTTTACTTGCCGGGAAGAACGAATTTTCAAAAAGTTAAAAATAAGAAATAAAACAAAAACTTTACATATTTCTATTTCAGCCTACAGATGAAAAATAAAAGGTAAAAGTTTAATTTTTACTTTTATGAATAAATAAAGATACGTTTTTTTTTTCTAATTTATCATTTAATATTTATCAAGTCTATTGTCCTTTTAATATAGTTTAAATGAAAAAAATAAAGTAATTAATAAATTTATATTATTGTTCAATAAACATTTAAATAAAGATTAATTAACTAAAAATAAAATAGGATTTGAACAATGAGAACCTTTTTAACTACTTATTTTCTATCAAATTGCCCCCCCCCTCTCATTGTCTCAAAGACTTCAATTTTTAACATTACAAAATGCCCTCTCGATTTCTAAAAAAAATTCCAAAAATTCTATTAATCCATCGGATCTCAAAAATTTTTAATTTTTAATTTAAAAACATAACTCGCTCAACTTTAACAATATCTCAAAACAATCTTCAAGTTCCATAGGAACAAATTCGTACGGCCAAGAAGAAACAAAAGATTAAATCTCAAAAATTTCTCAAACCTTCAAATTTCAAAAATTTTAAACTTCAAAAATCCCTAGATTTCAAAAAAATTTAATTCCTAAAAAAAATTTCTAAAAGATTTAAATTTTACTATGTTAAAACAATTCAAAAAAAAAAATTCCTAAGTATTTGCAATACCAAAAGCGTTTCTCATCCCCAAGAAACTGCACAGTGACCAACTCCGAGTTTTCTCCTTCTATTAAAACTCCTAGGGGAAACTATTAAAGTCACTAAACATGGGATGTAAAACAGCTTGACACATTACAAACACAATCTTTTAAATACATACCACTTTGTACCAGAAAAATCAATCTCTTCCATTTGAAGAGTTGATACAAAAATTCAGCCGAAACATGGCTTTGATCTTGACCACCTTGATTAAACATTCTTTAACATAGAAAATTTTAAACAACTTTTAAACAAAAAAAATTTTAAACAACTATTTTTAAACAATTTTTCTTGAATAATTAAACATATAACAAAACTAAATCTTGATAACATAAATTCTTTATATATGACATCAGGCTTAGGCATCTGAGCTTTGTTTAGACTTCACAAAAGACTGTCCCATTCAAAAAAATCTCTTCCATACGTGGAAAACATTCTTTCATCTTCATATGCTCTTCCGTGCACGGATTGACTTCCATTCATACACAATTAATGGTGTCTCAGATGCCTGAAATAAAAGAAGTATCAGGGAAAACAAATAACAATACAAAAGTCATAAAAAAAATTAAAAATAAATATTTAAATTTCTTTTAAAGTCCAAAATTATAATTTGCATATTTTTAACATAACTACAAAGTAATAAAAATAAAATTATATTCAAAAATTCTATTGCAACTAATATATAATTTGAAATCCACAAAAGTTTCCGATCTAGCCCGCGGTAACCAGAGCAAAAACCCAAATGGATTTCATACTACTATTACAAAAAAATAAATTCATAGATTCATAATTTCACCAAATGTGCGGGGCCTAAGTGGTACTCCTATTCATTTAATAAATAAAACTGGGACTTACAAAATTATAAAAACTTGTACCCACGGTAGATCCCAATGCAGCAGTTACCCCCCAACACAACCCCCGAGAAGACTCTCTGTCATTTGTCTCCCAAGGGACCACCCTCCCGAAACGGTACTGAGGGCTGATCGAGCCTCTCAGAGGAAATGCCGGGAAGGCACAATCTCTGCACCGGGACGGGAATTTAAATTGCACACTCAGTGAAAAACTTAAAAAAAAATTTCAAGTGGTCAAGATCTCAGAAAAGATTTTAACATATTTTTTTTTTACATTTTTCCGTTTCAAAAAGCTCAAAAATTTTATACTTTTAACAATTACAATATCAAAAAAAAATTTATATCAAATTATAAGCTGAAAAAATATTCTATAAATCTCATTAAGTCAAACTTGGTCAGAGGCTTCGTAAAGATATCTGCAAGGTTAGCCTTACTTCTAATGAAGTTTAAACTGAATTCATCTTTATAGACCAAATCCCTTATAAAAAACAGACGAACGTCAATATGTTTAGACCTATGATTCTCGATGGGAGATTTAACAAAATCTATAGCTGCTTGATTATCTGCAAAAAGTCTCGCCTTATTACCGGTGTTAGAAATGATACGTTTATTTTTACATTCTTGCAATATTCGATCATACCATACCAGATTTTTCGAGGCTTCAGTCATAGCGACAAATTCAGACTCCATTGTAGAAAGGCTAACGCATTTCTCTTTAAAAGTACGCCAATCAATGGGTGATTTGTCCAACATGACTATTTGTCCTCCAATCGATGTACGGTCGTCACGATTAGCAGCAAAATCAGCGTCAGTATAGGCTATTAGATTTATCAAATTACATTTTAAATTAAGCCGGTAATGACGAGTAAACTTTACGTATCCTAACAGCCTTAATAAACCATCCCAATGCGAGAATCCAGGGTTAGACTGAAACTGTGAAAAAATGTTTACGGCGTAAGAAATATCAGGTCTAGTGCGATTTGCTATGAATGAAAGACAGCCCAAAATATTGCGGTACGGTAGATTTGCTATTAAATTTTTGTCAGGAGATGAACTGGGACAGTCAGCTTTCGAAAAAACATTTCCTTTACTAATGGGTAAGGATGATATTGGAATTTTATACTCACGAAATCTTTCACAGACTTCATCTATATAAGATGTCTGGTGGATCTCTAGCGAGTTCTCTTCACAAAATTCCACTCCTAAAAGCTTTTTAGTTTTTCCTAGTATTTTGATATCAAACTGACTTTTTAACATTTCCAGTACCTCATTTATTATACTATTATTTCTACCGAATACAACAATGTCGTCAACATATAAAAGTAAAACAATGTTTGATTTAAAGGTATAGACACAGTTACAAGAAACCAATTTTACAAAACCTAATTTTAAAAGAGCTTCATTAAATTCAAAAAACCACTCTCTCCCACTCTGATGCAGCCCGTAGATAGCTCGATCTAGCTTACAGTATAGATGCTCTTTTCCGGGAATGATGAAACCAGGGGGCTGTGTCATGTAAACATTCTCCTTTAAGGGGGCATATAGATAGGCGCTGGTTACATCACATTGTATGTGACGCCATCCGCAACACGAGACTAAGAGAGAGAAAAAAAAACGAATTACTCCAAAAATAACAACAGGGCTGAAGGTTTCGTCATACGACTGACCCTTCACCTGTTTATAGCCCTGTGCCACAAGTCTGGCTTTAAATCGAGCAATTCGTCCATTTTCATCCCTCTTGACCGTGTATACCCATCTACATCCCACAGGTTCAATGTTGGCGGGCAATGGTGCCAAATGCCAGACCCTCCGTTCATACATTACCCGGATCTCATCTTGCATCGCTTTTTGCCACATCGAGCACTCCTTGGACCTCATAGACTGTTTATAGGTGTTAGGTATAATGGTGGGTTCATATAGTCACGCACTAGGCCTTAAAAGATTAATTTCTGGATTATCGGAGTCAGACTCATCCTCATCGGGCGTATCTACAGGAATAACCGCGGGAATAGGACCAGTATAAAGGTTTGATCCCTTAAAATCAAAAAGAGTTGGGTCAAACTTGATGTTATTCTGATTGCAATACCTCTCCACTTCAAAAACTGATCGCAATCTCATGTTAGAACCTTCTGGATAAAAATAAATATCTACTCGATTTCCAGTCTTTCTTTTAACAGGTTTGCGTATCCAGCCAATTTCACGTGGTGAAGAGGATCCAGAAGAAGGTGAGTCAGTAACGGGACCGGAGTCGGATTCCTCCTCCCCTTCAGAGTGCGGATCTGGAGAAACACTGGAGGGACCTGGGACCTCCTCAGGTGCAACCTCAACAGTTTGTTCTATATGATCCGTGACGCTGTCGGGAAAGAGTTCTCCAACCCCCGGGCCCATCACTGCTCCACTGCCCTCAAAATTAAAAGAAGTTTCATCAAATCTTACATCAATTGACTCAACAATCTGATTGGTTTCAGGTATAAAAATGCGATATCCTTTAGTTCTAAATGCATACCCAACCAGGATCCCTTTTCTTGCAGTTGGTCCTAATTTACCCTGTCTCCGCGGTTTAGGAATGCCTACATATGCCAGAGTACCAAACGGACGTAGATGTTTAACTGAAGGTTTGTACCCACAGTACAATTCAAACGGAGTTTTATCGAGTATTTTCGGGCAAACACGGTTCCAAACATATACGAAATATTTTACAGCCTCCGGCCAAAAACTTAAGTCTACCTTACTATCTGATAGGATGGTCCGAGCTCCGTTAGTTACGGTTTGCATAAAACGTTCAGAAACCCCATTCATCTGGGGGGGTATAAGGATTGGTCAATTCATGATGGATTCCTTTGGATTCAAAAAAATTTAGGAGATCCTCATTGACGAATTCCCCGCCGTTGTCACTACGAAAATTTTTAACTTTCCTATTTAGAAAATTTTCAACCCTAAGAACATGTTTTACTGTGATGTCAAAGGCATCAGACTTCATTCTTATCGGGTAAATTGATGCACGGCGGGAAAAATCATCAATCACAGTCAAAAAATATTTCTCCCCGTTTCTCCCTTCTACTTGATTCGGTCCCCATATATCAATGTACAATAAATCCAAAGGTCCTTTTGAACGAATATAATTAGTAGGCTTGAATGACACCCTTTTATGTTTGTTTAATCTACAAGACTCACACTTAAAATTTATGTCAGACAAATTCGGTAAACCATTTACACCTTTATTTTTAGAGGTATGGATCATAATTGCAGGGCTAACATGACCCATTCTACGGTGCCATAACTCCATCTGGTTTTGTTTAAAAACAGCGTTTGATTCGTAGTGTGAGCTTGGTTTGATAACTTTAGGAAAAATCTGATAAGTACCCTGTTTTAAAAAAGCATTAAATAAAAAGGTGCCATCCCTTGAGATTCTTACTCGGCCTCTTCCCCCTTTAAATAAAGCACCGTCTGTCCAATTGAGGGCCGGATATAAGGTTATGCCTTAATTTACTTGAATACATAACATTTGTCAAAATTAGGATATTTTTACCAAATTTTAATTTTAATTTTCCTCGACCCTCAATTTTGAACGACAGGTCCTTAACTGCAATATTCATATCTCTACCATTTAAAGGTTCAAAATCAAATAAAAGATTTTTATCGCGACAAAAATGATGTGTTGCCTCAGTATCAAATAGCCATCGCGTATCATTATCAGCACAATTTAAATTAGCTTGAGATACAAAAAATAGATACGACTTACATGTTTCATATTTTTCCTGGGGGCCATCATCATTCCACGACGAACAGGCATTGGCAGAGTTCTCCGGGTCCCCGTTTCCTCCTCTTCGCTGTCTAGGTCTAGCTCGACGACGCCCTCTGGACCAAGGCTTGGGTGTCGGACTCCTGGGGGCTCGGAATGACCTCGAAGATGCCGATCTGTTCGGAGAAGCACTATCACTCGGTGTAGATCTCCCATATGCCGCATACCTGTCTGAGCTTTCCCTCCTTCCTGAAGTATTACTCCACCTCGATGAACTCATGGGACGCCTCTGACGATTAGGAAAGTCTTTTCTAGAACGGTGACCTCTCGACTTGGACTCTAAACCTGAACTTCTTTTACATTGACTCCTTACATGGCCATACTCATAACAATCCCAACACTGCACTTCTTTTCCGTAGTTATTTCTAAATTTCACCTGGTTCGCTTGGGGTTGTATTTTCTGACAGTCACTGTCTCTCAATTTCAATCTCACCTCTTCGGCAGACAATTCTTCTATTATTCTAGAAAATTTAAAATCTTGCTCTTTCCATCTTAGTATATTTTGAACCATTCCATCATATTTTCTTGGTAAGTACCTCAATACTTGAAAACTGGCGTAATTTTCAGAAAAGTTCTTGTCTATTTCTTTAATATCATTAAAAATCCGGAATACTCTTGTTGAAAATAATTTTATGGATTCATTTGAATTTATTTTGCATTCCAAAAGTTTAGTAAACACATGCATATGGAATGACCTCGAATCCGGACAGCTATTCACCTTTAACTTTTCCCAGGCACTTACAGGGTCATTACAGTCTTCAATTATACGTTTATATTCATTTTCTATATTTAAATAAATTATCGATAAGGCCTGGCCTGCTCTTATTCTGAATGCTTCAATTTCTTTTAGATTCGTTCCGTTTTCATCCTTTTGAGGTTCCGTTTCTGTTTTATTGACAATGTTCCACAAATTCTTCTCAAGTAAAATATACTTTAAATCCGAAGACCAAATTATTTAATGAACAACTTGGTAAATAAAAACCATTGAGAGAACACCTCAATAAAAACAACTTTCTTTACTCACAAGACTTTCACCGGCAAATGCTATAAACTTTAACTTGAAGAAAAACTTAAAAGTCATAACTAATTAAATGGCGAACAACTTTTCAATAAACATCATTCAAAACAAACGGGCGAGCCAAGCGAGATACGATGTTAAGTGCAAATGCCGGAGCGAGAGCGAGATGTAAGAACAAGATGATAGAGCGAGATAATTAGTTCACGACCAGCTGCCGTTTAAATATGATTTGAAGTACGGCACGTGTCAGCGGTTCTCTCCTTCTCGAACTTTCCCGGTAGTGACGCAATCGCACAACTCTTTGAATAATTAACATCTGATTGGCCGGCTTAGTCGATTACGACCTATGCCGCCACCTATCGTCGATGATGCAAATCGTTTTATCGATTTGAATTTCAATCGAATTAAAAATGGCGAATACGTGTTTACTTGCCGGGAAGAACGAATTTTCAAAAAGTTAAAAATAAGAAATAAAACAAAAACTTTACATATTTCTATTTCAGCCTACAGATGAAAAATAAAAGGTAAAAGTTTAATTTTTACTTTTATGAATAAATAAAGATACGTTTTTTTTTTCTAATTTATCATTTAATATTTATCAAGTCTATTGTCCTTTTAATATAGTTTAAATGAAAAAAATAAAGTAATTAATAAATTTATATTATTGTTCAATAAACATTTAAATAAAGATTAATTAACTAAAAATAAAATAGGATTTGAACAATGAGAACCTTTTTAACTACTTATTTTCTATCAGATAAGGCAGAGCTAATAGGTAATCGTGCTGCAGGATGAGAATATGGAGTTGATGAGCGTTGCGTAAGGAGATGGAGAGCTGAAAAATCTATTTTGAAGGAAATGCCAAAATCTAAGAGGGCACGAAGAAGTGGCGTTGTTGTTTGGCCAAATCTGGAGAGAAATTTAGCCAAGTGGGTAAAGGAGCAAAGGGAAAAAGGAATGCCCGTTTCAACTGTTCAGATACGGTTTCAAGCGAGGATTATGGCATCGAACATGGGATTTACAAATTTTAAAGGTACTCCCAACTGGTGCTTTAGGTTCATGTCGAGAAATAATTTGTCTGTAAGAACCAGGACAACTGTGGGACAAGAACTGCCTGCAGATTGGGAAAAGACAAAAGCATCTTTTTTAAAGTATGTCGCTGAAAAAATCAAGGAAAACAACTTTTCAACAGCACAGATTATTAATATGGATGAAGTTCCATTAACTTTTGATTGCCCCCCCCCCAGTAGAACTGTTAACACCATTGGGGAAAAACAATCGGCATCGTAACAACTGGTAATGAGCGAACCTCATTTACCTGTGTTTTAGCTTGCGCTGCGAATGGAGACAAATTAAAACCACTAATTATTTTCAAGCGCAAAACTATGCCTAAGGCAAATTTTCCTTCCGACGTCGTAATACGGTGTAACGAAAAGGGATGGATGTCGGAGGAAATCATGTATGAGTGGCTGGCGGAAGTGTGGAGGAAAAGAAAAAATTCTTTTTTTCAGCCTAGTGGGCTTCTTATGATGGACTCAATGAGTGCCCACAAAGTTGAGTCCGTAAACACTGCTTTGAAAAAAGTCTCAGCCGAGCTAGCAATAATCCCTGGCGGATTAACTAAAGTTTTACAGCCTCTTGACTTGGCTGTGAATAAATCTTTCAAGTCCAAAGTAAGAAAACTGTGGGAAAAATGGATGATGGAAGGGCTACATTCATTTACAAATTCTGGAAAAATGCGCAAAGCCACTTACGAAGAAGTAGCGTCGTGGGTTTCTTCAGCATGGAAAGACATCAGTGCTAAAACTATTATGTCGGGCTTCAAAGCAGCCAATATCATAGAAAATACAGTTAGTGATGATTCATCTGAATCTGATGATAGTGAAGATGAAAATTGTGATGTATTAACTGATAACCAATTTTTAGAACTATTTAATTCCGACAGTGAAAATTCCGATTTTGATGGATTTGAAGATTTTTAAACATGTTGATAAAATCTTGTATATATTTTTTTCTATATTTTCACTTCATTCCAATAATAATTTTTCATATTTTAAAGATATTTTGAAGTAGTGTTCTCTTATTATATGTAATCCAATATTTTTTTAGAAAATTTTATAAATATTACAAAAAATTGAAATGTTAATATTAAAATTACATACCTGCTATTTATAACGGATCAGTGATAGGAAACGTTATTAAATTGAAAAACAAATACATAATAATAATAAATCAACAGTCAAGGGAAAAATGATTCTGCAATATTTACAGGTAAGATTATAATATTATAAATAAGTTTCTGATATTTATTATATTTTTCTCTGTTTGTTATTGATCCAGTGACAAAATGTTGCTTTTTTGCAGTAATCTGAGGAGTTAACATAAACTAGTATGCATTTTTAAAATATTTTCTTATAGCAATACGCTTTATTACATCACATTTTTCAGTAATGTTTTTACTACAGTTTTTAAGGCATTTGCATACATTAAATCTAAGTGTCTTTCGTCCAATGATTTTTTTCTTCAACAGCTTATTTTATTTATTTTATTTTTTTCGTCAGTGTCTCTATACGATATTTCTTTACATTTTAAATATATTTTTTAGGCACTTAAGTGAAAATATTTTTTTTTTTAACTGTTCAAGTGAAAATATTTTATATACTGTAACAGTCTCTAAAATCTGGAAACCTCAAATACAGATAGCATAAATGATCATCAAATGTTTTATATTTATATAGTTCAGTTATCCTATCTTATCGACAGATGGCAGCACCAAAAATGTATTTAACTTTTTAGTATAATCTAGATTATATTCTGCATTTTGCCGACAGATGGCCGTACCAATCATTTCTTCTAATTCATTTCCAAGTTTATTTATCTTGATATAGTAAAATAAGAAAACAAAGAAATATCAACAGAAAAATTCATAAACAGTTTATATAAAATATTAGGCCTGGAACAAAGGAATTTTATTACCGAGATTGAGCTAATATCATTGTAATTGGGGAAAAAGTAATGACCAGTAGGCCTAAATTAAAGCAACTAAATACTAACATATAAATAAAATCGTAATCGTGAAAATGCTCTGTGTATATTTAATTTTAATAAGATTAAATGCTTGGCTTTGCTGTTAAATAACTTAATGTGCCATTTATGATTTTTTTTTATAAATATGTGATTTTTTTCTTTTTTAATGATGATTTTCAATAATTTTTACTTACATTTTAAAGTTGTTTTTTGAAGATCACTAAAATTCGGAAATAACTAAAAGCCGCGTCTACGAACGATTTCGGAATTTAGAGATTTATACTGTATAAATATCAGCAGCTTGGGTGCGGCGCTTACGTCGATGTACTTTTTTTTAACAGATTGTCATTGGTGCGGCGCTTACGTTGGGTGCGGCGGGTATTCCCGAAAATACGGTAAATGCATTTTGGTTTAGCTCTGTTTTCTCTTAGCATTTGGTGATGTTGAGTGAAGCAAGGTCAGTCTCTATGAGAATGTTGAATTAAAGCTAATGCTCGGTAACCCTGCCAGTCTATGAGATTGTATTTTTAAAGAGATGGTTCTTCATCCGTGTCTGTGTCCTGTTTTGTCTTGAGAGAATGAGTGTGAAGCCTTTGGATCCAGAGCATTTGTGTGTACGTAGAATGAATGTGAGCGAATGGGTATCCTAGCGCTGGGATGTATGAATGTGATGTTTCCCCAGTATCAGTGTCTGGTCCGGATTTCGAGGTATAGGCACAGCTAAAATTTTTTTTGATATATAGGCAGGATAGTAATGTGAATTTAAAATATATATGTATATTTACTTAGGGGAGCATTAGAGTCTTAGATATTTGACCGGATTTCGATTGCTTGACTGTGTCATCTGGATTGGCTTAAGAGAGGACCAAACTGTATTTAAGATGTTAAGAAAAAAGTTTCAGTATTAATTTTGCCTGGTCGGAATGTTTAAATATTTTTTTTTGATAAATCAGTTATGTCTTGGTTTTTGAAATGTTAAATGAATTGAGAATTTTTTTTTTTTGAAGGGTACATAATCATTTTTTGTAGTATATAATTATTATGAAATATGTTAATTATAGCATTAATGTTTTGTGTAAGAAAATGAAATGTATGCACGATGGCTAAACTAAAGGACTGGATGATATGTTCCGTCAACTAGGACTGTTGTATTTTTTTAATATATTTAATATTTATATGTAAATGTGTTTTATGTAAAAATGTTTTGGAGCTCATGGTTTTTAAACTTTTTAAATTTTTAGCTTTTCTCAGCTTACCATCTTCTGGTTACAAATTTTTAAGTATAGAGCTGGTTTCTTTTTAATAGTGCTTTGGGGATGTTTTTCGTGGGTGTTGTAAGAATTGGTGTTAGCCTTAAGGATGCCATTGGTGTTAGATTTTGATCCTACTTTCGGATTAATTTTTAGTGGTGTTCTTTTGGGCATTTGCCCTGTTACTGCACAGGTGACAAGAGGGGGGGGGCTTTGTTGTCTATTTCCTCAGTTTTAGTTCTTGTCACTGTGCAAAAGCAATTATCAACACTTGCACAATTTCTATAACTTTGCATAAATTCCTGAAGTACTAAAGTTCCCTAAAGTTTATTAAATAAAAATAAAGTTTCTTTCATTGAAATTAAATTTAGATTAAATAGTTTTTAAAAATAGTTTATCTTTAATTGAAATAAATTATACCTTTAACTTTAATCTTTATTCTTCTAAATCTCCTAAATAGTTCACTAGAATATATTACTTTACAGCTGCCGTATATTTCATCCACGCTATTCTGTTTACAGGTTTTTCAGAATCTAGTTTCACTTCCTTTCATTATCTGATCATAATTCACACGGCCGTTACGAGATAACGAAGTGTCCGATCTTTGACGTCATCGATCAGAAGTTACATCATTCTGATACTCTTACGTCATTCTTTCTTTTAATGCGATTCAGAAAGTGAATGGATTTTGAATCGCTGTTTTAGTAGTTAACCGTTACCCATGTTGATAATAAGCGTATATAAAGATCGCGAATTGATGAGTTAATCAGTTTCGATTATTCTTTTGAGATGTACCGGTAGGCTTGGCCACCGTGTTTGTTTTTATAACGTGTGTGACGTGATAAATTACGACTGATCTCATGAGGTAGCCAAATAGTTTTTCTGTTAAGTTTGCATTAGAGATGGGAATGCTCGGAAAAAACCCGGAAAAATTGGGAAAAAACCGGTTTTTTTCAGTTTTTTTCCCGAAGGCTTATTTTTCAATTTTTCCAGTTCGGAAAAATTGAAATTTCATTTATGAAATAATATAGTGAAAATTTTGTAATAGCTACATTTCATACTTTTTATTTTATTTATTTTTATGTTGAGTGTCCCACATGAAAACTTTAATGTGGGTAATTTGATCTCTGAGCAGAAATCTGTTTGAGAAGACTTGAAAAGATCCTTCACATTTTTTTCTTGTTTGAAACACAAGACCCTTCGCAAAATTTCTTTTGAAAATAGACATTTCAGAAAAAAGTTTAATCTACAAATTGAATCTTTCTCAAATGCAGTGATTGAAGAAAAAAAAGTCTCATGCCATATAGCAGCTGAATCTTATCAAGTTGTATATATCATGAAGATAGAATAGTAGAAGGAGAATAGAGAAGGTAGGCTTTTCCCAACAGAACTTAGCCCCAAAGTATTGCCCAGTGCATAGCATGGCGCTAGTGATGCTGCACTGACTTTCGATCACATGACCTGTTTGACTGGTCTCTCGACTAGTCAGCTAGCGGGACGTAGGGGGCGCTAGATTTCATCTGCTCCCAAACTGACGGAAATGCTAGCCAGACTCGGAAAGACTTTAGGGACGAAAGTGGAAGCGCCGTCTTTGTTCTCCTTCTGCTATATCTATCTTCATGTATATATGCATAAATAACCTTATTAAAAATGTCTAAATAGGACTCTAAAATTAGTAATAATTTCTTATTCACAAATTCTGAATATATTTTGAGTATATATACAAAAAATTCACAATTTCACAAAAACAGGTATTACATGAAAAAAATCTAGATGTATAATTAAATGCAACTTCTTTTTTAAAAATTAATTCATGTGCAAAATTATTTCAATAATATGCCGATTAATAGAAATGGTAAAATTAAAACTAGTCGTTGGGGGCCACCGTAATACTTACCCATCATGCATATGTATATGAAAATAAAACATGTGAAAACTATTTATACAATGCATTGCAATTCATAAACAAAATTTAAATATTGTTAATATACATAGTAATGCTCTATTAAAGAACTGCTGATTACCGATATCGACAAACTATAAAAAACGCCTAACTACTCAAGTAGTACCGAACTGCGTAAAAGAAACATCCTTATAACTCCAAAAATAATAACTCTATTAACTAACAATTAACTGCATCGGATTAAGCGTCTCATTTCCAATTAAAATATACCTCTGAATTGAAATTTGAATGAAATACAGGGTCATGAAAAATCGAAGAATGTGGAAAACAGGATTACAAATATCTCGGCAACTAATAATCCGATTGACTTCGTTCTATATGCAAAATGTGTGTTATTTTATTGCCTTTTATGTCCATTCCTTAGAACAAAAAAATTCGAAAATTTTTATACACCTTTCATCAGAACAAATTTTTCGAGAGTCCGAAAAAAATAGTTCCGGATAATCGAGGTTGCTGATATTAAATAGGGTTCGTCCCATTCTTACATACTAACTACATACAAAATTTCAAGTCTCTATCTCAATTCGTTCGGGAGATAGAGCGTTTACAGACAGACAGACAGACGGACGGCAAATTTTTTTTTCTAAAAATGTTTTTCGGAATCTCCACTATCTAAAACGTGTAAATCCGTCAAAAAAAATTTCGATTTTCAAAACGATTGCAAGACTTACCCTATACTACGTATGATGGGTAAGTAAAATTAACATAAAATTTGAAGCATGCATTTATTATTTTTTTTTTCTATCTTTTCAAGAAGTAAGTATTGAATTCGTGAAAATTTTGACTTCCAGTTTTTGGTGTATTTATATATTTTAGAAAGTCCTGAATACGATTTGATAGTTTTTGGAAAATATCTGTCATACTGTGAGTCTGTATGGAACAAAAATTTTATGGGCATTCGATCTCAAGAACTGATGCACATAATTTCACAAAACTTTAGATTCAGTTACACCTTGATATAAACTCGAGATGTTTAGTTATTAGTGTATATCGCACAACTGATGGCGCTACTATGCTGCATTATTCATAATTTCTACAATAGTTCTATCTCAAGAATTAATGTATGTATTTTCATAAAACTTCAGATTAAGTTAATCTTTGATATAACTTTATACACATTACTTTTTGGTGTAAATCTCACAACAGATGACGCTGCTATGCTGCATTATTCATGATTATCGCAAAAGTTCTATCTCAAGGACTACAGGACGATTTTTTATCAAATTACAGATTCAGGCAGTTCTTGATATATATTAAGATTGTTTAGTTTTTGGTGTAAATTGCCTTATAGGTGGCACTACTACGCTGCATTTTTCAAGATTTCGTTATAGCTGATTAATTGAATGTTTTTTCAAGGTATTGAATCTAAAATTGACTTCCATTTTACCTCAATAATATACAGTAATGTCGCAAAAACATGGGCAGTTTGCATTAGAAAAGTACAACTGCTATGAAAAAAAACCCCATATTTTATTACAAGTAACTATGTTCCAAATTATACATTCCCTTTTGATTAAACTTTGAATTTTTGTAGTTTATTAAAGCGAACTAGAAATTTATCTCTGTATGTAACTGCTTTTGTTAATTTCTCATGAGCATTTTCTATTTTTAGTGTTCTGTTTTCACAACTTTTGAGTTCCATTCTTAGAAATATGAAATTACCATATGGAAACATTATTGAATATGGTTTCTTACTCAAGAATAGAATACCAGATTTCAGGATAAAAAGAAAAAAATTACGTTTAATTAAACTTTAAAAAAATATTTTTCTGGTTTCAGTGAGTAAAAATCTACCAGTCAATAAATTTTATACTATTTTTTAGTTGCAGACCTGAGTAAGCCAAACAAAAACTTAGTTTTGTTTGAATTTAGATTATAAAACTAAATCAAAACTTTGAGTTGAGATTGGAAAGCTATACCAAAACTAAACATATTTTTTAAAGGAAATAAAATTACAATTGTAAGAAAAAGGTGTAATAATGTAAAAATATACATATTTTTAAACAAACAATGGAATTTTTTAATACTGATATTGATAATAATGACAAAACTGCAACAATTTTTTAAAACTAGTATCATTTACTTAAAAACTACACTTATGTAAATGGAATGCATAATTTATTTCATTCCAAACTGCAAACATATTGGCTCAGGTTCTTACATTAGGTCAATTGATAGTTAAACATGTAACTGAAAAATCATTTCAACAGAGATATGATATAACAAACAATAGTGTTTTAAAAAATCTTAGGCTGTGGAAAAAAAAACTAAAATTTAAAAGCTGGCTTTGCTACTTTCTTTTTATTTTGTAATAAAAAGTGAAAATAATTTTCATTTAATACAAATAAATGGGAAAAAATGTTTATTATTTAATATTCTCTAAGAAAATATAATTTATTTGGGAGAAATAGTCATGAAAAATCAATTTTTCCGTTTTTTTCCGAAAAAAACCGGTAAAAAAACAGTTTTTTTCCGCCACTTATATTTTTCCGGAAAATTTACATCTCTAGTTTGCATTATAGTTTTTCTACGAAATTTTGATATTGATGGCTTGCATTTTCGTCTTGAACTTTGAAGTTGTTTTTCGCCGACGTCTTTAATGTACCTAGTGTTAAGTCGATTGAAGAGGAAAATGAGTCATCGGTTTCCAGATGTGTTTTTCCAGAATCGGCAAGGTCATTAACTTCGTTGTTGGTGGTTTTACGGATAGCGAGCTCTGAATGAATCAACAAATGTTTTTCGCAATAGAAGATGTGTTATGCCATGAGCTCTCGGACATTTTGATTTTTCTGTTTTCATGTCATGAGGTCACAGATAAGTAATGAACTCGTAGATAAGATATGTTGTTATTGTTATAAAGTTAATTGATAAATATCTTAATTTTTTAATTTTATTTTTCTATTTTATTATGTTTTAAGACTTCAATAAATATTTTTGTTAGATTTTAAATTTTGTTTGTTATCTTTTATATCACCACACATTAATTTAATTTTTCTTTTGCAGTTTAACTTGTATTAAAATTTAAACTTCCTTTTTCTGTAATTGTGGTTCGGGAACCAGCATGAGCGAAAAGCTGTTCTGTAAAAGCTGCTCTGCAAATCTTTAAATATTTTGTATATTACGTTAAGTAATATACAAGAGTGGGAACCCGCAAATTTGCCGCGCCTGATCAACAAAATTAGCAGTTTTTACGAAGTTGATCACAATTTTTCAAAGCCGATCGATTAGACTCGCGATTTTTGCCAAACTTGTCGACGAAATTCACGAATTTTATGAAGCCGATCGTTGAAATTTGGAATTTTTCATTACACAGGGTTCGCACGGACCTTAAAAGTCCTTATAAACTCCTTATGTTTCGATAGTCCTTAATAAGGATCCTTAAAGTCCTTATTTTTTATTGAAAGTTCTTATTTTTAAACATGAGCTTAACATTAACGCGATCCGTAAAATGTTTGAAAAAAATCGCCAAACATTCCAGTGGTGATTCCCGTCCGAAATTTCCGAAAATTCGATGTTTTTGTCGACGAACTTTTTCTAAAGATCGCTGAAAAACGCGAATTTCATGTGCGGATCACGGAAAAAACGACAATTTCACCAAATATCGCAGTCAAAACGCTGATTTCGTCTGAAGACCGCGGGAAAGCGTCGCTTTCGTCTAAATATTGCGGATATAACGCCGATTTCGTTAAAAGATCGCGGAAAAAACGCCGTTTTCAATAAAAGATCGCTTAAAAATATTTTGTTAAAAGATCATTGAAAAAAAAAAAAACCGCAGATTTTATCAAAGGATCACGGAAAAAACGCAGATTTCGCCAAAAGATCGCGGGGATAAAACGCCTAGGGATGATTTTCGTTCGAAATTTTAAGGCATCTTCTTCCTAAAATTTGAAATTGGGTTATCAGTTCTGCATAGGTGCCAACTTGTACGGTTTTGCGCGCGGAAAAAACAATCGCAGTGCAATGCAAATTTCGTCAAAGGACGCCGAAAAGCACACACTTCGTCAATATTTCGTGGAAAAACGACGATTTCGTCAATTTTTTTGTCAACGAACTTTGTCAAAAGATCGCTGAAAAACACGAATTTCCTGTGCGGATCGCGGAAAAAACGCCAATTTCCCCAAATATCGCAGATTTCGTCTGAAGACCGCGGGAAAACGTCGAGTTCGTCTAAAGATTGCGGATATAACACCGATTTTGTTAAAAAATCGCAGAAAAAACGCCGTTTTCGATAAGATTGCTTAAAAATATTATGTCAAAAGATCATTGAAAAAAAAAACGCTGATTTCATCAAAAGATCATGGAAAAAAACGCTGATTTCGTCAAGATCGCGGGGATAAAAGGACGTTTTCGAGAATAGATCGCGTAGAAATGCGAATTTTCTCTAAAGATCGTCGAAAAAATGCCGATTTCATTAAAAAGAAACACGGGAAAACGCGGATTTCGTCAAAAGATCGCAGATAAAACCGCCGATTTCGTCTGAAGATCGCGGATAACCCCCCAGGCCGATTTCCGAAAATGCAATGTGAATTTCCGAAAAAAAAATTTCACCCAGAATCACCCCTGAAAACGCCGCTTTTGAGGAAAAAATCGCGTAAAAAATGCAAATTTTGCCGAAAAATCGTCGAAAAAAACATAAATTTCATAAAAAAAAAACCCACGGGAGAACGCTGATTTTATTAAAAGATCACTGAAAAAACGTCGATTTTGCTAAATATCTCAGATAAATCGTCGATTTCGTTTGAAGATCGTGGATACCCCCCTCTGCCGATTTCCGAAAATGCAATGTTAATTTCCCCCCCCCCAAAAAAAAAAATCACCCAGAATTGCCCCTGAAACATTCATAAATTGCCAAATATGGCAGCTGAAAAAAAAATCAAGTTTCTTTGTTATAATTCTCTTATTTCTGATTGGACATTAAAGCTGCCTCTTGTGTTTTCCGATTGTGACATAGAAAACTCGTATCCACAAACACCAATTGTAATCAGTATTCACCATCTAAAATTTCATTTTCTTTGATATAGAGAAATGAATAACAAAGAAGATATTTTGCCAAAGAATTGCGCCAATCTGTTCTATAATCCGCTGATCTGTCTTTGATCGTAGTCTTTCTTTCTTTCTAACCGATGACCAGGCCCCTACCTGCCGTGTTATTTCAGCTTAACGAGTTAAATACCTGGTATCGGGGTGGACGACCGCCTAATTGCCACGTAGCAGCAATAAACTTTGCTTCTCATGCCATCATTTCTCCAGTACTTGCTTGTTGTTGAGCATACTTTGTTTCGCCTGTTAATTAATGGTACATCCTGTTGTATGAACTGCAAATGGCTTCGGAAGATGGTCTCGTAATTTAGAGTCTTGATCAGATGACGAGATCTTAACCTGGCAAAGCACCTCCAGAGGTATAGTTCACATGTAACTTGGAGGACTTTGCACCCACGACGGATTTTACATGCACCAGGCGCCTTATTTCACTGGATATGTGTAGCATGGTTAACACAACAGTCTTCCTCTGTAGGAAATAAAAGGAAATTAATTGAAGATGACTTAGGTTTAATAAAGAAAAAAATATGGCTTCTTGAAAAAGAAGTATCGGAGTTAGAAAATAAGGCCAATGAATTAGCTGATGAAGCTGAATCAACTAAAGATATTCAATTATTTATAAAATCGAACAATTGTAGAAAATCTGCAACAGAGAAAAAGGAAGAAATTTCCTCTCTGACCAAAGAAATAGATGTTAAAAAACAGTTGCTAGCCAACTAATGTTATATATTTACGATTAAATTTAATGTAAGTAATTATGTGTACTGTTCTTTTTTAACTTCAGAAAGTCCTTATTTTTCTTTTAACGAAGCCCTTACAAAGTCCTTACAGAGTCCTTATTTTTCATTTCGCAAACTCTGTATGAACCCTGTTACATGATTGATAAAATTCACGATTCTTCCATACCAAGTCGACAAATTTCGCGATTTTTACAAACCTTATCGACGAAATTTGCGATTTTTATGAAGCCGACTGACAAAATTCGGTATGTTTACGAACCTCATCGATGAAATTTGCGATTTTTGCAACGCCGATCGACGAAATTCGCGATTTTTTTTTCGCCTGATCAACAAAATTCGGGAGTTTTCCGCATCAGATAGATTAAATTCGCAATTTTATTTGAGCCTGGTCGACGACATTTGCAATTTTTCCGCGTGAGATCAACAAAATTTGCAAAATCCCTGTGCCCGTGTAACAAAATTTACCATTTTTCGGAACCCGATCAATAAAACTTGCGATTTTTCTGTGTCTGATCGACAAAATTCGCGCTTTAACTGACGAAAACTGCATTTTTTTCCGCGGCAAGAAAAAAATCGCGATTTTTTTTTCTCTTGATCAACTTACAAAACTCACGATTGTTTCGTAGCCGATCAACGGAATTTTAAATTTTTCCATGCATCATCGCAAAATTCGTGATTTTCCCGTGCCTTATCAACGAATTTTTTGCCACTGATCGACAAAATTCGCGATTTCTTCGTGTTGGATCAACGAAATTCGCACTTTTTTACGCGGCAGACCGAGAAAACAAGTGAATTTTCCCGCAGCCGGTGAGTTTAATTTGCAATTTTTTCGTGTATCATCAACAAATTTGATGATTATTTTCTTGGCTGATCACTGAAATGTGCGTTTTTCCACGTCTGAAAGACAAAATTCGAGATTTTTCCATGCCTGATCGACAAAACTCGCAATTTCCCTGTGTCCGATCGGTTAAATTTGTTATTTTTTTTCAAGTCTCACGGGCAAAATTCGCGATTTTTTCAAAAACGAAAAGTACGATTTTTCCGCACTTGATCAATGAAATTCGAGATTTTTCTGTACCCGATCTACGAAATTTTACATTTTCTTGCGGTAAATTGACGAAATTTACGATTTTTTTCTACGAGTTTTCCACAAAAATTGCAATTTTATCTAGCTGTAACTTGACGAAGTTCGCGGGCCACACGTTAACTCATCGCGGGCCACAGGTTGTGCATTCCTATCTTAAGGGAATCAAATGATCTATGTCTGCCGTAAGTGAAGTGGTGCATAAGCCAAAAGATAATACCACTAGTGGCTAACTCGTAGGTCTGTCATTGTGTTGGTCGTACAATCAAAAGTATGAAAACACGGAAAACTGGGTGCAGGAAAACATAATGCTAAGTCTATGAGTCGATCACTAATGCTATTCATTTTTGGCTTATGCACCACTTTGCTCCCGGTAGACATGGATCATTAGATTCATCTATGGCTACACTTTCATAATATAAAGGATTTTTTCTTGTGCTGGATGACTTGGGGTTTTGTGTAATCAGCTCTTGGACTATAATGAAGTAATTTTATATTCTGTTTGATCTAAAAATATGGCTTTCTTTAGATATTTTACTTTAATAAAATAAAAATAAAATGTAAATGTGTAATTTTGTTTTTATGTTAATGTCATTTATTATTAATTGATTAATTATGAATATTTTTTAATTTAAAAATCTCCAAAACATAAAGTTCATTACCCACTTAACCGGCGACGGGTATGGGGAAACAGTGCTTTAACCCCCGACTTATTTCGGGGCAGCCGGTGAAGTGGTTAAGGTGAAAGTGTAAAAGATGAAAATTTAACCATATGTAGTGCCATTCTAATTTCCTTTTTCCATTCTGAATAATTTTTTTCCATTTTTGAAAAATTTTCCCTGGTTGTTACCACTTTTTGTTACTGTCCTGGCAAAAATGCATTTTTGCTGAGAAATACCCAATTATCTATAATGTTTAATTAATAATAAAGAAAAGTACAATGATGAAACTTTGTACTTAAGTTCAAAATAAATAGCAGAGTGTCCCCCAGAGGGTTTTAGAGGGGCGCTCCCCCCTCCTGCCCTTTAGTTTAAAAAATAGCGCCCCTCTTGCCCCTCATCCAAAAACTAGTGCCCCTCTTGTCATTCATCAAAAAAAAATAGCGCTCTTCTTGCCCCACATTTGAAAAAGCGTAGCCCTCCAGCGATGATCCGAACGCACTATAGCACTTAAAATACGCAAAGAAACGGCGACGGAACGCAAAAAATAGCCTCATACGCATCCCGTGGAACGAGTAATTTCGTCAAAATATCTCTAAAAAAACAGCAAGTTTCGTTAAAAATCGCGAAATAACGACTAATTTCCGGCAAGATTCGCAAACAAATGGCTAATTTCGCACAAAATTTCACAAAACGGCAGATTTCCTCAAAAGATAATGGAAAAACGACAAATTTCTTCCAAAAAATCGCGATAAAACGGAAAGTTTTGTCAAATGAGTCACAAAAAAACAGGGTTGCCGGCTTTTAGCCGGGCCAAAAAAAGCCGGCCGGCTTTTTTGGTTTTATCCACTTAAAAAAAGCCGGCTAAAATTGAAAAAAGCCGGCTTTTGTTTTTAAAGTGTTAATTTGTATTGAATCCATATTATATTTGGATTGATTTATTTTTAATGCATTTTTAATAATTTACTACTAAAAAAGTTATAAATTTCTATTTAATTTTTCAAATAAATAAGTCTTTATAACTGCTAGGACTCAACTGTGAAGGCATTATGTCTGAAAAATATAAATCTTGGAAAAAAAGAAAATATACTCAAAAAATTTGTTTTAAACTTCTACATTTCATAGTTCTACATATATTACACATTCTTAAGAATTATATTTAATGGAATTATGACAAAATTAGTGTTCCCTATAGATATAAAAAGGGCATGGTGCTATTCACTAAAAAGGGCACTACTGCATCATAAAAGGGCACTTATGCAAGAAAAAAAAAATGTTATTGCCTTTTAGAAAGGGAAAAAAGAAAGCAGCAAAATACAGAATTTTTAAATATGATAAATCAAGTAACATTAATTTCGAATGATTTTATGATATAAAAATTAGAAATACAATTAATTTAAACATGATTGAATAGTTTCATGTTCTTTTTCTTAAAGAAATGAAAAAATTCTATCATTTTTGGGCACACAAATTTAGAAATACTACGGAATAAAAAAAATATTTATCAAAAATCTCTGGGTAAAATCAGAGGTGCATTTTACTACTTTTAAAAAGGGCAGGGTGCTGCACCCTTCAAAAATGGCCTAGAATGAACACTAACAAAATGAAACACATCAAAGCATTCATGGAAACATTGTTATGGGTCAATATGGTAAAGATTAAGTCATAAAATGAACAATGTTGAAAGAGAAATGAGGAAGGATTCAATATTTAAAGAAAGTTTAATACATAATTACATAAAATTAAACAACAAAAAATATCCTAATAAAATTTGTTGAATTAAAATTTTGAATAGCTCTTTGTTATTTAAAAGTGCATTACATGCCCACTTGCATGAATGAATATATTCATGCATATGCTAATTAAGAATACTGAAATAAATTGTGAAATATAATATATTATGAAATCTGCATAATTCGAAATACTATTTTCAATAGTGAGAAATGGTGTTTTTTTATATGTATGATTTTAAATGTTCATAGCGAATAAAACATGACATTTTAATAACTCTTAAAATTAGTTAAGTAATAAAACATGTAACTAAGTAACCTTTAATTTTACAAAGCAGTAAAAATGGAAAAACAAAGGTAGGATTAAAGGTCAATGTAAATCAGAAAAAGCCAGAAAAGCCTGGTATGGCCATTTTATAATTTACTGACATATTTGCAATTCTGACTGTAAACCACTAGCAACTCCATCAATGTGTTATTCTAGTATTAATGTCTTCATTATTGAAAATTTGGGCTATAACCCAATTCCTCATAATGAATCATAATTAAAATCCCAATTTTTCATATTAAATAAATTTATTAAACTCAAAGTTAATTAAACATCATTGAAATTAGTTAAAAGACACTTAAAAATATGTTGCTTATAATAAAAAGGCTTCACTGCATAAAAGCCAATTATGGCCAAAAAAGGCCAATTTTGGCCAAAATAAGCCGGCTAAAATCAATAAAAGCCAACCGGCCTAGTTTTTTTAAATTTTAGCCGGCTTTTTTGCAACGCTGCAAAAAACAGCAACTTTTTTCAAAAAATGGCCATAAAACGGCAGATTTCGTCAAAAGATTTGCCAAAAAACGGCAAATTCGTCCAAAAATCGCAACAAAACGGAAAATTCTGTGAAAAGTTCCTTTTTTTCACGATATTTTCGCGAGATTTGTCAGTTTTTCGCGATTTTTTAGCATAATAGGCCGTTTTTTGAGAACTTTTGACAAGAACTGCTGTTTTTGCTATCTTCTAATAAAATTTGCCGTTTTTTGCGATTTTTTTCACGAAATTTGCCGTTTTTTCGCAATTTTTTAGCAAAATATGCCGTTATTTGCGATCTTTTATCAAAATCTGCTGTTTTTTGTGATCTTTTATCAATATTTGCCGTTTTTTCGCGATCTTTTAGCAAAATATGCCGTTTTTGCGATCCATTAACAAAAACTGCTGTATTTTGCGATCTTTTAACGATATTTGCCGTTTTTTCGTTATCTTTTAAAAAAATTACCTTTTTTTTTTTCAATTTTTTGATGAAATTTCTGTTTTTTCACGACTTTTTGAACTGCTAGATTCTAGATTCAACTTTATAAAAGTGCCCTTAAAAATGCAAAAAGTGCCTTTTTCAGAACAGTAGCACCCTGCCCTTTTTTAAACCTGGGGGAAACTCTGTAAATAGTCAGGATAAAATGACTCATTCTGAGCTAATGATGTGTTTTGAAGGCCATAAATAATCAATTCAGTGCTGTAATCAATTAGCCTAAAAGAAAGCTTTAAAAATAAAATATGAGGGATGGTCCACTATGTACTTAGGTTCACTGTATGCCACTCTCCCCTATTTCTTTTGGATGTCATTTGATTATTAAAATTTTTGTTGTATTTCTAAGCTATGGACATTAAAATAACTTATAGTACAGTAGAATTAGCATTAGTGGTGGAACCAATTGGAACAGAAATAATTCCTGGTGCAAATGGCAGGTGAGAATGAAATATGCTCCTAATGAACTACTAATGAAATATACATTCGTACTGTTGCGTAAAATTCACTTTTTAAAGGCCATCTTCAAAAGAATGTGAATATTTTCAAAAAAATTTAATAAAACATGTGGGATATCAAATTATAGAAAATTTAATGCTTAAAAATAAATATGGTATTGATTTTTAAAAATAAAATGTTTATGAAGATTAACTAAGCGGGGAGTTTTAGAAAAATGATACCTACATGATTCCATAAGTAAATCTCAAATGTAAGTATGTTGCATTGCATTACACATATATACCTAATATTGTTATAAATACAACTCCAACTGCAAAACTAATTGTTATAGCAAAATTGTCATACATACAGGGGCGTACTGGCATGACAAAAGGGGCAGTGGCAACTTATATTAACAGGGCGCCAACTTCTAATCAAAAGGGCGTCAATTACTATTTTAAAATCTTTTAAACCTTTTTTTTTCTTTTTTTTAAAGGGTTGACATAACGGCTAGAGACTTATCTTGAGTGAAATAATTTGTTTTATTTAATGATGTGTTCTTTATTTATATATTAAATGGATTGTAAATAAATCAGTACAAAAAACCCTGAACGGGTTAAAAGCTTGTGACGCAGCATTTTATCTTATATATCTAAGAATTTTAAATTTGGGACTTAAAACTAATGATATCAAAATTTATGTGACGCTATGCTATTAATTAATATATACATATATTAAAATTTATTCATTAAGATTTTATCAATTACATCTTTCATAAATTCAAAATATGAATCTTAAAAGATATGATATCAAAATTTAAGTGACGCCTTGACGAGGCTTTAAACAATGTTTTAAAATTCCATTTATTTATTTATTGTCTAAATACATTTTCATATCTAAACAATACTTTTCATTTTCCAATACACTGTTAAATACATCACTTTCACTGAATATATATAATGCACTGAAATGTATTTATTTGAATAAATAGATTTATCTTTTGGGCTACGCTATCCAAAATCAAAAATAACATTTGAATAAATATTTTTTGCGTCATTGTATCCAAAGTAAGTTAAATAGATGCAAATAGATACAATGACGCAAAAAATATGTATTCAAATGTTATTTTTGATTTTGGATAGCGTAGCCCAAAAGATAAATCTATTTATTCAAATAAATACATTTCAGTGCATTATATATATTCAGTGAAAGTGATGTATTTAACAGTGTATTGGAAAATGAAAAGTATTGTTTAGATATGAAAATGTATTTAGACAATAAATAAATAAATGGAATTTTAAAACATTGTTTAAAGCCTCGTCAAGGCGTCACTTAAATTTTGATATCATATCTTTTAAGATTCATATTTTGAATTTATGAAAGATGTAATTGATAAAATCTTAATGAATAAATTTTAATATATGTATATATTAATTAATAGCATAGCGTCACATAAATTTTGATATCATTAGTTTTAAGTCTCAAATTTAAAATTCTTAGATATATAAGATAAAATGCTGCGTCACAAGCTTTTAACCCGTTCAGGGTTTTTTGTACTGATATCAGTGCTTTTTTTAGGTTAATAATAAAAAGATAAAAACAAAAAATTAAAGACTAATGCAAAGAATTCATTTTCATGATTTCTGATCACCTTTAATTACCCCTCCCCCACCCACTTAAAAAAAGATATTTTATATTTTATTATTAATATATCAGGGTTGGCATGATTTAAATCAACCGATTTAAATCAAGATTTAAATCTAGATTTAAATCATTTTTTTTCATTTTTGAAATTAGTCAGCAGAGAAGTAAGAAATAGGTGTAAATAAGTAACAGGTGTTTTTCTGGTATTTTCAGGATTGCTATCAGAAAGAATGTGGCAGGTACAGGTTAAGGCCCCTATCCTCGTTCAAGGAAACACTCGCGAGCTAATGCTATTCCTATGGGGAAGCATTTTTCTAATAACTCTTTCGCATTTTGACAGTTTTGAATAATTTTTTTTTTGCATTGGATAGCTGAGGTGCATGCCGACAGCGCACCTTTTTTACTTTTTTGATTTTTGTTGCAGATATATTTTTTAAAAAGCACTTTCAGTTTCGAAACCAGTTTTGAAAGTGAAACTAACTTTATAAAAAATATCTTCAACCAAAATCAAAAAAGTAAAAAAGATGCGCTGTCAGCATGTACCTCAGCTATCCAATTAAAAAAAAATATTCAAAAACGTCAAAATGCGAAAGAGTTATTAGAAAAATGCTTCTCCATAGGAATAGCATTAGCTCGCAAACGTTTCCTCGAGCAAGGACAGGGGCCTTAAGTCCAGGTGTCCCCTCCTAATCCTTTAATTGTTCTTTTGTAATAAACTTTAGACGATGAGGCAAAACACAGAAACACTTTATAAATCATTTTTCGTTTGCCAATCTTGGCAACTAAATTATTTGAATCTTTTTTTGTTTCACAAGTTTAAACAAATTCATTAATGTTCACCAAAAAATCTGATACTGAAAGCAAGGAACAAGTTTTCAAACTTGCCATATTGCACTGTCAAATTTCAATCAGAGCTTACGAATTTTTTAAATTTTAAGGTAAAACATTAGAAAATGTATTAGATAAAGATAGCAGAGTTGCCAAGTCTCCTGATTTTCAGATGTTTCTCCATACTCGTTATTTTTGACATATTTCTCCTAATTTTTCACACTTTTTAAGTATTCTGTTATTTAACAATCAAATGTGCTGTGATTCAGTGAGAAAAGCTCTAGTACAGGTGTAATTGTTTTTTAGTATGTTTGACCAGTAGTGTTTCATGTGATGAATTACACCCTGATTCATTATAAACTATGAATCTTTAAGGTTTGTTATTGTTACTATGGTCGTGTATTGAATTAATAATAATTTGTCTCTATTAAGACTTATTTATGATCTATACTATAGTTTTATATAAGTTAATGATTTAAAAAAAATCCCTATTTTTATAATATTTAGTCAAACTAAAAATATGTTAAAATATCCTAAATATTATATTCTTAAGTGTGTTCTACTTGTAAAGAATATATACTTTCCCTATTTGAGTAAGAGTGATACATTTCTTTTTAATCTTCAGTAATAACCAAGCAGTATAGAAACAAACTTTTACTAAAGATGTTTACATCAACAAATTAACAAGTTTTCATTGACAAAAATATCTCCTGATTTCTGAAATAAAATCTCCTGATTTTTAACTTTCAGAACTTGTCAAGTCCAAGATAGAATTAAAAAATTTAAAGCAAAATATGAACAAGCTATTAATGGCTTTCATTTTGCTGGAGTTTTATTAAGTCCCTCTGTTTTAAATTGAAATGAAATTTCACTTAGTGTAGAGGAAAATAATGAAGATTTGGCATTCATTAAAGAAAATTGTCCAAATCTTCTCACCTTTGTAGCACATTTTGAAGCAAAAAATGGCCCATTCCAAAAATTACCTTTGCTTGAGAAAAAAGTTTTAAATATTATGACAGATTATGATTGGTGGAAGTCGTTTTATATAATGGGAGGTAAAAAAGATAATCAGCAAAATTGAATTTATTTACCAAATAACAACAGACGCGGCTTCATCTGCTGGAGTAGAAAGACAATTTTCTTCTTTTGGACTAGTTCATCCAAGCCTTCATAATAAATTATGAGTGGACAAAGCTTCAAAATTAATGTTTTTGTTCAAACAATTAAATCCCTGATTTATTTCTATTTGCTTAAAAACTATTGAATTAATTGTGATTTTTATCCTTTAATAAATAGCTTGCATTAAATGAATATTTAATTTGTTCTTTAAATTTTACCATTTTCTATTCATTTACAACCTATTTAAGTTTATTTCTTATTTAGTGTGCACAAATCAATTACAAAATAATAGAATGGCTTTAGGTTAAAGCCTAGATGTTTAATTTTTATTACAAATCAGTAACTAGAATATAGTATTTAATGAACTATATAATTATTTCTTATGTTATTTTTATAAATTATAAATATTATTTATTCTTTTTTTAGTTAGTTTTATAAAAAACTGCTCCATGTATTGTAAAAACATAAAAACACAATAATTAAAAATAGAATTCTAAAAAAATCAAATAAATCCGATTTAAATCAAAAAAATCTGATTTAAATCAAATAAATCAGATTTTTTTGATAATTTTAAAAAAATCATGATTTTTTCCCAACCCTGTAATATATGCTGTGCTACTTGATTTCGTTAAAAACAACTCTGTAGTAAAGTACGTTAGTATAAGATAAGAAAGTAATGTACATTCAGCACTGTATTTCTAAGAAAGGATTTCATAATCTATGCTGTATGTATCATTTCTCATTCTAGTTAACTATGTTTATTCTTTACACATGATGATACATATACTGCAGATGGATTAAAATGATCAGGAATACAATATTCAGAATGTGCTGGAAAGTATTTCATCTATGCTGCGTGCATGATTCTTGTTAATTATGTTTCAACCTTTGTATAGGTTGGTAATATTGCAGATTGATTAAGACTATATCCGTTACAATATTCAGAATATGCTGGAAAGTGTTTAATAATCTATGGTGCACACAGGTTTTTCTTTCTTGTTAATTATGATTTGTTCTTTATATAGAGTGGTAAAATTACTGCAAATGGATTAAAATGATAGGTTTACAATAATGAAAATGTGTTGGAAAGTGTTTCATAATCTATACTGTTATGTGTAACTTTTCATTCTTGTTAGTTTATTTATGTTTTGCTGTTTGCACAAAACATATATAAACTAACAGGGGGGGGGGGGGGGGGAGAGAGATTTGGATGGGAAGATTACTGTACAAAGATGAAACTGATAGGTTTAAAGCATTCAGAATAAAATGGAAAGTACAGTAGACTCCCTCAAATCCGCAAACCAGAAATCCGCACATACTTTATGGATGTAAACAATGAAACTTTCAGATTGGATATTTGGACAAAATGTGATTTTTTTAATTTTGTATCAATTCCATATATTTTTTAATTTTCTCAATAATTCTATTCATGTTTTTTTTTTTTTTTTTTTTTTTTTTTTTTCATGAAGGAAGAAAAATTAAAAAAAAAAAAAAAAAAAAAAAAATCAAGATATTGCTGATATCACTGGTAATCACAATTTTCTTACCAAATATATTTATGCATTAATCAAGATTTTTTGGTTACTAAGCCTGGCTAAACTTAAAAAAAAAATCCTTATTTTATGATTTTGATGTGAATTAGTAATGTACTTTTATGAGGCAAGTTTTGTTGAATAATTTTGGAAAAATATATTTAATTTTTATAATGAATATTTAATCATACACTATTGATCATTAACTTGATCTTTGCTTTTAATATTTTAATCATTTTGAAAATTATCTAAATTTTTATTATTTTAATTTATTACTTATTTTAACATTTTATTATATTGTAAGTATTCATTATAGTCCTGAATGCACTATTAATTGCACTCAAATTACTGTTTAAAAAACGTAAACAAAGCAATGACCAGAAATCCGCAAAATTCTAAAATCCACACAACCTCTGGTCCCAAGCTGTGCGGATTTGAGGGAGTCTACTGTATATAAACATGTTAAAGGAAAATTTTTTACTCTCGTTAATTATGCTTTGTTTTTTTGCACAGAATGGTAAAATTATTGTACATGAATGACAATAAGTTTACAATATTCAGAATGAGTCAGAAAATGCATCATAATCGATGCAGTATGCATGACTCTTCGTTCTTGTTAGTTATGTTTTGTGGGGTCATCAAGGCTTCTTGTTAGTTATGTAAGGGAGGGGGAGGAGTTTGTATCGGGTTTAAGATTTTATTAAAATTTCCATGCTCTAGTCTGTACGTATTTACATAATTTTTTTTCTAAAAATCTTGATTTGGTTAGATAATTGTTTTTGTTTTTTTTCGGGTTTGAATCTCGATTCAGTTTGAATTGAATTGGAATTTTCAGGTTCTTGCCGAGTTGCATTTCAAGTACTAGTTTTCAATTCTGGTCAGTGGATGGGGAGAAAAATTACTTTGTCTTTCTTGAACAGATTTTTATTTCCTAATTTTTTTATTTTACTTTTTTTTGGGGGGGGGGATTAGATTGGGTTTCAGGTTATTCTGATCGGGTTTGAGATAGACTTCTATTGAAATTTCCATGATCTAGTCAATACATATCGACATAAATTGTTCTTTTTTTTCTAAAATCTCGATTTGATTAAATATTTTTTTATTTTTTTTTTTTTTTGGGGGGGGGGGGGGGATTGAATCTGGTTTCGGATTGACTTCAAATGGAATTTTCAGGTTCTTGTTGAGTTGCATCTCAAGTATATTATTTTGTCGCAGATAAATTGGGTTACATTTGGAAATTTTTTTTTTTTTTTTTTTTTTTTGGGGGGGGGGGGTAGTGTTTGAACTGGGTTTAGGATAGATTTCAATTGAAATTCTTGTCAGTGTATGTGGACAGAAATTATTTGGTCTTTCTTGGACAGACTTGTGTTTCCATTGTTTTTTCCTTTTCGGGTTTGGATTAGGTTTCATGTTAACTTTCAGACTCTTGTCAGTGTGTATTGGCAGAAATAATTTTCTCTTTTCCGGATTAGGTTATGGTTCGATGGAAATTTTTTTCAGGTTTCAATCAGGTTCAATTCAAATGGAATTTTCAAGTTCTGGTCAGGTTGCGCTTTAATGGAAAATATTTTGTCCTGTATAGATACTGGGCTCCGGTTGTATGGAATTTCCTTTTTCAGGTTCAGATTAGGTTTAAGATAGACTAATTGGAATTTCCAGATTTCTGATCACGCATATCTATGGAAATTAAGTTTTCTTTCCCAAATCGAGATATGGTTGGATTTTTTTTTTTTTTTTTTGGGGGGGGGGGGGGTTGAATCTGCTTTCGGTTTGACTTCAAATGTAATTTTCAGGTTCTTGTTCAGTTGCATTTCAATGTATTTTATTTTGCAGCAGATAGATTGAGTTACTCTTGGAGGGATTTTTTTCTTTCTGGTTTTGGATTGTATAGGATAGATTTCAATAGGAATTTTTCGATTCTAGTCAATGTATGTCAATGGAAATTATTTTGTCTTTCTTGGACAAATTTATCTTTCCATTAAATTTTTGTTGGTTTAGAATGGGTTTCAGGATAACTTGTAGGTTCTTGTTGGCAGACTTGTATAAAACCAAAAACTTTCTGCAAATTAATTTAATGTTGGGTGTAATTCGTATTTTTTGCGCAATTCATGGTCATCATTCATGTTTTTTATGCGATTTATGAATTTAATTTGCATTTTTGAGCAATTTATGGACATAATTCGCAATTTTTATGCGATTAATGAATGTAATTTACATTTTACATGATTTATGGACGTAATTTGCTATTTTTATGCAATTCATAGACATAATTTGCATTTTTTCAGCTTTCTGTTGACGAAATTTGTGTTTTTTAATCGATTTATTGAGGTTATTTGTGTTTCTATAGGATTTATGAATGTAATTCGCTTTTTTTACCAATTCTTGGACGTAATTCACATTTTTTGCAATTTATGAACGTTATTCATGTTTTTTTGCACAATTCATGGAAGTGATTCGCATTTTTTGAGTGATTTATAAACGTAATTCACGTTTTTATGCAATTCATGGATGTAATTTGCATTTTTTGAGCGATTCATGAATGTAATTCACATTTTTTATGCAATTCATGAATCCAATTCGGTATTTTTATGCGTTTTATAGAGGTAATTTCCGTTTCAGATTTCTGCCGCCAAAATTCGTGTTTTTTGAGCGATTTATGAACATAATTCATGTTTTACTAGATGATTCATAGACGTAATTTGCATTTTTCATACAATTTATGAATATAATTCTCGCTTTTTTACATGATTCATGGACATAATTCACATTTTAAGCAATTTGTGGACGTAATTCCCATTTTTTATGCAATTTGCTTTTTATTTTTTAGCGATTCATGGATGTAGTTCACATTTTTTATGCGATTCATGCATGTAATTCACATTTTTTATGCGATTCATACATGGAATTTGTATTTTTTATGCGATTCATGGATTGAATTAATGTTTTTATTGCGGTCTTTGGATGAAATTAACGTTTTTCGCGTGGTATTTTGTCGAAATGTTGGTTTTTTTTACATGATTCTTTGTTGAGATACTTTTTTTTTTACGCAATTTTTTGTCGAAATAAATAAATAAAAATTGTTTCTTCATAAAATTTTCTGCACATGGCGTGCGTCTATATTATACAACTCTGCTTGTCAGTGTGTATTGTCAGAATTTTTTTTTTTTTTTTCAGATCGAATTAAGGTTTGCTAACCCATAGACTAATTGGAATTTCCAGATTTCTGACCACGCGTATCTATGGAAATTAAGTTTTCTTTCCCAAATCAAGATATGGTTGGATTTTTTTTTTTTTTGGGGGGGGGGGGGTTGAATCTGGTTTCGGTTTGATTTCAAATGTAATTTTCAGGTTCTTGTTCAGTTGCATTTCAATGTATTTTATTTTGCAGCAGATAGATTGAGTTACTCTTGGAGGGATTTTTTTCTTTCTGATTTTGGAGTGTATAGGATAGATTTCAATAGGAATTTTTCGATTCTGGTCAGTGTATGTCAATGGAAATTATTTTGTCTTTCTTGGACAAATTTATCTTTCCATTAAATTTTTGTTGGTTTAGAATGGGTTTCAGGATAACTTGTAGGTTCTTGTTGGCAGACTTGTATAAAACCAAAAACTTTCTGCAAATTAATTTAACGTTGGGTGTAATTCACATTTTTTGCACAATTCATGGTTATCATTCGTGTTTTTTATGCGATTTATGAATGTAATTTGCATTTTTGAGCAATTTATAAACATAATTCGCAATTTTTATGCGATTAATGAATGTAATTTACATTTTACATGATTTATGGACATAATTTGCTATTTTTATGCAATTCATAGACATAATTTACATTTTTTCAGCTTTCTGTCGACGAAATTTGTGTTTTTTGATCAATTTATTGACGTTATTTGTGTTTTTATAGGATTTATGAATGTAATTTGCTTTTTTTACACAACTCTTGGACGTAATTCGCATTTTTTGCAATTTATGAATGTTATTCGTGTTTTTTTGCATGATTCATGGAAGTGATTCGCATTTTTTGAGTGATTTATGAACATAATTCATATTTTTATGCAATTCATGGACGTAATTTGCACTTTTTGAGCGATTCATGGATGTAATTCGCGTTTTTTATGCAAATCATGAATGCAAAATGCTATTCCCTATTTTTATGCGATTTATAGACGTAATTTGCATTTTAGCTTTCTGCTGCCAAAATTCGTGTCTTTTGAGCGATTTATGAACATTATTCCCATTTTACTACACGATTCATAGACATAATTTGTGTTTTTCATACAATTTTTGAACGTAATTCTCACAACAATTCATGGACGTAATTCACGTTTTGAGCGATTTGTGGACCCAATTCATGTTTTTTATGCAATTTGCTTTTTTTGAGCGATTCATGGACATAATTCGCGATTTTTATGCAATTAATGAATGTAATTTACGTTTTACATGATTTATGGACATAATTTGTTATACTTTTGCGATTCATAGACATAATTTGCATCTTTTGAGCTTTCTATCGACGAAATTTGCGTTTTTTGATCGATTTATTGACGTTATTTGTGTTTTTATAGGATTTATGAATGTAATTTGCTTTTTTTCACCAATTCTTGGACGTAATTCGCATTTTTTGTAATTTATGAACGTCCTTAGTGTTTTTTTGCACGATTCATGGAAGTGATTCGCATTTTTTGAGTGATTTATGAATGTAATTCATGTTTTCATGGACGTAATGTGTTTTTTGAGCGATTCATGAATGTAATTCGCGTTTTTTATGCAATTCATGAATGCAAAACACTATTTGCTATTTTTATGCGATTTATAGACGTAATTTGCGTTTCAGCTTTCTGCTGCCAAAATTCGTGTTTTTTGAGCAATTTATGAACATAATTCCCATTTTACTACACAATTCATAGACATAATTTGTGTTTTTCATACAATTTCTGAACATAATTCTTACTTTTTTAAACAATTCATGGACATAATTCACGTTTTGAGCGATTTGTGGACCCAATTCATGTTTTTTATGCAATTCACTTTTTTTGAGCGATTCATGGACGTAATTCGCGATTTTTATGCGATTAATGAATGTAATTTATATCTTACATGATTTATGGACGTAATTTGCTATACTTATGCGATTCATAGACATAATTTGCATCTTTTGAGCTTTCTATTGACGAAATTTACGTTTTTTGATCGATTTATTGATGTTATTTGTGTTTTTATAGGATTTATGAATGTAATTCGCTTTTTTTACCAATTCTTGGACGTAATTCGCATTTTTTGCAATTTATGAACGTTATTCATGTTTTTTTGCAAAATTCATGGAAGTGATTCTCATTTTTTTTGAGTGATTTATGAACGTAATTCACGTTTTTATGCAATTCATGGATGTAATTTGCCTTTTTTTGAGCGATTCATGAATGTAATGCACATTTTTGATGCAATTCGTTATTTTTATGCGTTTTATAGAGGTAATTTCAGTTTCAGCTTTCTGCCGCCAAAATTTGTGTTTTTTGAGCGATTTATGAACATAATTCATGCTTTACTACACGATTCATAGACGTAATTTGCATTTTTCATACAATTTATGAATATAATTCTCGCTTTTTTACATGATTCATGGACATAATTCACATTTTAAGCAATTTTTGGACGTAATTTACATGTTTTATGCAATTTGCTTTTTTTTAGCGATTCATGGATGTAGTTCACATTTTTTATGCGATTCATGCATGTAATTCACATTTTTTATGCGATTCATGCACGTAATTCACATTTTTTATGCGATTCATGCATGGAATTTGTATTTTTTATGCGATTCATGGATTGAATTAATGTTTTTATTGCGGTCTTTGGACGAAATTCACGTTTTTCCCATGTTATTTTGTCGAAATGTAGGGTTTTTTCACATGATTCTTTGTCGAAATAATTAAATAAAAATTGTTTCTTCATAAAATTTTCTGCACATGGTGTGTGTCTATATTATACAACTTTGCTTGTCAGTGTGTATTGTCATAATTTTTTTTTTTTTTTTTTTCAGATCGAATTAAGGTTTTGTAATTTGCTATACTTATGCTATGTTTCGTAATTTGATATACTTATGCTATTCATAGACATAATTTGCATCTTTTGAGCTTTCTATCAACAAAATTTGTGTTTTTTGATCGATTTATTGACGTTATTTGTGTTTTTATAGGATTTATGAATGTAATTCGCTTTTTTTACCAATTCTTGGACGTAATTCACATTTTTTGCAATTTATGAACGTTATTCGTGTTTTTTTTTGCACAATTCATGGAAGTGATTCGCATTTTTTGAGTGATTTATGAACATAATTCACGTTTTTATGCAATTCATGGATGTAATTTGCTTTTTCTGAGCGATTCATGAACCCATGAACGTAATTCACATTTTTTATGCAATTCATGAATGCAATTCGGTATTTTTATGCATTTTATAGAGGTAATTTCAGTTTCAGATTTCTGCCACCAAAATTCGTGTTTTTTGAGGATTTATAAACATAATTCATGTTTTACTACACGATTCATAGACGTAATTTGCGTTTTTCATACAATTTATGAATATAATTCTCGCTTTTTTACATGATTCATGGACATAATTCACATTTTAAGCAATTTGTGGACGTAATTTCCATTTTTTATGCAATTTGCTTTTTTTTTTTTTTTTAGCGATTCATGGATGTAGTTCACATTTTTTATGCGATTCATGCATGTAATTCACATTTTTTATGCGATTCATGCATGGAATTCGTATTTTTTATGCGATTCATGGATTGAAATAATGTTTTTATTGCGGTCTTTGGATGAAATTAACGTTTTTCGCGTGGTATTTTGTCGAAATGTTGGTTTTTTTTACATGATTCTTTGTTGAGATACACCTTTTTTGTTTACGCAATTCTTTGTCGAAATAAATAAAAATTGTTTCTTCATAAAATTTTCTGCACATGGCGTGCGTCTATATTATACAACTCTGCTTGTCAGAATTTTTTTTTTTTTTTTTTTTTTCTCAGATTGAATTAATGTTTGCTAACCCATAGACTAATTGGAATTTCCAGATTTCTGACCACACGTATCTATGGAAATTAAGTTTTCTTTCCCGAATCGAGATATGGTTGGATTTTTTTTTTTTCGGGGGGGGGGGGGGGGGGGGGGTGTTGAATCTGGTTTCGGTTTGATTTCAAATGTAATTTTCAGGTTCTTGTTCAGTTGCATTTCAATGTATTTTATTTTGTAGCAGATAGATTGAGTTACTCTTGGAGGGATTTTTTTTCTTTCTGGTTTTGGAGTGTATAGGATAGATTTCAATAGGAATTTTTCGATTCTGGTCAATGTATGTCAATGGAAATTATTTTGTCTTTCTTGGACAAATTTATCTTTCCATTAAATTTTTGTTGGTTTAGAATGGGTTTCAGGATAACTTGTAGGTTCTTGTTGGCAGACTTGTATAAAACCAAAAACTTTCTGCAAATTAATTTAATGTTGGGTGTAATTCGCATTTTTTGTGCAATTCATGGTCATCATTCATGTTTTTTATGCGATTTATGAATGTAATTTGCATTTTTGAGCAATTTATGGACATAATTCGCAATTTTTATGCGATTAATGAATGTAATTTACATTTTACATGATTAATGGACGTAATTTGCTATTTTTATGCAATTCATAGACATAATTTACGTTTTTTTTCAGCTTTCTGTCGACGAAATTTGTGTTTTTTGATCAATTTATTGACGTTATTTGTGTTTTTATAGGATTTATGAATGTAATTCGCTTTTTTTACACAACTCTTGGATGTAATTCGCATTTTTTGCAATTTATGAATGTCTTTCGTGTTTTTTTGCATGATTCATGGAAGTGATTCGCATTTTTTTAGTGATTTATGAACATAATTCACATTTTTATGCAATTCATGGACGTAATTTGCATTTTTTGAGCGATTCATGAATGTAATTTGTGTTTTTTATGCAAATCATGAATGCAAAACGCTATTCCCTATTTTTATGCGATTTATAGACATAATTTGCATTTTAGCTTTCTGCTGCCAAAATTCGTATTTTTTGAGCGATTTATGAACATAATTCCCGTTTTACAACACGATTCATAGGCATAATTTTTGTTTTTCATACAATTTCTGAACGTAATTCTCACTTTTTTAAACAATTCATGGACGTAATTCATGTTTTGAGCGATTTGTGGACCCAATTCATGTTTTTTATGCAATTCGCTTTTTTTGCGCGATTCAGGGACATAATTCGTGATTTTTATGCGATTAATGAATGTAATTTACATTTTACATGATTTATGGATGTAATTTGCTAAACTTATGCGATTCACAGACATAATTTGCATCTTTTGAGCTTTTTATTGACGAAATTTGAGTTTTTTGATCGATTTATTGACATTATTTGTGTTTTTATAGGATTTATGAATGTAATTCGCTTTTTTTACCAATTCTTGGACGTAATTCGCATTTTTTGCAATTTCTGTACGTTATTCGTGTTTTTTTGCACAATTCATGGAAGTGATTCGCATTTTTTGAGTGATTTATGAACGTAATTCACGTTTTTATGCAATTCATGGACGTAATTTGCATTTTTTGAGTGATTCATGAACGTAATTCACATTTTTTATGCAATTCATGAATGCAAGTCACTATTTTAATGCGTTTTATAGAGGTAATTTGCGTTTCAGCTTTTTGCTGCCAAAATTTGTGTTTTTTGAGTGATTTATGAACATAATTCCCATTTTACTACACGATTCAGAGGTATAATGTGTTTTTCATACAATTTCTGAACGTAATTCTCACTTTTTTAAACAATTCATGGACGTAATTCACGTTTTGAGCGATTTGTGGACCCAATTCTCATTTTTTATGTGATTCATGGACATAATTCGCGATTTTTATGCAATTAATGAATGTAATTTACATTTTACATGATTTATGGATGTAATTTGCTATATTTATGCGATTTGTAGACAATTTTCATTTTTTGAGCTTTCTGATGACGAAATTTGCATTTTTTGATCAATTTATTGACGTTATTTGTGTTTTTATAGGATTTATGAATGTAATTCGCTTTTTTTACCAATTGCTGGACCTAATTCGCATTTTTTGTAATTTATGAATGTTATTAGTATTTTTTTGCACGATTCATGGAAGTGATTTGCATTTTTTGAGTGATTTATGAACGTAATTTGCGTTTCAGCTTTCTGCTGCCAAAATTCGTGTTTTTTAAGCAATTTATGAACATAATTCCCGTTTTACTACACAATTCATAGACATAATTTGTGTTTTTCATACAATTTCTGAACATAATTCTCACTTTTTTAAACAATTCATGGACGTAATTCATGTTTTGAGCGATTTGTGGACCCAATTCATGTTTTTTATGCAATTCGCTTTTTTTGAGCGATTCATGGACATAATTCGCGATTTTTAGGCGAATAATGAATGTAATTTACATTTTACATGATTTATGGACGTAATTTGCTATACTTATGCGATTCATAGACATAATTTGCATCTTTTGAGCTTTTTATCGACGAAATTTGAGTTTTTTGATCGATTTATTGACATTATTTGTGTTTTTATAGGATTTATGAATGTAATTCGCGTTTTTTACCAATTCTTGGACGTAATTCGCATTTTTTGCAATTTCTGAACGTTATTCGTGTTTTTTTGCACAATTCATGGAAGTGATTCGCATTTTTTGAGTGATTTATGAACGTAAATCAGGTTTTTATGCAACTCATGGACGTAATTTGCATTTTTTGAGTGATTCATGAACATAATTCACATTTTTTATGCAATTCATGAATGCAAGTCGCTATTTTCATGCGTTTTATAGAGGTAATTTCCGTTTCAGCTTTTTGCTGCCAAAATTAATGTTTTTTGAGCGATTTATGAACATAATTTATGTTTTACTACACGATTCATAGACGTAATTTGCATTTTTCATACAATTTATGAATATAATTCTTGCTTTTTTACATGATTCATGGACGTAATTCACATTTTAAACAATCTGTGGTGGTAATTCCCATTTTTTATGCAATTTTCTTTCTTTTTTTTTTTTTAGCGATTCATGGATGTAGTTCACAAAACCACCCCCTTGGCTGTGCCACTGACAACAAAATCTTATGTTGGTGCAATGAGTAATTTATTCATAGACATGAGAAAAATGTTTTTGACAACAAACCAAAAAAAAGTACAATACAGGATTTTTACCTGGCATTCTCATAAAATTTTGAATATATTCTGCCTCCCCCCTCTATTTCATAAGTTTTCATACATTCTATATTATATTCCATATTAAGAAGGTGCCACTTGTCTAGTTTTGATTTGAATCAGAACACATTATTAGCATTTTTCATTCAGGTAGAATTTATTTATTTAGAATAGAATTGATAAAGAAAATGCACAAATTGAAAAACATCGAACAGACATGATAGAATCATTACGTAATTTTCATGGTTTTAATAATCCACATGGATGTTTCTTGTTATGCCAATTCAATCTTGCAATGTCTTAGTATACAATGAATAAAGTCTGCAATAAAGTTAACCAGAGAATCTTGCAATGGATTTTTGCCGTCGCTTATTCAAATTTACTTAAGAGGAATCGAGTTAATGAAATGTTGTATAAATGTTACTTGTTAGCTTTATAGATTACTAGGTACTACTAGGTTATCCCGTCGACCAAAAAATTATTGCCAAACTATAAGATTAAATTCCAATAATGGATGATTGTGAATGTCACATTCAATGACATTAAATACAATTTGTATATTTAAAATGTCATTGATTTTTATTTCGACTTTTTATTAATATTTTACTAATTATTTGTTTTTTCATTATTTAAAATAAAAAAATATGTGATTATGTATAATTTGGCGAAATTGGTCGACGGAATAACAGTAGTAGCGATTACTAAAATATTTCAAATTGAAATAATTTATGAAACTGAAAATGTTTTATCCAACATTTCACTTAAGTTTAAAACAAGCAATATATAGAAATTGTAAAGTCCCTCAAGTGTGTGTAACTTGGGACCAGACATTGCACAAATATAATGTGCTCATCTTTTGTTTACATTTTTAAAAAGAGTAATTTAAATGTAATAATGTACTAGAAATCATAATGAATGCTTATAATAGAGTATAATACAGTCAACTCTGTGAAATTCACAAAATGTATTATCTGCAAAACATGTTAAAATGCAAACATTGAAAAGTGTTTTAACACTTAAACTCAAAGATAAAAGATATGCAATAATTTTATTTTCATGAAATGACAAATTTTAATAAAATAAACTGGGATTTAGAAAATTCATGTATTTTGTACCCTGTATTTAAAAACAATACTTTAAGCAAGCCAGTAAGTTTCCGTTTATTAATTATGATTAATGCAAACCTATTCTTTGCTCAAGCAGCGAAAAAATTAAAAAAATAAACAATTTTACCCCTATATATTTTTTGTTTATCAAACAATACACATAAAAAGTTCCTTGGCGAAGGAGAGTAAACTGCATTTCACCCAAAATTACTGACAACAAAACAAAACAAAATGCAGTCCAGATTTTTAACTGGCATTCTCGTAAAATTTTGAATATATCCTGCCTCCACACTGTAATCCATAAGTCTTCAAAAATACAAGCAAATAACTTTATTGCAAAGTTACATATTCTGTATTAATTAATAATCCATTGCAAGATTCTCCGGTTAACTTTATTGCAGAGCTTATTCGTTGTATATTGACATTGCGAGATTCAATTGGCGTAACAAGAAACAACATGTGGATTATTAAAACCTGAAAATTACTTAATGATTCTATCTTGTCTGGTTTATTTTTAATTCGTGCATTTTCTATATCAATTTAATGGACATTATGTAAGAATATTACTACCTGAATGAAAAATGCTCCGTGTAACTTGCCGCGTTCGGGTTCGGATTCAAAACAAAACCAGACAAGTAGCGCCACCACGCGTATGAATACATACCTTTCTAAGAGCAAATAATTTAAAATAATTTTTGTTTGAAAACTTTAAAGAAAAATATGTAAGTCGAAATTATATTGAATTTGTATAATTAAAAAATATTTTCCTATTTTAAAAAAGGATTCAAAATATTTTTTCCACAAAATGCAGAAATATGCGATGTAAGAAACGTAATATTTTCTTCTTACGAAAAATAAAGGCAAAATAAATAGAAATTTGATTTAGTATATATTTATTGAATGTTTTAAAGCACATGATAAGATGTTTTTGTAGTTTAAAAAACATTTATTGCTTCGATGCGGGTGTTTTAACTGTGACCATAAGTACACTTGCCTTTTTGCAGTGTCTCCGTCTGCTAACCCATAGAATAACATGTAATCCGCGAGCTAATATAGTCCGATTTTCCAAGACCAATATATAACAAACAAGAGTTTTCCTAGAAACAAGGCAAGTCTTATTACCTCTATTTTAAAGAGATTCATATTATATATAAGTTTTAATAAAATCTCCCAGCCCGTTTTCTAGATCTCATTATCAGGAACAAACACCATCAATTTCAGTTTAAAAATGGTTATCGAGATCTAAAAATATACGGCACGTAGAAATGTAAAAATTATAGGATAGGATTAGACTGGGAATATAAGACTATATTAAAAAAATTGGACCATTCTGACCAATATTTGCTGAGTTATTAGAAGGCGGCTTTTCCGATTCCCTTTGATGTTGAGTTAGCTGTATATATGAAGTTCTGCATCTACCCTTATGACGATGGTAGGTTTAAAGCTGCGTCACTTGAAGGCTGCCGCCTTCTATGATCAAACTTAAACAGATTGGGATTTATGAAATTGTCATGTGTGTTTCTGAAACGCCCTTTACCTTCTTTCCTTCTCTAATTTGCGTCCCAAGTAGTTTGGCAATAAACTTCCTTTTAAGAGATATATTTAATTTTTATAATCCGCCAAATATAACTTTGTACTAATAGCCATATGTATAGCATAACTCTGCCAGAAAAAAGTTTTTTTTTTTTTTTTTTTTTTTTTGAAAAATATCTATATTAATAACAGAAAAAGAGTTAATCTCTCTCAATGTATGTATGCGAGGGGAAAAAATGGCTAAGAAAATTTGCAGCATGAAAGATCTGAAAATTTGAATGAGGATAGTCTAATGCAGGTCTTAAGGCCCCTGTCCTCGAACGAGGAAACGCTCACGATCTAATGCTATTCCTATGGGGAAGCATTTTTCTAATAACTCTTTCGCATTTTGACATTTTTGAATAATTTTTTTGTATTGGATAGCCGAGGTGCATGCCGACAGCGCACCTTTTTTACTTTTTCGATTTTGGTTGCAGATATTTTTTACAAAGTTAGTTTCACTTTCAAAACCGGTTTCGAAACTGAAAGTGCTTTTTAAAAAATATAATCTGCAACCAAAATCGAAAAAGTAAAAAAGGTGCGCTGTCGGCATGCACCTCAGCCTATCCAATGCAAAAAAAAAAAATCAAAAATGTCAAAATGCGAAAGAGTTATTAGAAAAATGCCTCCCCATAGGAATAGCATTAGCTCGCGAGCGTTTCCTCGAGCGAGGACAGGGGCCTTAATGCATCTTAATCTGAATTTTGCTTTTTTAAATAATTGGATCCGATATTAATTAAACTCCACAGAAAAAAAAAGTCGTCTGATAAGATGTTACGTTACTGAGTACCAGAAACCACATTCCGAAACTCGAAGACAAATAAAATCCAATTGCGAAAATAATGTTTTTTAGCATTAACAGCATATTAAAATTTTATGAAGATTAGTCAATCTCAATTTTTACGAAAATTAAAGCCTAGAATGCAATTTAAAAAAAAAGAAAGCGTGAGACAGAAACACATGAAAACTGAAACAAGGCCATTTACAAAGATAGAACGCCTCTCATGCCTGGAAAAAAAGAGTTTGAAATCAAACCATCTTTTCAAGGGTTTAAAATAAACAATGTACTTGTTTTCGAGGTTTTTTTTTTAAATACATAAATATATGAATATAATTTTTTATGAAATTCTGCGCATAAGTTTTTGAGATAGAGCGCACACAGTATTTTTGTCACATACATACAGACAGAGGGCCCACAGACAGACATTTCGTAAAAATATGTTTTTCGATAGTTAATCCTTAAAACGTATAACTCTGTTGAAAGCCGGAAGTTGGAAATTTTCTCTGATCCAATACATTTTTCTTGTAAAATAGAAAAAAGAAAAAAAAATCATTTTAAACTATTGAAATGCAACCAAGATAATTTTCTTCCACAGATTAGCATTAATGAACGGATCTTTTCGTTTGGCTTGACTGAAGTAATCTCTTAACAGATTTAAGGCCACCGCACTCATTTGAGTACAGTATTTTTTTTTTTTTTTTTTGGGGGGGGGGGGCGGCGGCACCCTACAAAAGCAATTTGAAATAAAATCTTTCTAAGATTCTTTTATTATTTTCGATGAGGGTGTACTAGTATTTTTAAATTAATGAAAATGTGGGTAGTCATATTTTCTTGTGATTTAGTGTCAGTTGCAAACTACTTATGAACAAATCGTGGAAGTAAGTACATTATCGTTTTTTAAAATCTATGTAAAAAAGTAGTTTTTATTTTTATTTATTTATTTATTTATTTATTTTTTTAGCCAAGTATGTTATAACTGACAATATGAGTTCAAATTTGTGCATAAAATATTGAATACTAAGATTTATCACTTAGTTTTATCTTGCTTAAAAAACTTACTGACTTCTTATATCATTGTTTGCCTTATCTTTAATACCATAATAAAAATATTGCATGTTTGTTTTGTTTCATTTCTCTTCGACCTTAAATGGATTAAGAAACCTTCTATAGTAAACCATATATTTAAGTGACATGAGAATCGGAATTTATTTGTATTTGATGGACAGACTAACCGAAGTCATACACTTTTCAACTACATTGGAAAGTGTCAAAATGTTGAATTTTAAATTTTTTTATTATTGGTGCAAATTTTATAAAGATTACACACACATTTTTTGAACAATATTGCTAATATTTAGTAAAATATGATCTTAACTTTGCGGGAGGGGAAGAGAAATATTTTAGATATTTCAAAAATATTTATAATTTTGTTTTCATCCCATGGGCACATACACAGCAAAATCCACGAAGAGGAACAAATTTGTGCTTGTAATACATTACCAAAACTTTTCTTTGGCAAGAATCTTGCATAAGACAATTTCGAAAAATACCAATATTTAAAAAAAAAAAAAAAAAAAAAAAAAAAAAAAAAAAAAAAAGAAAGAAAAAGAAATGCAAAAATTATGATGCATAAAAAAACAGAAATAATTTATTATTCTTTTCCCCCCAGTTTATTTACTTTTTCCAAACCACAGTTTTAGATAATTTTGAATGCATAAATGTATATAAAAATCGGAGCTGAAAATAATTTTTAAAGGGATTACAGGGAACAGATGATTTATCCTTTTTCTTTCTTTTTTTTTTTTAAATGTTTATTTATTATAAAAAATTTGAATGGAACAATCTTTATTGTTTTTCCAAAATCACCGGCGAGAAAATTAATTCAATTCAAAAATTCAGAGAGGTAATTGCTCTTTTCTGTCTATCCCTACCCTATTGTGGAGCCCATGTTTTATCCCTTTCTACAATAGAAATCAGAAGCATATTGATACTTATAAGATATATAACACTTATGAAAAGTTTAAGACATAACATAAACATATCATATAATTAACATCATATTATTAGTAAAAACTTAATCTTTTAAAATTACTTACATTTCTCTTGAATCAAACGTATTATTTCCAATTGGAATCAATAATTTACTATCTGTGTGATTGTGTTTGGTAAAGATTTTAAAATATTCCAGGTCTTTCCAGGCTCCCTGTCTGTTTACATTTTGTTATTTTAGTATTCGAAAAACGAAGAATCAGAATTCAGAAAAGAGCCTTTTCTGAAATCAGTCTAACACTTGACATTTCTTTTTTTTTCTTTTATTTTTTTCCCATTTTGCCAAAAAGAGATGATTTTTGGGAACTAATCAGGGTATAGTTGACAGTGTGAATGATGAAAGATGATCTTAGGGGAAGTGGGGAGATATTCCAAGGGATAGTCTCTAAAACGATTATTGTGGAGCCAACAGGTGTCGATTGATGGTCCATAATGTATTCAAAAACGGACTCCTTTTAATAGCAAATGCTAAACAGCTGTTGTTAATTGTCGTTTGTGGAAAACCATCACTGTGGTACTACTTTGTATACTGTGGTACAGTATACAAAGAGATCGGTTTAAAAGCTGACTGTGGGATAGTTTTCGTTTAGAAAATTCTTAGTAAAAACGCTATAAGCTTCTGAAGAAGTACCTTTGTATCTCCTTACTGTGGATGAAACAGCAAGTACACATAACTTTTTTGTGCAATTCTTTTCAATTTGTTTGAGAAAAAAAAAAAAAAAAAAAAAAAAAACTAAAATAGGTTTAAAATTTACTGCCTTGCTTTCAAAAATTGAATTTATAAATATATTGTTCTTTTAAGCATTTAATAAATTAGGAAAGTCTGCATCCCTTCGCATAACTCTTGTAATTAAAAAGAAAGTGGACAAATTTCATGACCTCTTTTAAATCATGATTTAAAAATATAGACAATACATTTTTAAAACTGACAACAGTAAGAAAACGATTCTATTTTAGTGTAAAATACATAAAACTAATATTTTTAAAGGTATATATAGCATTCAATAAGCGAAAGAAGCGTTAAATAACATTTAAATGTATGGTTAAATTATATATATATATTGTTGTTTTTTCATCAAAATTTATAAACTTCGACGCTGTATAAACAAGCCATAAGAAATTTCGACTCTAAAAAACATTCCATGAAAAACATTGCCCTTAAAAAGAAATCTGTTAAATCCAGCGTTGACTTTTTTTATTAAAAAAAATTATATAGCTAGCTATTTTCGAATAGTAATATTTGGCTTACCAAATGACAGCTTAAATAAGGCTAATATTACTATTCGGAAATAGCAGACACACAAACGGACAGACAGCAATTTTTTTTTTCTGAATTTTTTTTTTTTTTTTTTTTTTTTTTTTTTTTTTTTTTTTTTAATCTCCAGTATCTAAAACGTGTAAATCTGTTTTTTTTTTCCCTGATTTTCAAAACGATTGCAAGATTTACCATATCTACGTATGATGAGTAAGTTAAAATGGCAAGGGCGCCATGACTGCCAAAGCCGCATCTGTCAGTAGGTCGAATTAAATGATTTTTAAGTCATTTAATCCTGTTTTATCACTACCATTATCTCAATAAGTAGAAATTCCAAAATACCTCGCAACCATACGAAACGCCCAATTTTTAAAGGAAGAAAATGCTCTAAATACGAGAATAAATCTTAATATCAGTTTTTTAGAAGACTTCATTTGTAAGGGCGCTTAAAAGAAGAAAAAATCAATCTCAGGGCGCCATGACGGCCAAAGCCGCATATATCAATAGCTAGAATAAAATGATTTTTAAGGCATTCAATCCTGCTTTATCACTTCCATTAGCTCAATAAGTAGAAATTCCAAAATACCGGGCAACCCTACGAAGAGCTCAATTTTTAAAGGAAGAAAATATTCTAAATACATGAATAATTCTTAATATCAGTTTTTTTAGAAGACTTCATTTGTAAGGGCACTTAAAAGAAGAAAAGAAATCTGTCTAAGGGCGCCATGACGCCCACAGACGCCTATGTCAATATGTAGAATAAAATGATTTTTAAGGCATTCAATCCTGTTTTATCGCTTCCATTACGTCAATAAGTAGAAATTCCAAAATGCCGAGCAACCTTACAAAGAGCTCAATTTTTAAAGGAAGAAAATATTCTAAATACATGAATAATTCTTAATATCAGAAGAACTCATCAGAAGACTCCATTTGTAAGGGCGCTTAAAAGAAGAAAAGAAATCTGTCTGAGGGCGCCATGACGCCCACAGATGCCTATGTCAATATGTAGAATAAAATGATTTTTAAGGCATTCAATCCTGTTTTATCGCTTCCATCGGCTCAATAGGTAGAAATTCCAAAATACCGGGCAACCATAGAAGGCGTCAAACACTTAAAGAAAGAAAATAAATCAATAATTCTTAATATAAGTTTTTTAGAAGGCATCACTCGTAGAGGCACCGAAAAAAAAAAATCTGTCCGAGCAGAGGCATGCGAAGAGAACATTGCGCCCGGGGCAAAGTTCAAATTTGGCACCAAGAAACAAGAAAAATGCAAATTTTTCTTGTAATTGGCCAAAAATGACATTGTAATATAAAATTGGCGCCCTCTAAGTTTCCGCGCCCTTGGCAACTGCCCCTTTTGCTTGGTGCTGGTCCTAGGGCGCTAAGAAAACCAAAGCCTCCTACTGATATAAAAAACAATTAATAGTTTTCAATACCTTTCTTAGAAAGCATATCGTTGAAATGTTTTGAAAATGTCTTTTTTGCTCTTGCTGCTCAGAAAACATTATTTTAAATATGCATAAAAAAAAAAAAAAAAAAAAAAAAAAAAAAAAAAACTCGACTAGGGGCGCACCGGGCATTTGCCTCGTTGCCCAGTGGGCCAGTACGACCCTGCATACATATATTGATCAACTTTTATATTTTCCAAATAATTTGTTCAATACGAAAGAATACATTTGATAAAGTGGTAATCCAGCTTGATGGGTTTCAGAGACTGATGTCCTTTTTTGGAGCTATTTGAGGATTGGTGGGCACAATCATGCATAGAAAAAAACATACAGGCAGTTTATGTTGAAAATTCTATGCCGCTCATGTTAAAAGGTAAAGCATGTCCGCATGGGCTCTTTGAGGAAATTTTCTTATTTCTTCCTCTCTCGCTGCTTTAAGGCCCTACATCAGTAACGCTCCGAGATAGAACGGCTAATGTTATTTCAATGGAAGAAATTTATCGCTTTCATTCCTTTGCATTTTGCTCAAATTTAATAATTTTTGTTGTTTTGAAAACCTGTACGTTTAAAGTATGCACGTCATTCTGAAATTTTATTTCTTTTTTGAATTTTAAGGCGATACAAGTGCGTTATTTTATAGTCTTTAAAATTCACCTTTAATGTCTTATTACGAAAAATCTGTTTGACATTTTAAAATTTGGTAAAACAGCATGCAGAGTTTAATTATTTAGCTTTCAGAAAATGTTTTTTATTTTGATTTTTAAAAAAATTTAATCTATGCTATTTGTATAAAAAGTTGAAGCACTTTGATTTAAAACAGTCGAAAATGGTGTTTAACTCCGCCTTTAAAAGGGAGACGCCTTAAAAGTAATTAGGGTGAAAGACGATATGGGTTTACCCTGTAGGGAGTCTTACAGGGACGAAGGTGTAAAATCTTGCCTGCGGCTATTAGTAAAATGTTGTTTGCTGCTTTAGGATGAAAAAATAAAAACATCCTTTTCTGAATGCATGATATCTCACGCAAGAAGTTCGATCAGAAATGAATTTCAGAAATGATGTAAATACATGTTGATTTCAAAAAGTTTGTTTAACTAGGCATCTAATCTCAAATGTACTTTAAAAGCATTATTGATTTCCAATAAAAACACATTTACCATTTTTATTATTTTTCTTCCCTATATTTGAAGTTTAATTTCTAAAAAAGATTCTTTAATTGCGTACAACATCAAAGTGATATATTCGTTAATTTATAAAACATAACAGAATTAACTTTTTGTCATCTGCAGTCGACAAAGGGAAAAGAAGAAAGGGCAGAAAGAAAATAACAATGGTTCTGACATTAAAAATGAATAGATATATTCGCGAATAAATACATTTGTATTAAATTTTTCTATATCTTTTTTTTGTATCATTCTTTTAGACAATTCTTAATGAATTAGTTTAAATGTTCCTTTTCATAAATATTTCATAAATATTTCTATTTTAATCAATAAAAGTTTGCAGTATACCCACTCTAAAATGTAAAGTAATTATTATGCAATTCATGATTAAATTGGATAACACTAATTTAAAAGATAGAAATATATTTATTTTGACACTTCTATCGAAAATTATGACTAATTTACAATACTTTAGCAAATATATTCTGTTGCGGTAAAATTCACATCCGTAAATGATATATTTATGCTTTATTGTATATAAATTGTCTTTCCTTTCTTTTTCCCTTTCAGAAAGATAAACGAATGATTTTTAAAGTTCTTATACTATTTTAACTAAATAATACGTATATATTCCAAAGCCTGTCATAGTCTAACTGATCTAAATTTTAGAATAACGGTTTTTTCAGTCACGCGAAAAGACAAACTCAATTATATTAAACTTACGGAAGATTTTTATAAAGATGCCATATTTTCATTCCAATTTTTAATTATTTTTTTTCTGCATAGTATAGCTGACGATGGTTAGTATAGAGGCCGCTTTTTACTTTTTTCGATACTGATTGTAGATTTTAAATATGAGGATAATATCACTTTTGAAAACGGTTCCGAAAATGAAACTGTCCTGTAAAGAAAATTAAAAAAGTAGAAAAAGGCCTTTGAAGAGATCGCTCTGAGCTATTAAAGGGGGAAAAAATATTAAAATGCAGACGAGATTTATTTATAAATTTCGACCGTTGGATTATCGTCGAAAGAATTATTATAAGCTAGTAAATTGTTTCGCTTGATTAAAGTTTTTTTTTTTTTTTAATACCCGTAAAATAAATCGAAAAATAGAAAATGGCCTTTGTGCAAATCGATATCAACTCGGCAAAGTAAGAAAAAAAAATACTTAAAACTATTAAAACACAGACGATAAACTTTTATAAATTTCTTTCATAGCATTAGCTTTAAAGCGAAGGCATTGTTTCGTTTAACTGCAGTAGCCTCTTTAAAATAAATGAAATCGTAAAGGCTATTCAATGTAAGAGAAAAAAATAATAATATTTTTTTTTAATGTAGGCGAGATATCTTTATAAATTTCTACAATGGGATTTCGCTTGACTGAAGTAAGTCACTTTAAAACACCTGTATCGAAATCAAAAATTGTAATACTGTCTTTGTACAGAAAGATCTCAGCTGTTCAATATAAAAAAGATTATTAAAATATAGACGAGATATTTCTATAAATTTCTGTCATAGGATTTCGCTTCATTGAAGTAAACACCTTTAAAATACCCGTAAAAAAATCGAAAAAAATATAAAGAGGTATTTGTACAGAAATATCTCAGAAATTCAATGCTAAAAAATCATTTAAAAAATTAAAATGTTGACGAGATATCTTTATAAATTTCTATAATGGGATTTCTCTCTATTCAAGTAAGCCACTTTAAAATACCAGTAAAAAATCTAAAAAATGTAAAAAGGTCTTTGTACAGAGAAATCTCCGATATCTAATGCCCCCCCCCCCCCCCCGAAAAAAAGTTTAAAGACAATTAAAATACAAACGAGATATCTTTAAAAATTTCTAAAATGTGATTCAGCTCTATTGAAGTAAGTAATTATAAAATACCCGTGACAAAGTCGAAAAGATATAAAACGTTCTTTGTAAAGAAATATATCAGTTATATAATGAAACAAAAATTACAAGTATTAAAATGATCTTTAGAAATGACTTTTAAATGATCTTAAAGATATCTTTATAAATTTCTACCATGGGATTTTGCTTGATTGAGGAAATCATCAGTTTATATTTACTTGTAGACGAGTTATCTTTATAAATTTCTAACATTCAATGCTAAAAAAATCATTTAAAAATATTAAAATGTAGAAGAGAAAAATATATATTTATATGAACTTCAAAACTTCATAGGATTTCGCTTGATTGAAGTAAGCCCCTTTAAAACCCCCATAGCAAAATCGAAAAAATATAAAACGGTCTTTGTACCGAAAGCTCTCAGTTATCCAATGCCAAAAAATCATTTAAAAAGATTTAAATGTAGAAAAGATACATTTATAAATTTCTACTATAGGATTTCGCTTGACTGAAGTAGCCTCTTTAAACACCTGTAAACAACACCAAAAAAGTACAAAACGGTCTTCACACCGAAAGATCTCAGCTATCCAATGACAAAAAAATTATTTAAAAATATTAAAATGTAGAAGAGATATTTTTATAATTTTTTACCATTGGAATTCACTTGACTGAAGTAGCCTCATTAAAACACCTGTAAACAAAATCAAACAAATACAAAACGGTCTTTGAACCGAAAAATTTCAGCTATCCAATGCCAAAAAATCATTTAAAAATATTACAATGTAGAAGAGATATTTTTATAAATTTATGCAATTGAATTTCACTTGACTGAAATAGCTTTTTTAAAATTCCCCTAAACAAAGACGAAAAAGTACAAAATGGTCTTTGTACCGAAAGATCTGGGATATCGAATGCCAAAAAATAATTTAAAAATAATAAAATGTAGAAGAGATATTTTTATAAATTTCTACCATTGGATTTCACTTGATAGAAGTAGCTTTTTTAAAATGCCCCTAATAAAGGTCTAAAAAGTACAAAACGGTCTTTGTACCGAAAGATCTTAGCTATCCCATGACAAAAGAATCATATAAAAATATTAAAATGTAGACGAGATATTTTTATAAATTTCTACCATTGGAATTCACTTGACTGAAGTAGCCTCTTTAAAACACCTGTAAACAAAGTCGAAAAATTACAAAACGGTCTTTGTACCGAAAGATCTTAGCTATCCCATGAAAACAGAATCATTTAAAAATACAGTCGAACCTCGATTTAACGAATTGATTGGGACCCATAAATCCGTTCGTTAAATCGAAGCAATTCGTTAAATCGAATATCAATTTTTGTAAAGAGTATGGTATAAAAATATCAATAAGAATACCCTTAGATATACAGATTTTAAAAAGAATGATTATTGTTTGCTACAAGCTTAAAAATTATAAGTTAGGAGATCAACTTTTAAATTATCTAAATTCTTTAATGTTATTTGCTTTTGAAACTTATACATAATACATATATACTTATTCGCACTTTGGAAAGAAATCCTTGATAGAGTGCTTTGTTTTGACTTTCCAAAGTTCTTTGTCGATATTTTCTAACTCCGTAAGAACAACACCATTAACCTCGTGAGACAAAAAATAATTTTTTAAAGTATTCAAAGTGCAAATTGATTCTTGGGATGTCACATTTTTTCATTGAATTTCCGTATCTTCGTCATCTTGACTACTTTCAGAATCTTCATTCTTTTTTTGTTCAATATCGTGAGGTACTTAGCTCAACATATTTGTCATGCTTCTAGATGAAAAAGGGAAAAGACTGTCTTTTGAATCCACCAGAAATTAGATAAAAAAACTTAACACTTGGATTAGGATGTGAAAGATTCAAAGTTTTATGTGCAAAAAAAAAAAAAAAAAAAAAAAAACCCTCAAAATTTTAATTTTATCTGCGAATGCAATTTTTTTTCAGCGATTGTTGTTCGTTAAATCAAAACTAAAAATTTGTTAAATCAGAGCATTTTAGCCATCTTTTTGTCGGGATAGAAAAAATATTCGTTAAATCGGAGAATTCGTTAAATCAAAGTACGTTAAATCGAGGCTCGACTGTATTAAAATGTAGACGAGATATTTTTATAAATTTCTACCATTGTAATTCACTTGACTGAAGTAGCTTTTTAAAAATTCCCTTAAACAATGTCGTAAAAGTACAAAACGGCCTTTGTAACGAAAGATCTTAGCTATCCAATGACAAAAAAATCATTTAAAAATATTAAAATGTAGAAGAGATATTTTTATAAATTTCTACCATTGGATTTCACTTGACAGAAGTAACTTTTTTAAAATTCCACTAATAAAAGTCTAAAAAGTACAAAACGGTGTTTGTACCGAAAGAACTCAGCTATTCCATGACAAAAAATCATTTAAAAATATTAAAATGTACAAGTGATATTTTTATAGATTTCTACAATTGGAATTCACTTGACTGAAGTAGCCTCTTTAAAACACCTGTAAACAAAATCAAAAAAGTAAAAACAGTCTTCGTACTGAAAGATCTCAACTATCAAATGAGAAAAAAATATTTAAAAATATTAAAATGTAGAAGAGATACTTTTATATATTTCTACCATTGGATTTCACTTGACAGAAGTAGCTTTTTTAAAATTCCCCTAATAAAAGTCTAAAAAGTACAAAACGGTCTTTGTACCAAAAGAATTCAGCTATCCAATGACAAAAAAATCATTTAAAAATATTAAAATGTAGGCGAGATATTTTTATAAATTTCTACCATTGGAATTCACTTGGCTGAAGTAGCCTCTTTAAAACACCTGTAAACAAAATAAAAAAAAAGTACAAAACGGTCTTTGTACCGAAAGATCTTAGCTATCCCATGACAACAGAATCATTTAAAACTATTAAAATGTAGACGAGATATTTTTATAAATTCCTACTATTGGAATTCACTTGACTGAATTAGCTTTTTTAAAATTCCCCTAAACAAAGTCGTAAAAGTACAAAACGGTCTTTGTACCGAAAGACCTTAGCTATCAAATGACAAAAAAAAGTCATTTAAAAATATTAAAATGTAGAAGAGATATTTTTATAAATTTCTACCATTGGAATTCACTTGACTGAAGTAGACTCTTTAAAACACCTGTAAACAAAATCAAAAAAGTAAAAACGGTCTTTGTACCGAAAGATCTCAGCTACCCAATGACAAAAAATCCCTTAAAAATATTAAAATGTAGAAGAGAGAATTTTATAAATTTCTACCATTTGATTTCACTTTACTGAAGTAGCTTTTTAAAAATTCTCATAAACAAAGTAGAAAAAGTACAAAAGGGTCTTTGTACCGAAAGATCTCAAATATCAAATGAGATGAAAATATTTAAAAATATTAAAATGTAGAAGAGATACTTTTATAAATTTCTACCATTGTATTTCACTTGACTGAAGTAGCTTTTTTAAAATTCCCCTAAACAAAGTCGAAAAATTACAAAACGGTCTTTGTACCGAAAGATCTTAGCTATGCCATGACAAGAGAATCTTTTAAAAATATTAAAATATAGACCAGATATTTTTATAAATTTCTGCCATTGGAATTTACTCGACTGAAGTAGCCTCATTAAAACACCTGTAAATAAAATAAAAAAAACTACAAAACGGTCTTTGTACCGAAAGATCTCAGAAATCCAATGACAAAAAAATCATTTAAAAATATTAAAATGTAGAAGAGATATTTTTATAAATTTCTACAATGGATTTTACTTGACTGAAGTAGCCTCTTTAAAACACGTGTAAACAAAGTCAAAAAAGTACAAAACGGTCTTTGTACCGAAAGATCTTAGCTATCCAATGACAAAAAAATCATTTAAAAATATTAAAATGTAGAAGAGATATTTTTATAAATTTCTACCATTGGATTTCACTTGACAGAAGTAGCTTTTTTAAAATTCCCCTAATAAAACACTAAAAAGTACAAAACGGTCTTTGTACCGAAAGATCTTAGCTATCCAATGACAAAAAAATCATTTAAAATTATTAAAATGTACAAGTGATATTTTTATAAATTTCTACCATTGGATTTCACTTGACAGAAGTAGCTTTTTTAAAATTCCCCTAATAAAACACTAAAAAGTACAAAACGGTCTTTGTACCGAAAGATCTTAGCTATCCAATGACAAAAAAATCATTTAAAAATATTAAAATGTCGATGAGATATTTTTATAAATTTCTACCATTGGATTTCACTTGACAGAAGTAGCTTTTTTAAAATTCCCCTAATAAAACACTAAAAAGTACAAAACGGTCTTTGTACCGAAAGATCTTAGCTATCCAATGACAAAAAAATCATTTAAAAATATTAAAATGTAGAGGAGATATTTTTATAAATTTCTACCATTGGATTTCACTTGACAGAAGTAGCTTTTTTAAAATTCCCCTAATAAAACACTAAAAAGTACAAAACGGTCTTTGTAACGAAAGATCTTAGCTATCCAATGACAAAAAAAAAATCATTTAAAAATATTAAAATGTAGAAAAGATATTTTTATAAATTTCTACCTATGGATTTCTCTTGAATGAAGTAGCCTCTTTAAAACATCTGTAAATAAAGTCAGTCGAAAAAGTACATAACGGTCTTTGTACCGAAAAATCTTAGCTATCCCATGACAAAAGAATCATTTAAAAAATTAAAATGTAGACGAGATATTTTTATAAATTTCTACTATTGGATCTCACTTGACTGAAGTAGCCTCATTAAAACACCTGTAAACAAAATCAAAAAAGTACAAAACAGTCTTTGTACCGAAAGATCTCAGCTATCCAATGCCAAAAAATCATTTAAAAATATTAAAATGGGGAAGAGATATTTTTACAAATTTCTACCATTTGATTTCACTTTACTGAAGTAGCTTTTTTAAAATTCTCCTAAACAAAGTCGAAAAAGTACAAAACGGTCTTTGTACCGAAAGATCTCAGATATCCAATGCCAAAAAATCATTTCAAAACTTTAAACGTAGAAAAGATATATTTATAAAATTGTACTATAGGATATTTCTTGAGTGAAGTAACCACTATAAAACACCTGTAAACAAAATGAAAAAAGTACAAAACGGTCTTTGTACCGAAAAATCTCAGTTATCCCATGACAAAAAAAAAAAAAAAAAAAAAAATCATTTAAAAATATTAAAATGTAGAAGAGATATTTTTATTATTTTCTACCATTAGATTTCACTTGACTGAGATAGCCTCTTTAAAACACATGTAAATAAAATCAAAAAGTTCAAAATTACGTTTGTACCGAAAGATCACAGCTATCCAATGTAAAAAAAATCATTTAAAAATATTAAAATGTAGAAGAGATAATTTTATAAATTTCTACCATTTGTACCATTTCACTTGACTGATGTAGCTCTTTTGAAATTCCCCTAAACAAAGCCGAAAAAGTACAAAACGGTCTTTGTACCGAAAGGTCTTAGCTATCCAATGACAAAAAAATCATTTAAAAATATTTAAATGTAGAAAAGATATTTTTATAAATTTCTACCATTGGATTTCGCTTGACAGAAGCAGCTTCTTTAAAACACCTGTAAACGAAATCGATAAAGTACAAAACGGTCTTTGTACCGAAAGATTTCAGCTATCGAATACCAAAAAATCATTTAAAAATATTAAAATACAGAAGATATATTTTAATAAATTTCTACCATTGGATTTCACTTGACTGAAGTAGCTTCTTGAAAATTCCCCTAATTAAAATCGAAAAAGCAAAACGGTCTTTGTACCGAAAGATCTCAGCTATCGAATGCCAAAAAATCATTTAAAAATATTTAAACGTAGTACAGATATGTAAATAAAATCAAACACATGTAAAACAATATACATGTAAACACATGTAAATAAAATCAAAAAGTTCAAAATGACGTTTGTACCGAAAGATCTCAGATATCCAATGCCGCAAAAATCATTTAAAAATATTAAAATATAGAAAAGATATCTTTATAAATTTCTACCATAGGAGTTCGCTTGACAGAAGTAGCCTCTTTAAAACACCTGTAAACGAAATCGAAAAAGTACAAAATGGTCTTTGTACCTAAAGATCTCAGCTATCCAATGCTAAAAAATCATTTAAAAATATTAAGATGTAGAAGAGATATTTTTGTAAATTTCTACAATAAAACTACCAATCGTGATTTTTGTTTCTCCCTCGACTCAAGTAGTCACTTTAAAATATCTTTAAACTGTCGAAAAAGGCCTTGTATAAATCGCTCTCAGTTATTTAAAAAAAAAAAATAAGAAAAGAAAAAAAAAGAAAAAGAAAGAAAATATCCCACATTTTTTTTTTTTTAATGCAGATTAAATGTCTTTATAAATGTCTACCCTAAGACACATTTTATAAATAATGTGTTACGGCAACGGGTCTCGAAATATAAAAAAAATAATAATAATGATTCTAAAAATTTTATTGTTTTCTGGTCACAGAAAATTTAGCTTTGCGAAATTGTGTTGGAAATCTTGATTTTTCCATGCTGATTTCTGCATAAATAAATGAAGAAAATTCTGCTACCCGAACTTTTGCAAGGTACATCTTGTTTCCCTTGCTATCAGACCTGAGAAGTACATGTTTTCTTATCTACCTCGATTTCCTGTTTTGCTAATCACTTTTTCCACGGTTGGATATCTAGTCCCCCAATAACTATCCAAATGCACATATCCCTCGGGCTATTAGGATTGAAAAGGTGCGAGAGTTTTTACCATTTGCTAATGACTTTTTTCTTGATGGGGTATCTTATCCCCTTTTTATCGCCTGGAGGTAAAGGGTGTCGTAAGATGACCATTTTTCTTGTCAATTATAAGCTTTTGAAATATCATTGGTCTTTTAAAGTGTCAATCTTTGAGTTTGGGATACTCCTTCCTGTTGGCAACAGTCATGTTTTGTGAGAGGATTCTGAGTTTCGAATTCACCGATGTAGGCTCTTAATTGTAGCTGATATACTGAAATGCAGCCTTCCAGTTAAAGTTACTACACAGTCAGACTTTAGAGAGATTGCATCAAAAAGTCACCGCGCTATCAGTAATGCAATGGAAGTGGAGTCAAATAATAACTTTGATCTTGAAAAATTTATTCATCTTTACCAAAGAGTGTTCAAAAGTGATATCAAGACAAAAAAAAAGTTATTTTAAATCCTGATCTGCATAAACTTACAATACTAATATGTAAATGGAAGAACCTGTTTAAATCACAAAGCCACACTGCTGTTGTATCTGAACATGATGGATATTGTAAAAACATTTATTTCAGCTGAATAACCAGGAAATTTCGAAATGCACTTACAGGTGGTTGAGCATGTATGCTATCATTTATTGAGAGTTCAGGTCATAACAATTATGCCAAATGTGCAAGAATTTACCTTCAACAAATGTGGGAACTAAAGACAACAAAACAGTACTCTACAAAATGCTTAATGAAGGTCACTTTAGAGTATGAAAAAGGGTACACGACATTTCGGTCCTGCCGTTTCGGTCCCAAGACAATTTGGTCCCCAGCAACTTTGGTCCCTTGCCATTTCGGTCCTTAGTCATTTCAGTCCCTTGTTATTTCTTTGCTCGCTGTATTATAAGTCGGATTCTAATTGTTGTGGGCCTGCCAAATGGTATAAGTTCAACATTATTCGGCCCTTTTTTTATTTTTTTTAATTCTCCCCCCCCCCCCTAAGTTTTATAAAAAGTTGAATATAAAAGTCCGATAAATTTTAACTTTTATAACTCGTGACTATGAAATCACAACGAGCTGAAAATTTTGTTTGGTTGAACAATGTGCTATAAATTTAGGGGATATTATCTTTTGCTTTTAGTAGTAGTAGTATTAATCAGAATAAATATTTCAAATTTTATTATTAATTATTAGTATCAGTATTTTATATAAGCTTCTATAAACTATATAAACTAAAAAGTATTTTATATAAACTGCCATAAATATTTTTTTTTGGCTGTTTAAGTACATTTTTTTAGAACCTTTAAATTAGCATTAATTAAATAATAAAAAAACAGTGCTTATTTTTTTTCTTCCAATTAGTTTAATAATAAATGTCTTTAATAATTCAATTAGACAGTTATAAGTTATAATATATACATATTTCCTCAAATCACCCATCTACACCCTCTCCTTTGATAATTCAGAAATGAGATATATTTATTGAAGAACAATTTTTTTATTTTTCTTATTTTTATAATACAAAGTTGCATCTTGTAAATTTGTTTTCATAAGTTACTTTCCATTATTAACCGAGGTGGAACCCGTCAAATTTCGACGAAACAAAATGTTTAGGAAGGAACTATTTCATTGATTTATAATAAACCCACAAAATTAGCTACAGTAAAAAATGCATCTTAGATTGATCAATCTAACTCTCAAATAAATATTATTATAATCTAAAAAAAACTATTTTATAAAATTTAGTTGTCTAAATTATTAAAGTTAAACTTTCATCGCATATGTAATCAGTAAAGTGTAACAAAGATCGGTTCTTATAATGAAATTATCAATTGAGGCTCTTATGTTTGGTATAAAATGAATGAAAAAAAAATATTCCAAATTGACATGGGCATAGAATTTCCATGTGAAATCTAAAACCATCATAATTTTCATCGTCTCAAAAGTTACATACGCACTACTCATAGTATTTTAATTTGATCATTTTAAAATCGCTTGCTTTTTTTCTACATACATAAAAAAATGTTATTTGCATCCGCTATAAGCATTCCATTTTTACGGATCCAGTCTTAAGCATCTATGGAAAAGTATGCATATGATGTCATTAGGATGGAATATAACACAAATGCAGCAAAAACAATATTCAAGACTCGCAGAAAAACAAATCGGATATCTGATGATTCACAAATCTTCACTTTTTTATTTATAATAGCTCCATGTTTCATCAGCAATCATTCATTTGTTTTTTTTTTTTTTTTTTTTTTTTTTCAAAATTTGGAAAATATTATATACACACGGATAAATAAAACTGAACTTGTTTAGTTTTCTGATACGAACTGAGTAAATGCAGTGAAGTCACTCGAATATTATTTAAAATACATTTTGTAAAGAGAAAGTGTTGTATCCTTTGTAAATTAATTTTGCAATAAAATAAAAACACATTTAATTGATAAATAAAAACACAATAAAACCAAAATTCATCGGATTTTATATCAGAAGATTTCTTTTGACATGATATTTTTATTTCAGTTTTTAATTCGTGCATTTTAACAAAATTCGTGCTAAAAACTATTAAAAAAATTAATAACTCGTAAATAAATTGAGATACAGCTTTCAAACAAATTGCATTTAGAAGTACATTTTTTTGTTAATACAACAGTGTAAAAATTGAAACTGTGTGATATTTAGAAGTATAAAATTTGTAGTACCGAAAATTGCAAAAGCGAATTGGATGCAAAAGTGTTGCCATTCACAAAATGACATATACGTTACGCACAGATACGTTTGGCCTTCATAATATAGATTGCGAAAGCAATAGTGATTTCGTAACTGGGCAAGGTATAAAAAAAATTCTCTTTTTAAATTTGCCACCACCACTTTTAAGCTATTGCATAGCTTTTATCACGGGCTTTGAGCGAAGCAACAGAATCTAGAAATTCCGTAATGAAAAAACCTAACACTTCGGCAAACTTCGGCACGGTATCCTTCGGTAGACTTCGACAGACATTGACGCGGTATTTCTCAGATATTAGGATATCAAGTCTCAAACTTATGTTTCTTATAATCTCATTTTCATAGCGCGGCCAGATTTTGTTTGGTAATTTATTATGAGACAGTGTTAATTTTTGGTGACAGGAGACCCCCCACCGTGAGGGTCGAAAAATTTAAAATGCTTATAACTCGCGATCTAATTTTCGTAGTGCGGCCAAATTTTGTTTGGTAATTTATTATGAGACAGTGTCAATTTTTGGTGACAGGAGACCCCATATGGTGAGGATCGAAAAATTTAAAATGCTTATAACTCACGATCTAATTTTCGTAGCGCGACCAAATTTTGTTTTGTAATTTATTATGAGGCAGTGTTAATTTTTGGTGACAGGAGACCCCCTCAAGGTGAGGATCGAAAAATTTAAAATGCTCATAACTCGCGATCTAATTTTCGTAGCGCGGCCAAATTTTGTTTGGTAATTTATTATGAGACATTGTTAATTTTTGGTGGCAGGAGACACCCCACGGGGAGGGTCGAAAAATTTAAAATGCTTATAACTCGCAATCTAATTTTGGTAGCTTGGCAAAATATTGTTTGGTAATTTATTATGAGACAGTGTTAATTTTTGGTGACAGGAGACTCCCATGGTGAGGGTCAAAAATTTAAAATGCTTATACAGTTGAACCTCTCCAATCCGGCATGTATGGGACTCAGGCGATGCCGAATTACAGAATTTTCTGGATTACGGAAATTCTAAGATACAGCAGAAATTTTCGTCAATTTCCTTTCTTGTGGGCAGGGGGGGGGCTATTTTAGGAATTAAATAACGAAATTTAAAAAATATAACACTATCGTCAGGAGCATTATATAAATCGATTTAAAAAAACTATTCAATGCAAGAAATAAAGCAATATACGTTTTGTATTTATGAGAAACGGATTTCTGACAAAAGTATTAAGTTTGTCTGCAGCAAATAAAGTAAATCGTCATCCAAATCGATTAACGAAAGTTTATGATTGAAAAACTAAATGAAATAAAAAGAAAATTTCTTATAATATAAGAAAAAAAAGGGAGACGTCTGTTGGTAGTTGGTACATAACCATCCAGAGCACGTGCCAGCGTCCACTTGACCTTGACCCGAAGCGAAGAATTTCTCCTGGCATAGCTAACAGATCAGATACGGGGAAGGTTATTGAAATCGGAAAAAAGCTCTCTCTTTAGCGTCTTATTCCCAACATCTTTCTATTGTCGTTGAATAAGTGATTGATGCTAGATTTGTTGCAATCAAGGGGTGGCGAATTTCTCAGGGAATTATCACCCAATAAAAAAAGTATCACTGAAGACTACAGAAATCTTTCACACAGTTTACTGTAACAAGTTTCATCCCCATGAGATTTCCCTTTGTACAAGACACCTGAATTGAAGATAAACTTTAAGAGGGATATCTGAGGGATTAAAGGTTTCACATTAGGAAGTAACTACCCACGTATTGTGTTGCTGACAATTGGGCATTCAAAGGCGAGGGAGAAGTATGTTAGCAACAATTTTTTTAAATGCGGCCGTTTCCGGTATTCTGAGTCGAGCTAAATTTTCGGGCTTCCACTGCAAAAGTGTTAAAGCGCAAAATTTTATATTTTATAACGATACCAGCACACTTCGCAGACATAAAATAAATAAACGTAGCAAAACGTAAAATGGGAGTATATATGTATATATATGACAAAATACATAATGGAGGGAAAAAAAACAGGGAGAAATGTGCTGGATAATAAAGTTTTCCGGTTTATAGAATGCCGGATTAGAGAGGTTCAACTGTAACTCGCGATCTCATTTTCGTAGCGCGGTCAAACTTTGTTTGGTAATTTATTATGAGACATTGTTAATTTTTGGTGACAGGAGGCCCCACGGTGAGGGTCAAAAAATTTAAAATGCTCATAACTCGCAATCTAATTTTTGTAGCGCGGCCAGATTTTGTTTGGTAATTTATGTCAGCCATACTCATACCCTTAACACTCTACAAACATATATACATATTGTAATAGAATAATATAGCATGACTTACTGGATTTTATTTTATTCCAATCTTATCTTATCTTTATCTTATTTCCAATCCCTTTATTTTGTTTTTCCTTATTCCATGGCATATTCCATTTTTTAATCGGTTACTTATTTGTTTACTTTCGATTTGAACATTTACATGTGCGTTCATGATCGTTTTCTTCCTTCTGATCGCGATTTGCGATCTTCGCAAATCGCAACTTACGAGTAGCCGTATCTCCCTTTCGCAAGACAAGATCGCATTCGCTCAACTTCGGCAGACGCAAAGGGGGCGTTGCTCTCTGGCGATGTCTAGAATAGCGAGGGGTATTTAAAGCAGTTGGTTTGTTTTGACTGCGGGTGGTCTGACAATGTTTAGGCTGGCAAATGCCGTTAGTTATGAAAGTTCAGTTTGTAGTTTATTTTAGTGGAAAAAGATGGTGTTGTCTTATGAAATGAATCCTGTTAGTCGATAGCGGAAATATCGTGATGAATATTTTGTTGTCATGAATTGTTTTAACATCCAAGGTTTTTACTTCCTTTGAACATTTTTCGGACATTATTTTTTCGTCATCACCTGAATTGAGAAGCCTGTTTTCTTCCAGTTATGCTATAGTGAGTAGTTTATTTTGCAACCTGTACTGGTCATTTTTTCTTTACCTTACGTCATGCTGTTTAATTAATTAAGTATTTTTATTGCGTTAAAGTATGACTTTAGTTTTATAGATAATATAATTTCGGAAATTACTTTTTTTGGTTGATTTTACCAGATATAGTTTATCATTGTTTATTATTTTATATATACATATATTTTATTTTGAATATGTTTTTCTTGAAAATAAACGTTAGATTATCTTTTAATTAAATGCTTCTTTACTGACTTTATGACACTACCACAGATTGCCAATATTTATTTCAGGTCACCAATTTTAATTTTTCTATCTCTGCTTTAGTTTTATATAATTTTAGAACGGTTCTGGCTTCAGAACCGATCACGGGTTATGGGCCCAGGCTACTACGCTTTTTAACCTGTTATGGTGGCCATAACCTTCGTTGGCAATATCGTAAACTGGTAGTAGCATGCGGCTTTGGACCTCCAAGTGATTTCTAGTGGGGGGGGGGGGCGCAATAGCATTTTTTTTTTGATAAAAACATTTAATTTCTCTGGCATGAAATAGAAAGGTTTTTTTGGTATAATTTTTTTGTTGTACTATCTGACTGCTTTAGAGTACGTTTTTTGAAAAAAAAAAAAAATCATTCTTTTTCCTTTCTGTTTAAATTTAATAAAGTCTAGTTCAGAGCATGGCAATGACCAATGTACAGGTTAGCATAAACAAACTAAATTCTCACAACTATGCAACCTGGGCAGCGGACGTAAAATACCTGCTGCTTGATAAAAATGCTTGGGGCATCGTGAATGGTACTGAAGAGGCTCCGAATACCAGTGATGCTGTAGCCACTAAAGAATATCAAGCACGGCTCAGATCAGCACTGTCCATAGTATACTTGAATGTCGAAAATGAGTTCCGGAGAATCATAGAAAACATCGACGACCCACATGAAGCATGGACAAAGCTGAAAACCCATTTTCAACCTGACAACCGTGCTCGCCATATGCAGCTCTTCGGCGAGATCCTATCCTGTAAAATACAGCCTGACGAACTGGTAGACATGTTTGCCGCACGTCTACAGAGACTAGCTGACCAACTGGCTGCCATGAATGAGCCAATAAAGGAAATTTATCTAACATTCCAGTTGCTTCGATGGCTCCCAAAGAAATTTGATAATCTCGTCCAGGGAATTTTGCGATGGCCAGAACAACAGTTCAAGTTTAAAGATGTCCTGACCGAACTGGTAGCTGAAGAGTCCCGCATCAAATTACGAGAAGAGGACAGAGGTAACTTGGTCCAGTCCCATTTTTCCCGAGCTCGCACACCCAAGAGGTCTGCCTATAAGCCCAAGTTTAAGGGAAGATGCCACAGGTGTGGACAAGCCGGGCATATGCTTCGACAGTGTAAATTGCCTCAACAAGCCTCCAGTCCCGAATCTTGCCTCCATACTACTTCGAGAAACTCCTCAGACTCCTCATTCCAGAACTCCTCAGTGTCCAGAGGTTCATCGGTCTCCAGTCCAGTTCGAGTCCAACCCAGTAATTACAGACCTAGCAGAGATGTGCCTTGCAATAGAACCAGAAACCAACGTCAACGTAAGCCAACAAGCCAGGTAAATTACCTCATTCAATCTAATCTTAGTAATATTAAGTGTGGTGGAGACGCCTGGGTCTTTGACACAGGTGCTTTGCACCACTTCTGCAAGGATAAAAATCTATATGTAAAATTTAAGCCTTTGCACAATGAGGAGTTGGCTGTTGCCGTTGACGGAGCAACTTTTCCTATTGAAGGAACCGGACTAGTGGACTTAAAAATAAATGGGGGGATGGTTCGCTTTGGCGATGTTATGTATTGCAAAAGTTTAAGGCACAATTTGATATCTGGCCCTAGGCTTGATAAAACTGGTGCCAAGTTCAGAGGAGGTGAGGGTAGGATTAAAGCATATCGTGACAGTGGTACCTTATTTCGAGCTTTTCTTAAAGATGGCATTTACTGCCTGTACCCAGATCCTAACCCTAAAAATAAAAATAAAACTCAAAATAGTCAAAGTCCTAAAAAGGTGCGTTTTCAAGCCTCTACTGTCCAGAAAGACGACTTTAAGCTATGGCATAGACGTTTTGGACACATTAGTTCTACTTTAATTGAACATACTGTAAAATGTAATGGTGTAAGGGGCTTACCACCTATTAAAAGTAAAGACTTTGAATGTGAGACATGTAAAATTAACAAACACAGGCGAACTTCCTTCCGTCCTATAAATCAAATAAGATCCAAACGACCCCTTGAATTACTTCATACTGACTTGTGGGGACCGACACAAATAACAGATAGAAACGGTGAGAGGTACTTTTTAACCATAACTGACGACTTCTCACGAAAAGTATCAGTCTATTCCTTATGTAATAAATCACAAGTATTCAAGGTATTCACTAATCATGTAAAAAGGGCTGAAAGATTTTTAGGCACTAAGGTAAAAGAGGTCCGTAGCGACAACGGGCGGGAGTTTGACAATGAAGCCTTTACAAGATACTTTGAGGAGAACGGAATACACCATGAGTTTACCAACGTGTACTCTCCGGAACAGAATGGGGTCTTGGAACATTTAAATCAGACTATAATGGACGGGGCCCGCTCAATACTTAACGAAAGTAAACTCAGTCTAAAATTCTGGCCAGAAGCAGTTCTATACATCGCGTACACACTAAACAGGATATGTCATAAAACACAGAAAAAGACACCCTTCGAGTATTACTGTGGCAACAAAACTTCAATAAGACATCTACGCCCTTTTGGTACTGTGGCATACGTGGGGGTGCCCAAACAGTTAAGAAACTCAAAGTTTGATCCTAAAGCCAAAAAAGGGGTTTTAGTGGGTTACGCGATGTCAACCAAAGGTTACAGGGTATGGATCCCCGATACAAATAAAATAATAGAAACCATAAACGTTAGATTTGGGGATGAATCTGTACCGAGAAATGTTCATAGACATAGCGAGCAAGGCCCAAGTTATTCACTAGGCACCTTCAGAGCAGCACAATGGAAGCGACCTGGGACCCACATACATTTTAAGTTCAGAACAACCAGAAATTGACCCTTTGACCGACCTTCAACCTGACAGATTTCCTTTAGAAAGATCACCATCTCCATCATCTAATCCAGGCACCTCAGAATCCGTTGAACCCGCCTCCGTTCACTCATCTGAGGATGAAAGTGACGAGGATGGCGAGGAATTCTCGAGAACGCTGAGGAATGCTGTATGGTTCCGTAAGGCTATAACTAGGCCTGATAAGTCGAGAACCGACATCTACTATTATGAGATGGGTGAAACGCAACGTTTAAGATCACTCAGAGAAGTGCGGGAATACTGTCAGTCTAATGGTATCAAATTTGATCCAACCATGTTCAGTTTCAAAGGGGAAAATAAATACCAGGGTATTCGGTATTGTAAGATCTACTTCCAGTGCTGGTTCAAGTCCGAGTTACACACCTCCACACACATCTTTATCTGAAACACGTAAAACCAATATATGACTAGAAGACTCCATCCCAAACACATATAAGCAAGCCTTAAAATCCCCTCAGTAGGAACTCTGGAGACAGGCAATGCAGGAGGAAATGGACATAATAAATAAAAGACACGTATGGGAATTAACATCACTACCACCCAACACTGAACCTCTAGGCTGCAGATGGGTCTTCACCATCAAACGAGACGATAAAGGGCATGTGGCAAGATGCAAAGCGAGACTAGTAGCCCAAGGCTATAAACAGGTCAGGGGTGAAACTTATGACGAGACATTTTCACCAGTTGTGAATTTTTGTCTAATCCGCTTTTTCTTTGCCGCCCTAGTCTCATGTCTCGGATGGATTCACACGCAATGCGATGTGAAAGGAGCCTATCTGTACGCCCCTCTTTCAGATAACATTTACATGAAACAGCCTCCAGGTTTTGAAATAAAAGGGAAAGAGCATTTGGTCTGTAAACTCCAGAGGGCATTGTATGGCCTCCATCAGAGTGGCCGGGTGTGGTTTTATGAATTACATAAAATTTTAATTTCTCTTGGTTTTAACAAATTGGATTGGTGTAATTGCATTTATACATTTTCTAATTACGTTGTTTTATTATTATACGTTGATGACTTCATTGTTTTAAGTAACCATCAGAAACACATAAATGAAATTTTAAGATTACTAGCTGAACATTTTGACATCAAAATCCTGGGGAAAACACGTAAGCTTCTTGGGGTTGAGTTTGAGGAAGATAGGGAAGGTGTAGTGTCAATTCATCAAATGCAATATATTGATGATATCTGTGCACGTTTTAAGGAATTTAACTTTCCCATAAGTAAAGGAGTAGTGTACTCCAAGGCACAATGCCCTCAAACAGACACAGAAACCCAGGAGATGTCAAAGTATCCATACAGAAGTGTTTTGGGATGCTTATCTTTTCTTACAAGCAGGACTCGTCCCGACATATCCTATGCTGTAAACATCTTTAGTCAATTCCAGAGTAATCCAGGTATAATCCACTGGCATGGTATCCTAAAATTGCTAGGGTATGTCCAAAGCACCAAACACTACAAACTGAGGTTACCTTGTCATCATATAAATCTAATAACATACACAGATGCTGACTTCGCCGCCAATCGCGATGACAGGACGTCAATGGGGGGACAACTTCTAATGCTAGACAAATCTCCTATCATGTGGAGGGCTTTCAAACAAAAATCTGTCTGCTTGTCTACCATGGAATCAGAGTTTGTGGCTTTAACAGAAGCAACTAAAGAGCTTCTTTGGTTCAGTAGAATCATAACTGAATGTTATGACAAACACATTTTTACAGGCCCACAAACTAAGCCAACCTTGTTAGTAGACAATATGGCCTCCATTGATTTCCTTAAGTCTCCCATAGAAAACTATAGAACAAAACACATTGACGTTAAATTATTTTTTGTTAGAAACCTTTTAAACCAAGAGATATTTAATGTAAAACACGTAACTAGTAAAGCTAATCTCTCAGACATCTTTACAAAACCCTTAACGAAGTTTGATCTCAAAAGATTCATTGAAGTGATCTTTAGTTATAAGTAATTATATAATGTTTTAAAATAAGTATTATTTAAACGTAAAAAGTATAAAAAAAAAAACTCCCCCTTCTCTGAGCTTGTGTCAAGCATTAAGATGCTTGTTTAACCTTTTAAGTTAAACCCTGAAGTTTAACACGTTTCATTTTTCAAATCTGAAATTTTGTATATTTCAGTGTTTTTCTTTTATAATGTTTGAATATGTGATTATACACTTGTTTTTCCTGTTATTTCATATTTTTGTCTCATATGCATATGTTCTAATGTCATACATAAGTTTTTCAATACCCTCATTTCCAACATTGCGGACAATTTAACTCCCGCTGGAATGTGATCAGACCTCAGGATGGTTCATCCTCCGGGGTCCGAGCAGCCCCAGGAAGCGGCTCGCAGGGGTGCAATTGTAAATAGCCAGAGTGGCCTGCAGGGGGTAGTGGCCTTCTTGAGTGTTCTGATCACAGGAAGGCCTGTCGCGGGCATCGTTTCTTTTAAGTTTGTAAGTCCCTGTTTTGAAAAATAGAAATGTCACATAGGTCCCGTCCGTGGTGTTGAAAATTGAGCTGTAAATTTTTTGCATATATAAATATGAAAAGGGTTGTTTTACTTTTAAGAAATTGCATAAGAAGCGTCCTTCACATTTTAAATCTTGGTTAAAACGTTTGCAAATGTGTATTATTTCAAAAGCCTAAGCATGCATGTTGTTGTTGGTGGTGTTTGTTTTTATGTGAGCGCTCACCGTCCCTATCATTATCATAATCAGTCATTATCATGATCATGATCATTAGTGTTATTATCACTGAGTGTGTCTCTGTGTTGTTATCATTGAATGTGTCTCTTTTGCATATCATGAATTTCCCATACATTATCAAAGTGTTTTTGCATTGTAATTCATGTTTTGCTATTCTTCATATTCGTAATGTTTATAACTCTGTCGTATGGTTATCATTTACTCGAGTGTAATTATGCAAATGTATGTAAATATAATTAATGTGCGTAATATAGCCTTTAGAGGTCTATATACGCTGAAAAAGTCCTTACACTAGCAGAATAACGCATGTGGAGCTTTAGCTGGCACCTAACATATTCTTGGAAGTCAAAAATGTAATTGAGCGATGTAAGTGTCGATCTCATTAACAGCAAACAAAAGTCAAAAATAGAACTAAAATATTTATTTAATTACTTGGAGAAGTTGAATCAGCATTACAGACGACTTCACACGGCGAACTCCATCACATTAGTACAGATGAACACATCGATAATTGAACTTATAGTTGACATCATTATGCAGGTTAAAACAATTAAAAGTAAACTAATTAAAACAAGTATAATTAAATTATACGTCCAGATTGAAGTCCAGCTTCAATGCAGTTACTTGAAAACCTTCCATTTGTAGGAAGATAAAAGCGGCGAAGAACAGAAATCAACATCGTGTATTTATACCAAACTAGCCGGATCGAAAACATCGTTTGCGAGCACGCCCACGAAACGAGCCAATGAGAAGACGACATGTGTACGAATCGAAAGATCGATTCGGTAAAACGAATGAAAGATTCGATTAATGTTACGATATTCCAAGTCGCCATCTGGCGGGGAAAATATCGTTACGGAAAAATATGATTAGTCGGAGATAAGATATTGTCGATGTAGGTTGAAATTAAAGATGGAGTCCGTGGAACAAATTATGAAAGGCTATTGAAGTTAAATAAATTATTGGATGTTATGAAGTTGATAACGGCCGGAAAGGATTTGAAAGGTAAGTTAATATTTATTGGATATGGTTATTATGAAATAATAAATAAATAAATGTTAAAATAAATTATGAGTGAATGAATTAATGAATAAATGGGTATAGGAGGCGATGAGAAAACCATCTGTTGATGGGATTCCATCAATGCCCCCCCTCTCATTGCCTCTATAAAGAGTTTCAAATGAACTCAAAGAGCAAAGGATTGAAAAATCCATAGATATCACAATTACATTCGCAAATTCAAAAGAAAAAGCAAACTTTTTTTTGTTAGTTAGTAATACCTCAATACTATGTCAACTAGGAGTACCTCATTAACCAGAACAAGTCAGGATTTAGCCCAAAAAATTTAAGGAATGAAAATTCCGTCTAGTTCATTTCTGAACTCAAAAAGTGAAACAACTGCAATAGTTGAAAAATTTGAAAAACATTCGACTTCAACAAGTGAAATCAGAAAAAAAATTTAAAAGAAGCCTTTCAAAAAATGCTTCGAACATGGAAAATTTAAACGAAGCCTAAACACTTCGGACTTGAAAAATTTTTTATAATTTTTAAACAATTTAACAATTTTAACAAGAAAAATTTTAATAATTTAATTTAAATGATTTAACAATTTGAAAAATTTAACAATTTGAATAATTTAACAATTCAAACAAGTTAACAATGAAAGTTTTGAAGAATAGTTAAGTTTTACTTGTATAAGATAAGTCTAAAGTATTTGCTTAATTAATTAACTTTCCAAAAATTAATTGGCACATGAAAAATCTCAATCCAGTGACAGAGGCGCGCATATCCTAGATAAGAGATCACTATAAAGCCAAGCATGAAAGTTAATCTTTAAAAGATGCAAATAGAAACTTTTCAAAAATTTAAAATGTGAAAGAAGAAAAATGAATATGACGTACCATTTCAAAAAGTTAACAATTTCCAATTTGGAAATGTTTCAGCCAGCTCTAGTTGATTTCTTGATCACAATATTTAAATAAATCTTTATTAGAATTGACGAAAAGAAAATTTATGCAAGAAAAAATTTTAAATTTTCATTATAATCTTGAACTCCAGGCATCTAGTCCTAAGGGACAACACAACGGCTCTTTCACAAAATTCTAACATTCAAATTCATTATATGAATTAGGGACTCATTTATTCTCCTGACAATCTTCCGGTACCTGGAATACATTCACTCACAAAAAATAGCTGTTGGCCCTAGATGCCTAGAATGAACAAACAGAAATAAATTATATACATATAAACAAAAATTGTATAAACACAAGTACAAACACTTTAAAAATAAGATTTCTTTACAAATTAAAAGCTGTTTGTTTAAAAAGAAATCACTTTAAAAATATTTCTAACATTCGAGTAAATTTTAACAATTGAAAACTTCATAAAATGATCAAGATAGCTGGTTATCTACAGGGTGAGTCATAAATATCGAAACAATAGGCTATCTCCTTAAATATTGCCCCTAGACCCATACTTCCAATTGCAAAAATTCATAAAAAAAGGTGAAATTTTTGATAAGATAAGTTGCAACTCCATGGGGGGTCTATTTGAAAAAGTACGAAAATTAACTTTTTATACGGCCCCCGTAGGATAAAAATTCCAATTAGGGAAACTTTCCTTGTCCAGTCCTGAATAATACACAAAAAGTTGCATCGTCATATCTTAAAAATTCGCGGAGTTATAACCGTTTGAATAATTCATCAGGTTTTAAGGGATTAGACACAAATTGAAATGCGCGCAATTCAAAAGACAATGTTACTTTAACAGTTGTAGGAAACGCGTAAAAAATCTATCTTTTGAGTTAGAATTTTGATTTTTTTCCTTTTTTGTGATGGTTAGCCATATAATTTGCTAAGAAAATCACATGCTAAAATTTATCATAAAATTTAAAAAGTTTCATATTGTTAGTACTGGTTTCAATGTGATAGTTAAAAATCCTTATAACTCCAAACATTATTTATGGGATTTCAATTTCTTTCTATTTAACTAAAAATAAAAATATGATTTTAGTTTTGTTTCGAGGTTTTTGTTTTTCAATATTTATTTTAGAGCTTTAAAAATATTTATTAAAAAAAAAAAAAAAACTTTTAAAAAATCATATTTTCAAAAGTAAATAATTTTTCATTTTTTTAAACAAAACTAATATAAAATAATTAAAAAATGACATGTTTCAAGTTTGTACTTTTTTTTCTTTAACAATTCTCAACTTTTAATAATTTAAAGACAAGAAGTAGTCGGAAAAAAAAAATTCATTATAGAGAAAAGCGAAATGTACTGTGTTACTGCCATTAGTTATTTAAAAGAATGCTTTTCTGAGATGAAGATTAAGTCCTTTTTAAAAAATTAGGTCTCTCAACTTCAAGCTTTTTATCGTCCGGTAGAGGCTGTTAAAAAATCTGTATTCTGGGCTCAAGTCAGATCAGGACCGTGACGTTACTTTTTTCTGAAGACGTTACTTTTTTCGTTACGTTTTCCGTGGTTTTCTTAAAACCTTGCGTAAATACGGGTTAGGTTCCCCTAGAAAGACCCCCACGGAGGGCATCCCATCCCTTAGGGCCTATATCCCATAGTGTAGATAATTGGCCGACATACATACAACAACAACAACAACCTTTTTCCTAGACTTGCACTGGACGAAATTTTTAATCACGGTCTCGAACAATCCATAATTCAATCACAGAACTAATACGTACATAAAATAAGTAAAATTTGGTTTAATCAATATTTTTACGAAAACCACATAAATTTTAAAACCGCTTTTATTTTACAAAACAAAAAAAAAACTTTAATTTTTTTTTTTTTTTTTTTTTTTTAAGAGTAGTATATTTAAATGCCAAAAAAATAAACAAAATAAAACCAGAGAAAAAAATCTGCCTATGACGGAATTCTGTCTTAAACAGAAAATGTGTTGATCCATGCAAAATAAATACAATAATACCTGAGAATATAATAAACTCCATTTAACCTTCATAGGAAATGCATTTGTCTATTACGTATTTTTTCTTTCCTATGTGATTCCGTCTTAAAAGGTTTTACTGTATAACATTTTTCAAATTCTTCAACGCACGGGATATGGATTAGCGATAATAAAATATAAGTGAAACATTTACATATAAACATAGATTTATAGATAAAATAAATATATCACAGGCTTTGGAGCCTCTTTAATAATATAAAGTATAAATATAAAAAACGAAATTCTATATTAAATATTTTTGGTCAGAACTCCTGCACGCAAAACAATTTTAAACTATACTGAAGTAAAAAACTATGTAGAAATTCACGGCTGAGCCGGCTATGGTTTAAGCTTTTTTTCCTGGCTGGTCCGGATTATGATTTTAACATTATTTCATGCCGGGCTGAACTTCTTTCCCTATGGGTCGATCTAGGACCGGACCTAAATACTACGATTTATTCAGACTTTCAGTGCTAACGATCAACATGTTTTAGAAACAAGTTTCAATTTTAAATCAATACGCTGCTTTATTATGGCCAAATAAGAGGCACGGTCTTAAACCGATATATAACAACGTTACAATTTGTGGACAATCCCTTATTTGCTTTGAAAATTGATGAAAAACGCTTCGTTTAAAGTGGTGTAAGTCACGAATTTTTGAGAATTTTAGATTTTGATATCTCTGTCAGGTTTTCAGATAGGGAGATGAAATTTTTTTTGTTCAATTTAGGAATGGATAAGGAATAATTTCCTAATTGGGAATTTTGCTCTACGGGGGCCGTATAAAAATTTAATTTTCGTATTTTTTCAACTAGACCCCCCATGGAGTTGCAACTTATATTATCAGAAACTTCAACTTTTTTTATGAGTTTTTGCAATTGGAAGTATGGGTCTAGAGGCAATATTTAAGGAGATAGCCTATTGTTTCGATATTTATGACTCACCCTGTATACTGAATAATTATGCTGGCTAGTTAACAGTAACAATAGCAGATGTCTACACATATCTTTTTAAATGTAATTTACATTTTTTAAAGTATAGTGCAGTTACACAAAGCTTGACATGTTACAAATAATACCAGCTTAAATTATTTACGTTATATAAAAAAAAATTTAAATATGAAATACATGAAAAAAAAAAATTTATATGTAATATGGATTTAAAAACTATTTTACATCACCACTTAGAAATAGAATCTTTATAAAGTTAAGTATTTCATATTTAGACAATGGTTTGGTAAAAATATCTGCCAAGTTTGACCTGCTATGCACGTGATTAAGTAAAAATTCCCCCCTATTGAAAAGATCTCTTATAAAAAAGAGCTTTACATCAATATGCTTTGACTTGTAATTTTCCACTGGGGATTTAACAAAGTCGATTGCGGCTTGATTATCTGCATTCATTACAGCTGTCCTCCCTAGTACAGGTATGATCCCTTCCTGTACACATTCGCGACGTATCCGGTCAAACCAGACCAGGTTCTTGACGGCCTCAGTCATTGCGACGAATTCAGACTCCATAGTCGATAAAGAAACGCACTTTTGTTTAAAAGTGCGCCAATCGACAGGAGCTTCGTCAAGCATGACTATTTGACCGCCGATCGAAGTCCGGTCATCGCGGTTAGCCGCGAAGTCAGCATCAGTAAAAATTGCGAGATCATTAGATCTGCACGAGAGTTTCAGCTTGTAATGCATAGTTGCTTTTAAATATCCCAGCAATCGTAGCAACCCATCCCAATGGACTATACCAGGGTTTGCTTGAAACTGACTTAAAACATTCACGGCATAGCAGAGGTCAGGTCGAGTACGGTTAGCCACAAAGGCAAGGCAACCCAGTAAATTACGATAGGGCAGATGTGACATTTCCTTTATTTCAGCATCAGATACGGGACAACTGGATCTTGAGAAAATTATTCCTTTACTTATAGGTAATGAAGAAATAGGAACTTTAAAAGAACTAAACCTATTACATACATCTTGGATGTAGCTTTTCTGGTGGATTACAACTCCTGCCGGAGTATCCTCGAATTCAACACCAAGTAGTCTTTTCGTCATTCCAAGCTCTTTAATATCAAACCTAGCTTTTATTTTAAGTAAAACATTATGTATAAGCTTTTTAGTTTTCCCAAAGATCACAATGTCATCAACGTATAAAAGGAGTAAAATGTTAGAATTAAAAAATATAGACGCAATTACAGGATGATAATTTCTTAAAACCAATGTCTAATAATGTTTTATGTATTTCTGTAAACCATTCTCTACCACTCTGGTGCAATCCGTACAAAGCACGATCTAGTTTGCAATATAGATGCTCTTTGCCTGGTTCAGAGAATCCGGGTGGTTGTTGCATATACACATCCTCGCTCAGTGGTGCATACAGGTAGGCGCAGGTCACGTCACACTGAGTGTGTGACCACCCGCTACACGATACAAGAAGGGAGAAAAAGAATCGGATAACGCCAAAGTTCACAACAGGGCTGAAAGTCTCTTCATAGGACTCGCCCTTTATTTGCTTGAACCCTTGGGCAACAAGCCTCGCCTTGTGCCTGGCTATCCGTCCATTTTCTTCCCGTTTTGTCGTGTAAACCCACCGGCAACCTACTGGCGTAACATGTGCTGGTAACTCAGCCAAATGCCAAACCCCACGGTCTCTCATTACCTGCATTTCTCGCATCATTGCTTCCCACCAGATCAAGCTCTGTTCAGATTTGCACGCTTGTTTAAATGTACGGGGGGGTATCAGAGTTTACTGCTAGTCATGCTGAAAAACGTGAAAAATTTGACTCACTTGAACTTTCGTCCTCACTCTCTGATGTTTCAGACTCCACGGGAATAGGAATAATGCCACAATAGGAGTTGGATCCTTTAAAATCAAAAATTTCAGGTTTAAATAAAATGTTGTTGTCCTGACAATATTTACGAACTTCGTTCAAGGAACGTAACCTATTGGTTTTTCCTAGTTCGTAGTAATAAACGTCTGTTCTGTTTTCCTTCTTACGTTTTACAGGCTTTCGTATCCAACTAACATCTTCACGTAAGGGAATAGTTGGAAGGCTACTGGTACTGGACCCCGAATCAATGTCCCCCTCCCCTCCAAGCGGGTAATCTTGAGAACTGCTGGAAGGACCTGGGATGACCTCAGGTTCATCTTCGACAGCATCATCTCGATTGACCGCCACCTTGGGAGAAAAGAGGGCATAATCATCGGTGCCCAGCACAGCTACACTGCGCTTAAGACCAACAGAACTTTCGTTAAAGCAAACATTAGAGGACTCAACTATTTCATCTGTCTCCGGAATCCAAATACGGTAACCCCTCGTGCGGAAAGCATATCCTACGAGGATCCCCTTTCTTGCACGAGCTTCGAGTTTCCATGTCCTTTGCTTTGGCGATTTAACATAAGCTTCGGTCCCAAAAGGCTTTAAGTGCCTAACAGACGGCTTTCTATTCCCGTAAAGCTCAAATGGAGTCTTTCCTAACAGTTTTGGACAAATTCTGTTCCATGAATAGTCAAAATATTTAAGTGCCTCTGGCCAAAATTTAGGGTCTAAGTTACTGTCAATGAGCAAAGTTCTTATTCCATCAGCTGCAGTTGCCATAAAACGTTCTGCCACCCCGTTTTGCTGTGGAGTATACGCGTTGGTGGTAAATTCGTGGTGTATACCTTTTTCTTCAAAAAATTTTTTAAAAGAAATACTATCGAATTCCCCGCCATTATCCATCCTGAAACTTTTAACCCTTTTGTTCAAGTAGTTTTCAGCCCTCAAAATGTGCTTTCTCACGACATCAAAGGTGTCAGATTTAAGCCTTAAGGGGTAGACTGACACACGGCGGGAAAAGTCGTCGATAATAGATAAAAAGTACCTTTCACCACCTCTACCTTCTATGCGACAGGGACCCCACAAATCGGCGTACAGCAACTCAAATGGATTATTGGAACGAATGTTTTTGTTGTGCTTATGTGAAATATTTTTAAGTTTGCTGAATTTACAGGCCTCACAAAACAAAGTAGTCTCTTTTAAATTAGGTAATCCTCGAACACCCTGCTTACGGCTAGTATGGGCAATTAAAGAAGGGCTAATATGACCATACTTTTTGTGCTACATTAACATTTTCTCAGCATGTTTAACCGCAGAGGTTTCAAATTTTACTGATTTACCCTTAGAAACTGGAATTTTAGGATATAACCTGTAAATTCGGTCTTTTAGAAATGCACTAAATAAGTACTCGCCCCCCCCGACAGATCTTTACCTCACCATTGTTTCCTTTAAAAGTTAAACCATTAAGGTCCAACTGGGGACCCGAAATTAAATTTCTACGTAATTGGTCTGAATACATTACATTACACAAGGTAAAAATTCTTTGACCAAAACGTAGTTTTACTTCCCCTTTGCCCTTAATAGGAAACAATATTTTTTTAACAGCAACAGACATTTCATCATTTAACTCTTCAAATTTAGAAAACAATTTTCTATTGTTACAGAAGTGGTGACTTGCACCACTGTCAAATATCCATTCCGAATCATTTACAACATTACTAATACTGGAATGTGAAACAAAAAGATTCGACTTACATGAACTATCTGACAGTTTCGTGCAAGAGCCACCGCCTCTGCAACTGGAAAAATGAGGAGAGGGCAGTCTGTCTGGGAGTCTTGCATCTGTCTCTGGAGCGTCTGGAAGCAGGTGATGAGTCTCGGGAACCACAGTCAGAGTCGTCAGATGAGCATGATGAGTCAGTCTGGCATCTCTCGGGAGACCGTTGAAAGTGTCGACCTCTGGAACTGGATCCACTGGAAGAACGAGGACGTCTGGATCTGGAATAAGGCGAAGGATGACGAAACTGACAATCAAGTGATCTGGCGTAGCAGTTGACTTGGATGTGTCCCAACTTCCCACATCTCCAACACTTTCTCTGTTGAGATTTCTTGAAGCGAGGTTTACTCTTAAAGGACCTATTCACCTTAGCAGTAGTGGAGACGCTGACCTGTTTGGCACTGTCTCGATCACGTAACTTCTGCCTTGTTTCTTCCGCCACTAGTTCGTCCACAACAAGGTCAAACTTAAATGATGCCTCAGGTTTGGATAAGACTTGTTGGACAAGATTGTCGAAACTGGTCGGTAGAAATCGTAAGAATTGGTAAGTCAGGTAACATTCTGAAAAATTTTCATCGATGAGCTTTATTTCGGAGTAAATCTTCTTTAAACGAGTGGCAAATAAGTTGATGGACTCTCCATATCGTATCCTTTCTTCCATAAGTTCATTAAACAAAGTCATATGATGGGTGCGTGAGTCAGGGTGAAAATTTTTATGTAGTCTTCTCCATGCTTCAACAGGCTCTTGACAATCTTCTATTAATCTTTTAAATTCAGGCTCTATATTCAAGTAGATTAAAGAAAGAGCTTTGTTAGCACGGGAGGTAAATTCGTTGACTGTATCGGCAGTAACACTTTCACTTAAAACTGGGGTTTCTTGCTTTAACTGTATAATATCCCAAAGGCCTTTTTCCATCAACAAATACTTCATATCACACGCCCATGTGGCGTAATTTCTTGTACTTAATTTATCAATTGGATTAGTGGCCATTTAAAAAAAATTTTCAGGATAAATTTTCAAGCAAAAAAAATTTAAGTGTTACCGCCCCCCCCGACTTTTTCGTCGGTTCTCTGTTAAAAGCCAAGTCAAACTTCTCAAAAAAAAATTTCAAAATGACAAAGTTCAATAAAACTCAGAAATAGTCTATTGTGAAAGCATAATTGAGGCATAAAATAATATAAACGTAATTAATTCATTCTGTAAATCATAAATATTCAGCAAAAAGATAAATCAAAACTTCTTCAAAATATAACTGAACAGTTCTGTAAACAAAAGTCCGGCAGAAATCAAAACAAAGTTCTTTAAATTAAACAATAAAGTTCTTTAAATCATAAGGTCTGGCAAAAAAAATTTCAGTTTTTCATAAGGAAGAAAACATTAAACGTAATCCAGGATATTTCAAAACACAACACTTCACTCTTGCCTGCCGAGATCGATCTGCTCAAAATGGCTTCCAGGGTTAGGCTTCCGCCCATAACCCCTTAATGTGCGTAATATAGCCTTTAGAGGTCTATATACGCTGAAAAAGTCCTTACACTAGCAGAATAACGCTTGGGAGCTTTAGCTGGCACCTAACATATTCTTGGAAGTCAAAAATGTAATTGAGCGATGTAAGTGTCGATCTCATTAACAGCAAACAAAAGTCAAAAATAGAACTAAAATATTTATTTAATTACTTGGAGAAGTTGAATCAGCATTACAGACGACTTCACACGGCGAACTCCATCACATTAGTACAGATGAACACATCGATAATTGAACTTATAGTTGACATCATTATGCAGGTTAAAACAATTAAAAGTAAACTAATTAAAACAAGTATAATTAAATTATACGTCCAGATTGAAGTCCAGCTTCAATGCAGTTACTTGAAAACCTTCCATTTGTAGGAAGATAAAAGCGGCGAAGAACAGAAATCAACATCGTGTATTTATACCAAACTAGCCGGATCGAAAACATCGTTTGCGAGCACGCCCACGAAACGAGCCGATGAGAAGACGACATGTGTACGAATCGAAAGATCGATTCGGTAAAACGAATGAAAGATTCGATTAATGTTACGATATTCCAAGTCGCCATCTGGCGGGGAAAATATCGTTACGGAAAAATATGATTAGTCGGAGATAAGATATTGTCGATGTAGGTTGAAATTAAAGATGGAGTCCGTGGAACAAATTATGAAAGGCTATTGAAGTTAAATAAATTATTGGATGTTATGAAGTTGATAACGGCCGGAAAGGATTTGAAAGGTAAGTTAATATTTATTGGATATGGTTATTATGAAATAATAAATAAATAAATGTTAAAATAAATTATGAGTGAATGAATTAATGAATAAATGGGTATAGGAGGCGATGAGAAAACCATCTGTTGATGGGATTCCATCAATAATCGTGTATTGTCAAGGCCAAGATCAAGAAAATCGACATACTAAAGAATGTTGTGGTATGTACTGGTAATCGTAGTCACTTGCATGTGACGAGGTAAAATGGTAACAAATTTTCATGAACTTTTTTTGAAATGTTTGTGTACCTGAAAGACTTTCAAATTTTTAAATTACTATGGTAACTAAAGACTCTTGTGCTATGAAAATTGTTATTGTTATTCTTGTTGTTATATAGTTATTAAATTGTTATTCATATTGTGTGGTTATTAACATTGTTAAAAAGTTGTTCATTTTTGAAATTAACCTTGTTATATGATATTGTGAATTGCTGCATTTATGCACGATAATGTTGAGTTATTCTTCACTAGTAACTGTCAAAGTATGATAGTAGATATACTGATATCTTATGTTGTTCAATATGACCTTTGATATTATTTATATTATTTGGTAATACTTGGTAATTAGTTTCTTTTGAGTATGAGTGTTAAGGGGGGGGGGGCGATTGTCAGCCATACTCATACCCTTAACACTCTACAAACATATATACATATTGTAATAGAATAATATAGCATGACTTACTGGGTTTTATTTTATTCCAGTCTTATCTTATCTTTATCTTATTTCCAATCCCTTTATTTTGTTTTTCCTTATTCCATGGCATATTCCATTTTTTAATCGGTTACTTATTTGTTTACTTTCGATTTGAACATTTACATGTGCGTTCATGATCGTTTTCTTCCGTCTGATCGCGATTTGCGATCTTCGCAAATCGCAACTTACGAGTAGCCGTATCTCCCTTTCGCAAGACAGGATCGCATTCGCTCAACTTCGGCAGACGCAAAGGGGGCGTTGCTCTCTGGCGATGTCTAGAATAGCGAGGGGTATTTAAAGCAGTTGGTTTGTTTTGACTGCGGGTGGTCTGACAGTGTTTAGGCTGGCAAATGCCGTTAGTTATGAAAGTTCAGTTTGTAGTTTATTTTAGTGGAAAAAGATGGTGTTGTCTTATGAAATGAATCCTGTTAGTCGATAGCGGAAATATCGTGATGAATATTTTGTTGTCATGAATTGTTTTAACATCCGAGGTTTTTATTTCCTTTGAACATTTTTCGGACATTATTTTTTCGTCATCACCTGAATTGAGAAGCCTGTTTTCTTCCAGTTATGCTATAGTGAGTAGTTTATTTTGCAACCTGTACCGGTCATTTTTTCTTTACCTTACGTCATGCTGTTTAATTAATTAAGTATTTTTATTGTGTTAAAGTATGAGTTTAGTTTTATAGATAATATAATTTCGGAAATTACTTTTTTTGGTTGATTTTACCAGATATAGTTTATCATTGTTTATTATTTTATATATACATATATTTTTTTTGAATATGTTTTTCTTGAAAATAAACGTTAGATTATCTTTTAATTAAATGCTTCTTTACTGACTTTATGACACTACCACAGATTGCCAATATTTATTTCAGGTCACTAATTTTAATTTTTCTATCTCTGCTTTAGTTTTATATAATTTTAGAACGGTTCTGGCTTCAGAACCGATCAATTTATTATGAGACAGTGTTAATTTTTGGTGACAGGAGACCCCCCAAGGCGAGGATCGAAAAATTTTAAATGCTTATAACTCGCAATCTAAATTTCGTAGCGCGGCCAGATTTTGTTTGGTAATTTATTATGAGACGGTGTTAATTTTTGGTGACAGGAGACCCCCCCAAGGTGAGGATCGAAAAATTTAAAATTTTATAACTCGCGATCTAATTTTTGTAGCGCAGCCAAATTTTGTTTGGTAATTTATTATGAGACTGATAATTTTTGGTGACAGGAGACCCTCCACGGTGAGGGTCAAAAAATTTAAAATGCTTATAACTCGCGATCTAATTTTCGCTGCGCGGCCAAATTTTGTTTGGTAATTTATTATGAGACATTGTTAATTTTTGGTGACAGGAGGCCCCACGGTGAGGGTAAAAAAATTTAAAATGCTTATAACTCGCGATCTCATTTTTGTAGCGTGGCCAGATTTTGTTTGATAATGTATTATGAGACGGTGTTAATTTTTGGTGACAGGAGACCCCCCCCAAGGTGAGGATCGAAAAATTTAAAATGCTTATAACTCGCTATCTAATTTTCGTAGCGTGGCCAGATTTTGTTTGGTAATTTATTATAAGACGGCGTTAATTTTTGGTGACAGGAGACCCCCCAAGATGAGGATCGAAAAATTTTAAATGCTTATAACTCGCAATCTAAATTTCGTAGCGCGGCCAGATTTTGTTTGGTAATTTATTATGAGACTGTGTTAATTTTTGGTGACAGGAGACCCCCCCCCCAAGGTGAGGATCGAAAAATTTAAAATTTTATAACTCGCGATCTAATTTTCGTAGCGCAGCCAAATTTTGTTTGGTAATTTATTATGAGACTGATAATTTTTGGTGACAGGAGACCCCCCACGGTGAGGGTCAAAAAATTTAAAATGCTTATAACTCGCGATCTAATTTTCGCTGCGCGGCCAAATTTTGTTTGGTAATTTATTATGAGACATTGTTAATTTTTGGTGACAGGAGGCCCCACGGTGAGGGTAAAAAAATTTAAAATGCTTAACTCGCGATCTAATTTTCGTAGCGCGGCCAAATTTTTTTCGGTAATTTATAATGAGGAAGTGTTACTTTTTGGTGACAGGAGACCCCCCACGGTGAGGGTTGAAAAATTTAAAATGCTTTTAACTCGCGATCTACTTTTCATAGCGCGGCCAAATTTTGTTTGGTAATTTATTATGAGACAGTGTTAATTTTTGGTGACAGGAGACCCCCCCCCCACCGTGAGGGTCGAAAAATTTAAAATGCTTATAACTCGCAATGTAATTTTCGTAGCGCGACCAAATTTTGTTTGGTATTTTATTAAGCTATTGCATAGCTTTTATTGCGGGCTTTGAGTGTGGCGACCAAATCTAGGTATTCCGTAACGAGAAAAAATCCTAACACTCCGGCTAACGACATTTCAGATCGGCAGACTTCGGCACGGTATTCTTCGATAGACTTCGGCAGACATTGATGCGGTATTTTTACATAAGTTGGTAAAAAGTGCTATGCAGTAGCTTTACCGCGGCAGTCCCCCAGTGCCACACAATTTTTTTTTTTTTTTTTTATAATAGTACTTATTGAAACTGGGCCTATTTCATTCTAAAAAGATGATTTTTTTTTATTTACATAAAATTTATATAATAATATTTTAAAATATAATAATATAAATATTATACATAAAATAAAATATATAATTTAATAAAATATATTAAAATGTAATATAATAATATTTTAAATAATTTTATTTTCAAATTTTATGTGACAAAACTAAACTTTTATTTATTTATTTGTATTACCTTTTCACGCTTACTTTCTCAGAAAAAAATAATAATAATTCTTATTTTAGCTTTATTTTTAACTATACTAATTGTTTTAAATTTCTTTAGTTTTAAATATACAAAAAATAAACAAGTAAAAGATAAATTTCAGTTTAGAATTACTAGGAAATATAATGATGTATTAAATATAAAATGGATTATGTATTGAATTTATTTTAAAATAAAATTCAATATGTAAATTAATCATGAGGGACCGAAGATATTTTGTATATTAAGCAGGCGAATTTAATAAAATATTAATTTGATTTTTGTATTAAAATTACTAAATATTTTCAGAATTAGGATTACCAATTATCATTAGGATTAGCAATTATGATTAGAATTACCATACAAAATTTGTGTAAATTATAATATTTTGGATAAGAATTATACGTGTGTGCAGTTTTCGGGAGCTTATAATCGCATTATACTAAAATTTTATGGCCTTCAGTTTAAAAACTCTGCAATGTTCACTATAAAATTATGTCATTTCACAAAATTTCAGTTTGCAGGAAAAGGGACCGAAACGTCTTGGGGCCGAAGTGTCTCGGGACCGAAATGGCAGGACCAAAATGTCATGCTTCCTACGAAAAAAGGGCTGAAACTGGTCTGGTGTTAGGACAGATATGCACATTGAGCAAATGCTAATGAAAATGCACTAAAAGTCATTTTAGTATAACTCATGGAGGAAGTATGACTGAAAGTCAATGTGCAACTTGTATTTTGAGCCATTTTCAATGTATTGAAGTAGCATGTGCAATGAATTTGCAAACCATTGTTTCACATGTTGGCAGTGAACAACATACTTATTTAACTGGTGCAATGATGGCAAGACATTTTGAAGATATGGAAAAGATAATGCAATTTTTTAGAAAACATTCATCAAGTATTATGAAGCATCCGTCTGTTGTAGTATTCTTTGATGAAAATTCAACTGCAATCATGTTGAAAAACAAATTTCTTTCTAACTCTACAACAAACAATGCTTTACCAATATGCTGGGGAATTATTTTCGAAAAAGGGATCATTCCGTCATTCATGCAGGCATGGTGTTAGCCAAAGAAAAACATGTCAATGTAATAACTGATGACAGTGATATTTTCATCCTAATACTGTGTCATTCATCAGAGAATATTTTCATACAGTCCGCTAACCAATCTGATAATCTTCGTGACATTCAATGGTCTGTTGGAGAAAAAACTTGCAAAAATTAACTTTTTATACAAGCATTAACGGAATGTGACACCATGAGTGAATTATTTCGGAAAAGTTAATCTTCTGCTTTAAAAAAAAATCATTCAGTCGAAAATTTTATACAAATGGACTTCACATTACGGATCATCCAAAGATGTCACTATGGAAGAATTCATATAAAATGGCTGTAAAGTTTGTGTGTCTCTTTATGGAAGCAACATTGAAACAAGGGACATAAACTTGTTTCATTATGCACAATATTATGAGAGAAATAACTTTAGTTAAAAAAAATTGACATAGCTTCTTTTTCCTCCAGTGCAAAATGCAGCTAAATACCACCTACTTCGAGTGGAATTGCAGCATTTTATATGGAGAAATCTAAATATGCTAGCTCCTGTTCTTACACTGGATGGTTGGCAGTTAGTTGATGGAGAATTCCAACTGATACTAACAGGCTTAAATTCAGCACCAGACAAAAAAATGATTAAATGTGCTCACCAAATTACAACTGAAGATCCATGTAACACTATAAAGTGTACATGTCCCACTGATAAAGACTTCCATGTTCAGTAGCTTGTGAAAACAGTTGTGGAAAGAACTGTACAAACACAGGAGACAGTTTTGATTTCAATGAAGATGAAGAAAATACACTGCTCAAAACAATTAAAGGATATTGCAGTTTTAGGTAGATTTTGTATCTGGGAAACTTTTTAGCTGATTGATACATGGTCGACAGACATAGTAGGTTATATGAGAATAAATTACACATGTTTGGCAGAAAAAAATGCATTTTATTGCGCATTCGTGTGCAAAAGGAAAAAAACAATTTGTGCATATGAGAAAAAAAGAATAAGAAAAGGTGTTTTCTTCAAAGAAAATCATTTTCAGTAGGGGGTATGGTTTCCACGGGCGGCCAGCAACGTTGAACACCTTTGAGGCATGGATTCAATGAGGCTATTAATGATGAGTTGGGGTATTCTGCCCCACTCTTCCAGAAGAGCTCTCCTCCACCGCCAAATCTGACACTTTCGTGCTCGAACGCAGGATTATTCCTACTGCCACGATCCCTCCAGATAAAAATATGCCTATTATCTGGATGCACAGAAAAACGGTACTCGTCAGAAAACAGAATATTGCTTCATTCATTTCTCCTCCAGTTGACATGCTCGGTTGCCCACTCCCTGCAGTCGCGACGATGCCTTGATGTTAACCTGTTCATTCCGGCGGGTTCAGCAGTTGTACCCTAAATATTTCTTCGACTAAAGCACGGCTATGTTACGACTGTTGTACCCTAGAATTTCTCCCCTTTGTGAAAACCAGTGTCATCAATCACTTGACATTTACGGAGCAGACTCTATTGTTGGTCACTGGAACACCCACCACCGTACGCGCAGATGAAAACTTTTCTCCTTTGGCGCTAGGAAGAGATAACTGTTTACATTTTGGTGACTTATTGGGTCTTTTTTTTACCGGTCTCTGTCATTTTTTTTTTCTTTCTCATTTCCTTTTTGAGTATCATTCGAAAAAAAAAAGTCAAATTTCATTCAAAAGATTGCGGGAAAACGTCTTATTTCATCAAAAGATTGCAAAAAAGTCAAATTTCATGAAACGATTGTGAAAAATGGCAAATTTCGCAAACAGATCGCATAAAAGTAGTATATTTTGTCAATAAATTGCAAAAAATGGCAACTTTTGTAAACAAACGGAGAAAAAAATCACATTTCGTGAAAAGTTTGTAAAAAACGTTTTTTGTTTACAAATCGAAAAAAAAAAAAAAAAAAGTCAAAGGATGGCAGAAAAATATCAAATTACATTAAAAGATCGCAAAAAACGCCAATTCTTATCAAAAGATCTTGAAATAAATAACATTTTTTTTCAACACATCGCAAAAACACTCTTAATTTTTTCTACAGATGACGAAAAAAAGCAAATTCTGTCACCAGATTGCGTAAAATACAAATTCTATCTACAGACAGCTGAAAAATTGTCATATTTCTTTAATCAATAGTATGAAAAACATCATATTTCGTCAACAGATTATTGAAAAAAAAGAAAAAGAAAGAAAAAAACTCTGCCGTGAGTTTACCCCCCACCCCATCCCCACTCTCCTCCCGCCGTTGTAAACTTTCAGAAAATTTGCTGTGAATTTTAGAAGGGAAAAAAAAAAAAAAAAATAGTCCGAATCACATCTGCACTTATTTTCAAATGTCATATCCGATTATATTGTTTGAAATATTCTTATTTTTGTTGGAAAGAATGCATAAAGATTATTCTATTCCTTAATATCAGAGGAAAAAAAAATCTAGAAATTGAACGCAGTCACCAAAAAAAAGCTATTTCTTCAATGTAATTAAAAAGTGAGTTGGAATTAAATATATATATGTATATAAGCGACCTCCCCCCTTTTTTGTTTTAAAATCATTTTTTTTTTTTTTTTTTTTTTTTTTTTTTTTTTAATGAAACAATTTTCTTAATTTTTTTCGCAATTTTCTGAAAATTCGGACCAGAATCACCCTTGGCTGACACGAAAGAAATTCACTTCATAAATATGAAAAAATTAAATTAGAATTTCAGAAAAATAAAGAGGTGGGGGGGGATTCAGATACCAGAAGAAAAGCCTCCCCCCCCTCCCGAATTCCTCTACATCCATTTTACATTGTTTTTTCCTTTTCTACTTTTATATGAAGACCTCTTCACGAAATGGAACATTATAAATGAGCTTCAAACTCCATATTCTACAATATTATTGTAAATACACTTTTCTTTTATTGGACTAAAAAAAAAAAAAAAAAAAAAAAAAGCTATTTGATTTTTTAGCATTAGAATTAAAATATCGGCTACCTAAGTACAGTCACAAAAGAAATTCACTTCTTAAAAAATTAAAAAATTTGAGGTGAAATTTCGAAAGAAAATAAAGATGAGCAAATCCTCCCCCTTTTTCCTCAATCAATCATACAGCGTTTTCCATTTTTCTGGTTCTATATGACAACCTATTTCCAACATCGAATTAAATCCGGCTATAATGTTATATTCGATAATGTAGTTTAAAAGATACATTTTTATATAGAAAACTAGAAAACGCCGTGAGATTATTTGTTTCTAAAACCAAAAATTCCTACAAATTACATGCAGTTATGAAATAAACTCACTTCGTAAATTTGTAAAACATTAAAGAGATATAATTTTAGAAAAAAATAAAAAGATTAACAATCTATTCTCCCATCATCCTTCATCAGTAGTACAGCATTTTCTACATTTTCTAGACCTGATTTCTCACTATGAAAATCCCTACATAAATATCAAAACAGGTAACGAAATAGTATTGAAAAAGTATAGATTCCTTCCCCGTTTCTTTCTGCTGTCGAATAGCATTTTAAGTTTTTCTCAAAATGTCGATTACGCTATTTTATAATGACTGTTTCCCTGCTACCTAGCCTCGAAAATCTGCCTAAAACTATGACAAAAAATGATTGAAAGATACTGTCTTTTTCGAAAAGTGAAAAATGTTATTGGATTTTTTTGTATCTGAAGAAGAATACCTACAAATTGAAAGTATTGAAAATAAATTGACTTTGTGAATTAGCGAAAGTGACATGGAACAATATTTGTATCAGACAGACGTGATAAAATTACAATTTTTTCTTATGTAAAAGTTATAAAATCCATTTCGAAATCAAGTGGTAGTATTTAACATTTCAATGATTGCTAAAAAGCCACAAACTTCATTCAACGAAAGTATTTTATACCTTTTTATGAAAGAAATAAAAATAAAAATTTATTTTACTTTTATCAATAAATTTAATTTTATTTTATTCAAATTATTATTCCTCTTTAATATCAAAGAAAACTTTTTTATTTATCTATTTATTTATTTATTGCGTTTACAGTTTTCGAATAGCATCAATAAAGTTTTTGGCTGTAAAATGAAATTTCGCTCTTTTCTAATCCTTCTTATAATATTTATATTGTAAAATATAGTTAGCTCATTTTATTAAAAAATATATATAAGTTGGAATTTCTTGAAAACTATACAAAATAAATAAATAAATAAATAAAAATACTGACTCAGAAGAAAATAAGAATTACAAAACAAACATAGAAATTTTATAAAATGATAAAATAAAATTCTATCTGAATTAGAAAAAAATTAAAAGCTGTACAAAACAAAAAAAAAAAAACATTATTTTGGTTTCCTAATCAAGCCAAAAGAGATAATGCTCCAAAACTGGTTTCATAACAAACCTATCCCTGTCTCATTTCCAGGAATTCAGGAACGACTGCGCTTTTGAATAAATGTTGTTGAATAAATGTTGTTGAATAAAATGTTTTGAATAGGAGTGCAAGAATCTGGTGAAACTCTTTGAAAATGGGGAAAGATAACACTGAAAAACTGCTGGTCTGTGGGCTAAAATGTATTTAGAAATTGCCCGAAAGGAAGAGGTTAATCTAACACATACCATCGGTCGGTGAGCTTACAGACCTACAGCATGGAGCCGGTTTCGGACAGTCTGAGTTGAAATCGTGGTGCCTGTAGCCGAGCGAAGGTGTTGTTGGAGAAGAGTAGCGTTCATGTTTCGGTGTCTCCAATCTGTTAAGGGGACTTATTTCGATGGAAAGAAACATTGACGATTCCATGTTATCCTATGGGACTCTGTTTATTCATTCAAATTTCAAAATTTCATAATATTTTTGTTTCAACATGCAAGTCCAAATGCCCTTTACTACATTATAAGCTTAAAATATTTTTAAAACAGTTTTAAGTATTTTTAAATTCGCGTTAAAGTTTCGAAAAATCCAAAGAAGTATGATTTGTAATCTTTATTCGTTTATAACTTTGGTTTGAAGAAAGATATAAAAATTTGGAGCTTATGAAACAAAAGTTTAAATTGTTCTCTTTTACGTAATTAGGCAATTTTTAAAATTTATTCTAATCAAAACGGTGTAATTTCCATATAAAAATTAGCTATACCTGAAATTCTCTGCTGACCTGTCAAGCTGTCAACCTCTTTTAATTGATTATGGTCAGAAGAGGGTCACGATAGGGGGTAATGGTTGCCATAAAAGGGGAGACAGAAGGTCTTGTAAAAGGATAGCATTATGTTTCAATTCTGGTACAGAGGTTTTAACTAGAACATAGTAAAAAAATATAAATAGAAAAAAAAAGCAGCGAAAATTTTTGTCTTTTGCAAGAGAGGTGTCTTTCCTTCGAATGTTAGTATGGTTGGGATGGCCTGACATATTAAAACGGTTATAATTGTAATGAGCACGTAATTGTTTCAACCCCTGTCAAATTTTCTGTATGTAGATAAATATAATTATTATTATTATGGTGTGCACAATCAGGTTTTTGTCGTCACTCCCTCTAATTTTAGTATAAACTTATTATATTTAATATAAACTAAATATAAATCCTTCACATTAAAACGGCTTTAAAGGGACTCGCAATTAATGTAACCCGCTAAAATTTTATACCGATATATATAAATATTATAAAAAATGAATTAATTTTTTCTTTTTTTCTTTTTTTTCTTTTCTTTTCTTTTTCTTTTTTTTTTTTTTTTTTTATCAAAGCCCAATATATTTTAGTGTAAAATGAATATGAGGAACAACACATCCAAATGACCTTAACTCGGATAATTGATCTAGCTTTGCCCTTTTTGTAATAAAAAAAAAAAAAAAAAAACTTTGTGATTTTGTTAAAGCCCCAAAAATTTTAATAATTCATAAATATAGGTAAATAAATCATAATTCAGGTAATAAACATTAAATGTAAGAGTTCGACAGATTAAAAAATTATATTTCGAACCTGTAGTTGATGCAACTTGTCCATACTTCATATGAATATAAGTAAAAATATTAAAAGTGAAGAGTTTGTCAATTTTTTATTATGTGTGTTGGGGAAGGGCGCGCATTACCTTCGTCAAAATGCACACTTTCGTCATTTTTCAGCAAATGAATCTTGAATTTGTATGAATTTACATTTTTTAATGAAAATCTACTCACTCGAATTAAGGGGTCTCTGTAAAGTTATTGCCATTTAATGTCCGATAATTAGAATCATTAAAATTTTAATTCAGACCAAAATTTCCTTGAAAGAAAAAAAGAAAACAAAGTGGAATAATAAGCACATTTCCTTCATTTCTTTTTAATCATTATATACGACAAATACAAAATATGTTTCTGGCGCAACACAATTAATAACTTTCAAGATATTAACGAGGAGGTAGGGCAGTCTGGGAATTTGAAAACCCAGAAAGTAAGGTTTTTGAAACAGTAAAAATATCTTGAGATCTACAAAGACTTTAGGCAAGGACATTTTTTGTTACTTTAAATTTGTATCCCTGTCCTAAAATCATTGCTGCTCTGGTGACAAGCATGTTTATGCAAAGAGATTTTCTTTGTTCTATTCAAAATCATTTTGGCGGTTATCACTAAAAATATATGAATCAAATACATTTTTTAGATGTAGTTTTTTTTTTTTTTTTTTTTTTTTACATGATGGCATATGCATGTTAAAATATCTTTAAAGCGCCGAAAGTAAGCCTTCGTCGAATGTTACTTTCCCTCCCTTTATACGTGCAGTTTTCTTTTTTGAAAAGGGCCATTTATAAGCCCACCCCTTCAATCTTTAGGCTTTTTAAAATATAGTAAAACGTATAAAAAAGAACCTGTTTATAATGGAGCCCTGTTTCAAACTAAAAAATCTGTTTATCCATGCAAAATGAATAAACAATACTATATGAGTAAAAAATATAATACCCACTAAGAAGAAAACTTATTTATAACACTTTTTTCTTCTTTCCTGTAGGATTCCGTCTTAACAGATTTTATCGTATACCATTTTTTGCATTTCTATGTCTTCATTATATGGAATATGGATTAATAATATTAATGATAACGAAAAAAAATTAATCAACAAATAGAAATTCATTAAACACATAAATATCGCAACCTGTGGCTTTTCTATGAAATTTGGCAGATTATAACATGGAAAAAATATCTGGACAGATCCCCTCCGCATGCGTAAAAATCAAGTTTTGTAGAAATTAACTCGGGCCAAAATTTTAATTTCTTTCTGGGCCGAATTTTAGTTACTATACCAGACTGGGTCGGGACAATTTTTTTTTCTACGGGCCGAATATTTTAACTTAATGGGCCGGGACAATATTTGTTTCGTGTGGATAGGGCCGAGCCCAACATTTTTTCATGGATTGGGCCGGACCCGGGTCTGGAAATTTCGGCTCTACAGGCCTCTTTGAAATCCCCACTTCATGCATTTATACTCGAAGTCATTCCTTTACCAAAGACAAAGAAACCCTCTAACGTTCTTTACCTTTATCGCTACTCCTAAAGATGAGAGAGAGTAGAACGATTGAAACTTCAGTCAGGAATATCTCAATTGCATAAATATGGTCTTGGGTAAACTGACTATGAGATTAAAAAAAGAAAAGAAAAAACAGTAGAAAAAACATAACTCGAGAATATTTAGTTAAAATTTTCCAAGCAAAATCTTTATTTTTACTTTTTTTTTTAAACAAATTCATGGATTGATAAAAAAAGAATGTACATACAAGAATGTACAATGAAAAAGGTAAAAAAATGTTTTTATATTCGGGATTATAAAGCATTTATACAAAGATATGCATAATGTTGCATATGAATATCTGTCATGTAAAATTCAATTTAAATTACAATTTGTCGGTTTTTTGTCGGAAAAAATTAACCTTACAATCATGGAAAGAGTCAGAATTTAGAAACAGAAAAAGTAATTTGGTTGTCTGGTGTAAAAAAAAAAATCATGATTTTTTTAAAAATTTAAATCGGATTTTTTTCCCCCAACCTTAAAATTTTGGACAGATACCAAGAGTTTTATATTTCCAGAACAATTAAACCTTTAATTAATAACATAATCTACGATTTTACAGTTTAATTTATAAAACTTAATCATTAATTAGTAATTACAGAAATTATAAAAATTGAAAATTAGTAGTTTCATTAGTTAGTTTATCCGGGCGTTGCGATGCCATGACGTGCGTCGCAGTGAGAACGTCTGCAGACTATTTTTCAACGGTTAAAATTTAAAAACAAAAGTTTACTAGAAATTATTTGCTATATTCCTTTGTAATATATATGATCCGCACAATATGTGATTGACAAAGCTCAGATTCACGTAAAAAAAAAAAAAAAAAAAAATCTGCCTGAATGAGGTTTTGTAATAGTGATTTTTGCACCATTTTCAATATTTTACCACCGAAAATGTATGAAGTTATGCATAGAATTGAACCAAACTTTTTGTTTATGTGTTTGGCTATGGTCAGAGATCCTCCCTGAATAAAATAAAAAAAAAATTCTGAGAAGAGGGTGCTTTAATCGCGGTGTCTGTGCCATTTTCATTATTTTACCATCAAAAGTGTATGAAGTTATACATAGAACTTTTTTTTTTTGGGGGGGGGGGGGGGAGCGGCATGACAAAAGCAGGTCCTCCCTAAATTTGAAAAAAATCTTCCGGAAGGGGTTCTGTAAAAGCGATTTCCGTGTTGTTTTCATTATTGTACCAACGAAAAGTGCATAAATTTATGTACATAATTGAACCAAATTTTTTGTGTATTTTTTGAGTATGGCCAGCAGATCTACCTTGAATTTGGAAATATTCCGTGGAAAAGGAGCATTGTGATAGCACAGCACTTTTTATATCCTTTTCTTAATTCTTCGTCGTTCTATTGTCCATCAGCTCGTGCAGAGACAGGAACTCGCTCCCTGCTAAGCCGGCTATTGGCAAACAGCTGATGATAACAGAATGAGAGAAAACTATTAATTTTAATAAATAACATGATCCACATAAATTCGTTTTCACTCCGATTAATTCACTGAAGCAGAAATGTAAGATGAAAATCAAAGTTGGTATAATATTGAATTAATGATATTAAAGTATTAATATTTGTAACTTTTTTTTTTTTTTTTTTTGAAATATTAAATGTCCGTATAAGAAAGTAGAATGTTTTGGGACTGGCACATCCAACTAGTTTCTTTCCTTTTCTTTTAAATATATATTTAATGTTGCCATTATATGGTTTTATGCATGCCTTACTAGAGATGGGAATGCTCGGAAAAAAACCAGAAAAATTGGGAAAAAAACTGGGTTTTTTTTTCGGTTTTTTTCCGGAGGCTTATTTTTCAATTTTTCCGAACTGGAAAAATTGAAATTTCATTTTTGAAATAATATAGTGAAAATTTTGTAATAGCTACATTCTCATACTTTTTATTTTATTTATTTTTATGTTGAGTGTCCTACATGAAAACTTTATTGTGGGTAATCTAATCTCTGAGCAGAAATCTGTTTAAGAAGACTTGAAAGGATCCTTCCCATTTTTTTCTTGTTTGAAACACAAGACCCTTTGCAAAATTTCTCTTGAAAATAGACATTTCAGAAAAAAGTTTAATCTACAAATTGAATCTTTCGCAAATGCAGTAATTGAAGGAAAAAAAAAAAACTCATAACATATAACAGCTGAATCATATCAAATTGTATATATGCATAAATAACCTTATTAAAAATGTCTAAATAGGACTCTAAAAATAGTAATTTCTTATTCACAAATTATGAATATATTTTGTATGTGTGTATATATACAAGAAATTCACAATTTCACAAAAACAAGATTACATGAAAAAAAATCTAGATGTATAATTATGTGCAAAATTATTTCAATAATATGCCGGTTAATAAAAATGATAAAATTAAAAATTTAACATAAAATTTGAAGCATGCATTTATTACTTTTTTCTATCTTTCCAAGAAGTAAGTGTTGAATTCGTGAAAATTTTGACTTCCAGTTTTTGGTGTATTTAATATTTTAGAAGGTCCTGAACACGATTTGATAGTTTTTGGAAAATATCTGTCACCTTATGAGTCTGTATGGGACAAAAATTTTATGGGCACTTGATCTCAAGAACTGATGCACATAATTTAACAAAACTTTAGATTCAGTTACACCTTGATATAAACTCGAGATGTTTAGTTATTACAGTCGGCCCCGCATAAATGAATATTGACGGTTCCAGAAAAAAATATTCGATTAAGCGGGGTATTTGATTAAACGGGAAGGCATATAAATGTAATATTTAATGTGTAATAAAATGACAAAATTATTAAATATAGTATATTTAATTACCAGAGTAAGAAAATCATTAAAAACTATAATAGAATAATACAAAAACTCAAATAAAAAGAAAATGACAAGTAAATACGCAATAGTTCAATGACAGTAAATACATACATTTTGTTTACATTACATTTAATGCAGATCGTGTGAACTGGGTCCAAATTGTTTTTACTAGAATTTAATTTACGTACTTTATACAGATTTTAAAAAGTAGATGAAAGTGGTTTATGTGGAATTTTAGAGTTAAAAATGGATGAGATTTTTTTTTAATGGTATCACAATTACCATCTTGAGCCTCTAAGTGACAACATATTATTATTAAAGGGCTACTTCAATCACGTGAAAGAATTTGCTCGCTAATGCTAATCCTATAGAAGAAATTTATGAAGATATCTCTATCGCATTTCAATATTTTAAAATGATTTTTTTTGCAATAAGTAGCTGAGATCGATCTATACAAAGGGCGCCGTCGTTTTTAACATTCGATTTTTATTGTTGCTATTTTTAATAAGGATGATTTCAGTTTTGGAACCGGTTTTGAAAATGAAAGTGACTCTATTGAAAATAACTATAAAAAATCGAAAAAGTGAAAAAAAAGTCATTTGACAAATAAAAGTAAACAAAATACAAAATTGATCGAAATTACTGTCCAATTTACTCCACCATTTTTGAAATTAATTCGAAAAAATGAACAAGGAAGGGAACTCACTTGACCAGTCCATTATACACCTGCCAGGCGAATTCCTTGCTGGGAGTTCCGGAAATTTGTTTTCTGTGTAAGAATCGAAAATTACACAAAGTGTGGAGGAAATTCCCATTGAAAAGTGTTTTTCACACCCATTTTTCAAATTGTCTCTCTCATCTGTTATTCGATTAAGCGAGGTTGTTTCATGAAAAGTATTCGGTTAAGCGGGGTAAAATAACATTAGTCCAATGGGATTAAATTCGGTTCCGGAGGATTTTATTCGAATAAGCGGGGTATTTGATTATCCGTTACCCGATTAAGTGGGGAGGACTGTAGTGTATATCGCCCAACTGATGGCGCGGCTATGCCGCATTATTCATAATTTCCACAATAGTTCTATCTCAAGAATTAATGTATGTATTTCCATAAAACTTCGAATTAAGTTAATCTTTGATATAACTTTGTGCACATTACTTTTTGGTGTAAATCACTCAACAGATGACGCTGCTATGCTGCATTATTCATGATTATCATAATAGCTCTATCTCAAGGACTAAAAAACGATTTTTTTATCAAACTACAGATTCAGACAGTTCCTGATATTTATTAATGTTGTTTAGTTTTTGGTGTAAATTGCTCTATAGGTCGCATTACTATGCTGCATTTTTAAGATTTTTTTTATAGATGATTAATTGAATGTTTTTTCAAGGTATTGAATCTAAAATTGACCTCCATTTTACCTCCATAATGTACAGTAATGTTGCAAAAACATGGACAGTTTGCATTAGAAAAGTACAACTGCGATGAAAAAAACCCCATATTTTATTACAAATAACTATGTTCCAAATTATACATTCCCTCTTGATTAAACTTTGAATTTTTGTAGTTTTTTAAAGCACACTAGAAGCTTATCTCTGTATGTAAATGCTTTTGTTAATTCCTCAAATAGCGAGCATTTTCTATTGGTAGTGTTCTGTTTTCATAACTTTAGAGTTCCATTCTTAGAAATATGAAATTACCATATGGAAACGTTATTGAATATAATTTCTTACTCAAGAATAGAATACCAGATTTCAGGATAAAAAGAAAAACAATTACGTTTAATTAAACTTAAAAAAAATAAAAAAAAATCTGGTTTCAGTGAGTAAAAATCTAACAGTCAATAAATCCTATGCTATTTTTTAGTTGCAGACCTGAGTAAGCCAAACTAAAACTCAGTTTTGTTTGAATTTAGATTATAAACCTAATCAAAACTTTGAGTTGAGATTGGACTTGAGGAGAGTTGAGACTTTGAGGACTTTGAGGAGAGTTGAGACTATACCAAAACTAAACATATCTTTTAAAGGAAAGAAAATTATAATTGTAAGAAAAAAGTGTAATAATGTAAAAATATACATTTTTTTAAACAAACAACGGAATTTTTTTAATACTGATACTGATATTGATAATAATGACAAAACTGCAACAATTTCTTTAAACTAGTATCATTTACTTAAAAACTATACTTATGTAAATGGAATGCATAATTTGTTTCATTCCAAACTGCAGACATATTGGCTCTGGTTCTTACATTAGGTCAATTGGTAGTTAAACATGTAACTGAAAAATCATTTCAACAGAGATATGATATAACAAACAATAGCGTTTAATAAAAATTCTTAGGCTGTTGAAAAGAAAACTAAACTTTTAAAAGCAGGCTTTGCTACTTTCTTTTTATTTTGTAATATAAAGTGAAAATAATTTTCATTTAATACATATAAATGGGAAAAAATGTTTTATTTAATATTCTCTAAGAAATTATAATTTATTTGGGAAAAACAGTCATAAAAAATCAATTTTTCCAATTTTTCCATTTTTTTCCGAAAAAAACTGGTAAAAAACCTGTTTTTTTCCGGCACTTATATTTTTCCGGAAAATTTACATCTCTATGCCTTACACATGTAATCATTTTTGTTTTTATTTATCTTTCTCTTTTTCTGATGAATGATTTATCTTTATCCTCTATTTCTGAGGGAGAAGGGCTTAGCATTTTTAAAAGCATAAATTGTTAGATTTGATTTTAAATTAAGCATTAAATAACTTATTTAAAATGCTGTTGTATTACATCCCTTTCGAAAATATTTTAGCAAATACTGTTAAGTTTTTAAAATTTGATAATCATTTATTAATATATTTATTATGAAATGTGACAAAAATTTAAACACCAGACAGTCGTGTTTTGTCTTACTTTAGAAAGTTATCACTCTTTGCTTGCAATGACGTACACTTTATAATATATTAGGAAACAATTCATAAATTTTATGGAACTAATCTTTGTGATTTAATATACACCCCCAAAAATATAATATTCTAAGCTTTTTTTTTCCATTATAATAAAACAAGTAACACCTCACAACAAATTTTCAAACTTTACTAAATAAATCTCAATGAAAAACTTTTTTTCTTTTCTTCTTATCCAAAATCATGCTTTGTTAGTGACTTTTCAGAGTTTTCCCTCAGACCACGGCCAAACAGAGTAAGAAAGGTATCGGATTACACCCCCATCCCATTTCTATAACCACCTCAATAATGCCAACTGCTTAGGATGCCTCAAAAAGTGAAAATGGATAGCGCAGAATGGACGAAAAATTTCTTGTTTGCTTTTAACCCTTTCAGGTCTGAATTTTTTTCTAGTTTTTAGAAAAAATTACTTTTACGTTAATAACATGAACACAAGCTATACAAATAGATTAATTAGTATTTAACGAATATTTCACTGTCTGAACGATAACAAATGTTATTGTTTTGTGTACTATTCAATTCATATTCATATGACAAAAAACTAAAGAATAATTTTTGGAGACGTTTAGAAAATATGGTATTACAACAAGATTTAACTTATATTACAAATTTCTGATAGTTTTTGTGCTTTATTACATACGATTCTTTTATTTTAACCACTTAACCGTCTGCCCCGAGATAACTCGGGGTTAAAAGCACTGTTTCTCCATACCCATCGCCGGTGAAGTGGTTAAATTTGAAGAGTGAAATGTATGTTTAAAATAAAAGAATCACAAACGGCGCGTAGAGAAATAAACTAATAATTATTATTTTTGTTATTATTAAATACCTAAACATAAATGAAGTCATGTAGCAAATGCATAGACATAATACTAACATTATTATTTTTAAATAATAGCAAAAGTCTTTCTTAAAACAAAATAATAGTCCATTATTTGACATGTACTATTAATAGTACAGCAGACCCAAAAAAGTTAAAAAAGAAGAAAGATTGGGAATTTCTTAAATTAGCCATTCTATGTATTTGGTAATTCTTTTTTTTAACAGTAACCTTTATCCGTTAATAGCCTTTGATACCTTTATTATTTAGACAATTTTCAAATACTTTATTAGAGAGCTAAGTTTTCAACTTACAACTGCACTTTACCCACTTTAGGATTTATTTTAATTACAAAATTAAATATAAAGTTCCATTTAAATTTAATACATAACTAAAATACAATTTTGTTTTTTATTTTATTTGTTTATTTATTTATTTATTTCAAATAAGCAATTATAATGCAAATAATTTTCCTGTATAATGAAGCATGAATCACTGAAATAATTTACTTTTTAGATGAATGATATTTCATAAAACTCATAAACGGATTTTAGGCTTATATTATTTGAATTTACTTTCGATGGTTCAAAATTTATTAATGCAGAGGGGGGGGGGGCGATTTTGCAGTTTAAAATAAATCTAAAAACAATTAAATAGTATAAGATACTTACAAAATTAATTGTGTTAAGATATACTGTAAAAAGAAATTTATATTCATTTGAACGGTATTTTGAATTATATTTACATGACATAATTAAAAAATTTCTGATTTACAAAATTTAGAATACAACTAGACTGCATAAAAATATTTTTCTAGGTTTTGGCAATGTATCGTCTAACTCTTTTTGCTTAAATGAATTTGAAGCTATTTCTTTTTCTAAATTACATCTTCAACCATACTTATAGGGATTTTTTTTTTCCAAAAAAGAAGACCGATATATTGTTATCTAAGCACAGTTTTGCTTAGCATCAATTCATAGTACATAATCTTCTTGTATGGTTATAAATGTATAAAATTTTAAATTGTGAGTATAAAATCATTTTTCCATTATCCATCAACACGTGTTATTTTCTTATCTAGATCCACATATGTGAGACTAATAAGAGATGGGTTCATTCAATATTTTTCAATTTCTTTTTTCTATGAAAATAATACAGTACGAATTCATCTGCTAAAACGGAATCATGTCTAAAGCGGATTTTTTCGAAGGTTTCTTGCGATTTTCTTTCAGCAAGTGTTTACTGTAATAGATTAGATGTCCCAGGAATGGGCACTCTTCCAGTAATGAACCGTGTTCAATGTTTTTGGTTTACAAAAAAATTACCAATAAAATATTCTCTTTTATTATTATTGTTTTTTCATAACTTCCTTTTGCGTGTTTTATAATTTAATGCGCTTGTTTGACGAAATTCATAATTATTATTCCGTGATCATTTGACGATATTTGTAATTTTTATTTACGAAATATACGAATCTATGCACTCATATTTCCATTAAAAAAAGAGAAAGAAAATCAGACTAGTTTATTATTATTATTATTATTATTATTATCATCCCCCTAAACCTCCTACTGTTTCAATAATTTCACAACTGTAACTCTTTTACATTTAGTATTTAGTTAACAACCTAAAATAATTAAAATATTGATCTTGTGATAATCACAATAAATCAATTTAAATAGTGAGTAACTCTCACAAATATTTATTAATTATTGATATTCTTATTCTTAAATTTATTTGAAAATAATTATTTTGTTTCATTTATATGCTTTAATTAAATTCTGGTTCTAAATACAGTCATGAAAACAATTACAACATATATTTTTTGAGGGGTGTCCGTTGCTGGAACAGACTTGGTGGTGTCCATTACAGGAATTTTGAATACTTTAATACATTTCGGTTATTTACAATACAATTTTGATTAATACCCGGAAATGAAAGTATGAAAATGGTAAATGATGTTGATATAATTACAAAATGTTGAAAAATTAGAATATAATAACTATTAATTAAAAATATTTTTTAATGAAATTCCTAAGTCCATTACTGCACATCTATGGATTCTGATAAACATATTTTTCCCGGCTCATCATATCTAAATACTTTGACATTTTTCGAGTCATTTTAATACATAAAAGTTTCAAATTGACAGTTGTGGCGGTTGAAATGATGTAAAATTGAATAGCGTTTTTCTTTTTTCAATAAACTTGCTTTGAAAAATCCCATTTTTCCAGTATATCTTGAAAAATTCTTTCCTTTTATAAGAAAAGCAAATAATCAATTTGTTAATGTCTAATCAAGAGCATATACTGATTTTGTATGTTTAAACAAATAAAAATCATTTAGGAAAATATCAGAAAATATTTGAGAAACAGCCTTATACAAAAATTGTTATCAAATAATAATAAGTTAATAATAAAAGACTAAATTGCTAATTAATTATAAATAAATCATTCAATTCAGAAAAGGGAGGGGAGTGGGAGAAGTGAAGACTTAAAAATCTTAATGTAAGTAGAAAACCCATCTATACCGAAATTGTTTATAACACACCTATGTATAACGAGATACTTTCTTAAAGGATGAACATTAATATTTATTATTGGGCAATTCTTTGAGAAACAGGACATGGGTGGTAAAAACTTAAGTAACTCAGAATTTTATCAAATTTTGGAATTTTGTAGCAAAAAGTATGCACTTTTCATTTATTAGTAAATTTTTTAAAATCATGATTTTAAAATAATCCAGAAAGAGAAGTTTCACAGGTATCCAGAATAACACAGTTTAGATAAATTCCCATACTAAATGTTTAAGATCACAAATACTACATAAAACATGTTAAATTTCTATTTGTTTTTGGTCTGCTCATTTTTAAAGAGAATATTTTAAGAAAAAATATTGTTAAAATAAAAATGTATAAGATTCTAATTATTTAATTAATAAATTTTAATGACGTAAATATAGGATGTAATTCCGTTACTACAATGATGTTAAAGTTTTATTTATTTTAAGAATAATATTACTAAGAATTAAATATTCTGTTTTTTCTTAATGAGTCTCTGAAAGAATAAATTAATACAAAAAAAATTGTAATATGTTTTTTAATGAGTGGTATAATTACTGGTAACGGAATTACATAATGAGTAACGGAATTACATTGTACTTTTTTTATAATGTTATTCAACTCTAGGTTGTGTGGAAGTGGAAGGCATATTTAAACAGATGAACATAATATTTTGTCATATTGAAGTATTTTTAATTTAAAATAATAATTCAATTTCATTAAATTTCATCTCTGTTTATCAAAAAGAAGAAAAAAAAAAGTAGCTGCACTGTGATTATTCTAATGTAAACATTAGGTTTAGTTGTGTACAGTTTTTGGGAAATAAAACAAATAACTAAACTTTAGCAGTTCATGCTTACAACTTACAACATTACAACATTAAGTATAGTATGTTTTTGCTGCAAAATAATGATGTTAAAATAAGCTTTTCAAAATTTGCAACACTATGCCCTAAGCAAGTTTTATTACAACAAGATGTCCCCCACACTACTTGCTTATGCAAGTACCATGAAAATGTAAGGCTACTGCTAATTGCTTTAGAAAAAGTTTTACCATAAATCCGAATATCTTTCAGGGAATTTTGTTCTGTTCTTACTTTTAATCAGGATGATGAAAGATGCATGTTCTCTGAATGCAATAACTGCCTTCAACTTTCTTCTATTAAAGCTAGCGATGATTTTGATGAAGTCGAAAATTTGGCAATAGAATGGTATCAACGGAAAACAGATAATACCAAAGTTCTTAAAATTGTTGAAAATGGGACTGTAAAGAGGTGCTTTGCGGAATTAGAAGAACAAATTCCAAATTTTCTGCATCACGCATACATAAAGAGGAAACAGGCTGAATCTTTCCAATTTCAAAAATTAGATGTCCGACAGAATAGTTCAAAAGTAGTAATCCAAGTTGATTTTGCAGAGAATTATACAACAATGAACCAAAATGAAATTCAGTCATCTTATTGGTCATACAACCAAATTACTCTGTTTACTTTTTGTGCTTGGGAAGGTGAAAACATACATTCCATGGTTACTGTATCTGATAATATGTCACATGATAAATATGCAACAATAACATTTTTGAAATTAATAATTCAGGAACTAGAAAATAAATATAAACAATATGATGAGGTAGTATTTTATTTTCTAATGGAGCATCTAGCCAATTTAAACAAAAATATTTGTTGTGTGCTCTCACTAATCTGAAAAAAAAATATATCACTTGGGAATTTTTTGCCATGAGCCATGGTAAGGGTGCCGTAGATGGGATTGGTAAGATGGTGAAAAGAATTGTGTCAACAGCAGTATTGTTCAGGGAAGAGCAAGTACAAAATGCAGCAGATTTTTTTCATGTGGCTAAATCGAGATATGAAAATATTGAGGTATTATACAGTGGAACAAAAGAAATTAAAAATAATATGCAAGATTATAATAAAATTTGGGAAAACATTGTGCCCATTCCTAATGTTCGTAGTTTACATTTTGCTAAAGTTGTCAGTAAATATGTGCTGGAACTAAAAAAAATGTCATTTTCAAGTATTTCTTCATGTCACAACTTTAATCCCAGACCTTTCTGTAAGCCTACAATACTCTCGCTTACATGTAAAGTTTTTAAAACAGAATGGGGAGGCTTTTATCTGGCCTTTTCAAGATGACTTTGATTATGTTGAACAGGAAGATGTTTTGATGACCCTTTCTGAACCACAAATAGATCGTAGGGGTCATTTAGTCTTTAAAGATGATCAGTTTGTAAAAAAGTATAATGTGAAGTAAAATCGTATCAACATTTGCATTGTATCTTGTACTAGAAATAAAATTTTGAATTTAAAAAGCTTGATTTTCAGAAGATGTAATTCCGTTACCGCTGATGTAATTCCGTTACTTCTATTTAAACTGCAATTAAAAATAGTCACCAATGAGTATATTCTGAACAACAAATGTTTCTTAGAATATAACCTGTAGTTAATTTAACCACATAAAACAAACAATGATAGCATGGTTAGATTCACAGGAAATTAAGTTTGACCAAACAATACTTTTATCTTTGTCTTTTTTCTGTAATTCCGTTACCACACATTTAAAAATTTCTAAAAAAATCTTATATTATTTGAGAACTTTTTCAAATGCACACTTTGTTTTCTGTATCTGTGTAGTTATTATTCCTGCAAAAAATCAGAACATTAAAAAATAATAAACAGTCTCAATTCTAATAAAAACTTATAAATTTCTTCTGATCTGTAATTCCGTTACCAAAGAATCCGTCTATTAATAAAAATAGATTAAAAATGAATAGGTGAACATTTATTTAAGTATTCCAAAAAGAAACACTCATAATTTACCGGACGCTGTAAAGCCTTTTTAAAATTAAAACAAAATATTTCTATAACAGAATCCTTCTCTTAAGTGTTAAATAAATAAATAAATAAATAAATAATAAAATGTAATAATAAATAAATAAAAGACCAATTAAATTATTAATAACTAGTTTTAAAATGTTACCTTTCATAGAAATATTTTATCCTTCCTTGAATGCAGCTACAACTAATATTTTATTTCCCTATGAACTTCTTTCTTTTCTCTTTACTATAAAATTATCTTCAATTTTAATAACTTTAATGCTTAATTAAATCAATCTGGTTTAAGTCTAAAAAGTAGAGCAAACATCTCTTGTCTTCCTATTACTTGAAATCATGTTTATTCCCCCTTTTTATTTATTTATTATTATTATTATTATTATTATTTTGTTAAAAATACATGCATGGCAATTTTTGTATTCTCTTGGTCATTATTTAATGTTTTGAGCAAATGAGTGGATCTAGTATTTTAAGTAGGAATATCGATTTTGTTGGTAAACTTTGAATCTCTCGCTTCTTCCTGTGGTGAGGAACATTATTCTCTCTAATCACTTCATTCCCTCATCCCCACTTTTTGTCAAGTTCCAAAACACTTCTTAAAAGCGATAACGCGGCAAAAATATCATCGGTCACTTGCTCTCTTTGATCTCTACCCCCCGGTGTGAATAGCCATATATCTTACACGCCCACAAACTGTTTCGCTATTTGTGGGCCAGAGGGCGCCCGTTGAAAATCAGAGTTCGTCTCTTCCGGATAAGCCCCCTTAACGCTAAATACCGATCGTCATTGGGCATTGTTGCCCGTCTACGACCTTGCCCTGGTCTTTGGCCTGCACATCCACTCTCCAAAAAACGGTTCCAGATCCTGGAAATACACTTTGTGACACTCCAATGGCTTGCGCTACTTCGGCTTGAGTTTGGCCCCCTTCTAACCTACCAACAATTCTCCAAGCTTCTGAATCTGTCAAATGACTTCGCTGAGACATCGTACTCATCGAAACAAAGCAATCACTGAATGCCGATCATCCTTGTCTTCATTCTCTTTTATCCAGTTGAAAGTCAAATTTTATTCGCTACCACTGAAGCGATGTTTTTGACGTTGAACTCAAAATTTGCATACTCCACAGTTTGAAAACCAGAAAAATTTGCATTTGTGATTCTCTTCTTCTATTTTCGGCAAAAAAAATTTTGTTTATATCTTTATTTTATATAAAACTTCAAATAGCCTTTAATTGTTTTGAGCAGTGTATTTCAATTTGGTTGCATAAATATGATTTTATACATAAAATCCCTTTTCTTGAGAAATAAAAAAATAAAATTATTATTATTATTAAGTTCAAAATAAAAATATAGAACTAATGTTTGAGGCTACTGATCAGCAGATTTATACTAGTTTTATGATTAATATAACTTTCATTAGGCATAGTCCATGTCAATTCAGGCAGCCAAAGTAAAAATCTTACCTTCATAGTCTCAGAAGTTCTTTGATTTAACATATGTTAAAATTCAGGAAAAAATAAAATTCCCGTAATTTTTGGTTTTCCCCAAAAAAATTTCTAGACCGAGATACAGGGTGCCAAAGATGGCATCCCGAGCACCTTTTCCCATTTGCGATTTTCGAAAAAAAGTTTAAAGTGCTCTATCTCTAAAACGATGCAAGATATCTCGCTGCAGTTTATTTTATTTTAAAGATAATATTTTTATGCTTAAAAAGATATACTCTATTTTGAAATATGTATATAATTATTTTTACAGCAGCCTTCTAAAAAAATTTTTTTTTAATCAAAAATAATTTTTTTCTCAAAAATGCCAATCTCAAAAAATTTGATTTTTTTACTGTTAGTCAATACCATTGAGTACTACCTTCACTGTAAAGGAGAACTTCCACTTTTGAGTTTAACAAGTTTTAGAATCATTTCAAGAATTTAGAGAATTTTACAGGAACTGCACGTCAAAAGTTCCAATAAAAGTCTCTCAATTTTTTGTTTATTTGTATCATGTGTAGCCTATTACATATCTTAAACAAATTAGAAATCACACGTCGAACATGGTAAATGAGGTGCATTTATACTATGACTAGTTTTATAAATATTTAGATCTTGGTGCAATAAGTATTACACTCTTGTGAAAATTGGCATGAATACAAAATTTATTATGTTTCTATATATTAAATTCAGTAATAAGGAAGTAATATGAATCCATCTTAAAAAGAACGTAATCACCAGGGCAACCTAGAATCATTACCTATCATGTGATATTTAATTATGTATGATAGAATTTAATAGAATGAACAATCATCTATTAATATCATAGTGATGGGTATATTTATCTATTAATATCATAGTATCTAAATTGCACAAACTTTGAACAGCAAGCAAGAAGAAATTTCATTTGTCCAACCAAGATCTCTGAAACAATTGCAAAATATTCAGATTCACAATTTATAAAAAGGAATTTTTGTTGCCTGTGTATATTACTGTGAGTGGTGGATTGCAAAGGTAAATGAAATCAGTTGTTTATGAAATTGTCGTTAACTTTATGCTCCCACATGGATCGGCTGTTGGATATAGATTTCCACCTGTTAGACAGTAACATCACCACCAGTGTTCACTTCCTATTCACAATGTTTTAAGGATTATGGAAGCCCCATATCCTATTAGTTAAACAGGAAGGCATCACTAAATATCAAAGGAAGATACAGATACTGTTCAACAAATTATAAAGTGTATGAATTTCTAATTTCAGTTCTAAGCAGAGTACACTGAAAGTAATATGTTGTGAAACTTATACATATATTTTGTAAACTTTAGTGTAGGGGTGCACAACCTTTTTAAGAGAAGGGCCAATTATAAATATGTGTATGTAGTCGAGGGCCATATCAATAACATGGAGAAAATTCAATTTCGAAGGTGATCTGTGGCCTATAATTGGATAAAAAATATGTTTTCAGAAGGAAGTGGGGGAGATGCCCCTTTAAGTTTGCTTAGCCAATGAAAATATCCAATTCAGTTCGTAAGGATAGATCAGCAGTTTTTACGTTTGTATATATATCAGATATAGCAAGGAATATTCTTAAGATGTAATAGTATTCCTTGACTTTATTCAAGAGAGTAAATTTTGTTTTATTAAAAGTGCTAAAAAACAAAGTGGCTGGTGCCGAAAAAAAAATGTACACTTTATGAACAAAGGAGAGGGAAAGAGGCCGATCAATAAGATTTTTCCGTGCTTCTTCACTGCAAATCCAGATTTTTCAACGCCCAGTCAATAAAATATGCAGCTTTTCATGCCTGATCAACCAAATTTGGGCTTTTTACGAAAGTAATCGACAAAATTCGCAATTTTTACGAAACTGATCGAGAAAATTCAATCTTTCTGTGCCTGGATCAAAAAAATTTGCAATCCTTACGAAACTGATCGAGAAAATTCACGATTTTTACGTAACCGATCGGCAAAATTCACAAATTTTATAACGCCAATCGACAAAATTCGCGATTTTTACAAAACTGATTGACGAAATTCACGATTTTTACAAAGCCGATCGACGAAATTTACGAAGGCGATCAACAAAATTTTCGATTTTTACAAAATTGAATGGCGAAATTCACCATTTTTCTTCACATGATCGATGAAATTTGCGATTTTTCTGCGGCTGTTCGACGAAATTATCGATATAAGGAAGCCGATCGACGAAATTTGCGATTACGATTTGCTAAGACTGTCGATGAAATTCGTGATTTTTAAGAGGCCGATTGACTACAATTCATATTTTTACAAAGTCGATCGAGAAAATTCAGAATGTTTCCGCACAGGATCAACAAAATTTATAATTTTTTCATGCGTAATCAACCAAAGTCAACAAAATTAGCAATTTTTATTTATTGGATTGACGAAATTCGCAATTTTTTCTCACATGATCAATAAAATTAGCTATTTTTCTTCACATGATAGATAAAATTCGAGATTTTTCTACGGATGACTGCCAAAATTATTCATGTTGGGGAAAGCGATAGACGAAATTCGCGATTTTTACGAAACTGATGGACGAAATTCACGATTTTTATGAAACCGATAAACAAAATTTGCTATCTTTACAAAGCTGATCGGCAAAATTTGTGATTTTTCTTTAAATGATCGACAAAGTTTTACCAATCTGAGCGAGAAAACCCACAAATTTTTGGCACCTGATCAGTAAATTAGTAACTTTTACGAAGTTGGTCAATAAATTCAAGAATTTTCAAGTCTGAAAAAATTCACAATTTTTTTGAGCCTGATCGACAAAATTCGTGAATTTTACGAAGGCGATCGCCGAAATTCACGATTTCTATGAATCTAGTCAACGAAATTTACAAATTTTCCTCGCATGATTGATAAAATTCGCGATTCTTCCATCCAGATTAAGCGACTTTTTCAAACCTTATCGATGAACGCGATTTTTATAAGACCGATTGACGGAATTCGCAATTTTTACAAACTTCATCGACGAAATTTGCAATTTTCTTCGCTTGATTGACAAAATTCCAGATTTTATCGCACCAGATAGATGAAATTCGTGATTTTATTTGAGCCTGATCGAAGAAATTTGCAATTTTTCTGCGTGAAACCAACAAAATTCGTGATATTCCCGTGACTGACCAACCAAATTCATAATTTTTCTGCGCCCAATCAACAAAATTTGCGATTTTTAACTAATTTTGACGAGACTGCATTTTTGTACGCGGCAAGATGAATTTCGTGATTTTTTTTCTTGATAAACTTACAAAACTCACGATTGTTTTGCAACTGATCAACTAAATTTAAAATTTTTCCGCTCATCACAAAATTCATCATTTTGCTGTGCCTTATCAACGAATTTTGCAATTTTTTTCGTCCCTCATCAACAAAATTCGCGAAATTTTCGTCCCGATCAAGGAAATCCGCGTTTTTTTCGCGTGTTAAACCAAGAAAACATCCGATTTTTCCACAGTCAAAGAGTTTAAATTGAAATTTTTTCGTACATTATCAACAAATCTGACGATTTTTTCTTACACGATCAATGAAATGTGTGTTTTTTCGCGTCCGATCGATAAAATTCCCGATTTTTCCGTGCCTCATCGACAAAAATTAGTTATTTTTTCCCGATCTTCATGAACAAAATTTGCGATTTTTGCACACCTGATGAACGAAATGTGCGATCTTTTCACACTTGGTCAATGAAATTCGCGATTTTTCCGTGTCCGATCAAAGAAATTTGCGATTCTTAACTAACTGATGAAAGTTTATATTTTCCAGCAGTAAATTAACGAAATTTAAGATTTTTTTTTTTTTTTGCGAATTTTGCACAAAAATTTCAATTTTTTCTAGTTGTAAATTGACGAAGGTCGCGGGCCACACGTTAACCCATCGCGGGCCACTTTTGGCCCGCGGGCCATAGGTTGTGCATCCCTACTTTAGTGTATGTTTTTTTTTCTTTTGTAAGCTATTTTTAAAGCTGTCAGTTTCTTATACTTATTAAGAAATAAAATTCTATACCAAACAAAACTAAGATATTGATTTCCTGAGACCAGTATGTGATTGTCATACAGGAACTGGTAAATATATGGCAAAATTTTACATATGTTTTGATAACTTGTCAAATAAAATAAATAAATAAATAAAATAAATAAGTAAATTTAGGATTAACATTTTTGATTTCTTTTAATTAAAAAAAATCAAAAGGCTGCATCAGAAAATTTGAATACATTTTTTCAAAATTGAATATATCATTTCGAACAGAAAAATTTACCTTCAAAAAAAAAAAAAGGCAATAAATGTTGTGAAAAAGGTTGTCAAATGTTATGAAAGTCAAATTAAAACTTTGAAATAAAGATCATAAATATTTTATTCATCTTATTAAATCCTATCACACATAATTAACTCAAACATATCCCATGATAGGTAATGATTCTAGGTTGCCCTGGTGATTGTGTTCTTTTTAAGATTGATTCATATTACTTCCATATTACTGAATTTAATATATAGAAACATAATAAATTTTGTATTCATGCCAGTTTTCACAAGAGTGTAATACTTATTGCACCAAGATCTAAATATCTATAAAATTAGTCATAGTATGAATGCACCTCATTTACCATGTTTGACATGTGATTTCTAAATTGTTTAGGATATGTAATAGGCTACATACGATACAAATAAACAAAAATTGAGAGACTTTTACTGGAACTTTTGACATGCAGTTCCTGTAAAATTCTCTAAATTCTTGAAATGATTCTAAAATTTGTTAAACTCAAAAGTGGAAGTTCTCCTTTACAGTGAAGGTAGTACTCTATGGTATTGACTAACAGTAAAAAAATCAAAATTTTTAAGATTGGCATTTTTGAAATAAAAATTATTTTTGATTTAAAAAAAATTTTTTTAGAAGGCTGCTGTAAAAATAATTAAATACATATTTCAAAATGGAGTATATCTTTTTAAGCAGAAAAATATCATCTTTAAAATAAAATAAACTGCAACGAAATATCTTGCATCGTTTCAGAGATAGAGCACTTTAAACTTTTTTTTGAAAATCGCAAACGGGAAAAGGTGCTCGGGATGCCATCTTTGGCACCCTGTATCTCGGTCTAGAAATTTTTTTGGGGAAAACCAAAAATTACGGGAATTTTATTTATTCCTGAATTTTAACATATGTTCAACCAAAGAACTTCTGAGACCATGAAGGTAACCCCCTGCCTGAATCGACATGTATTCGGCCATTAATATTGCTTTTTTTGTGTGTTTCCGGGATGAATAAGAAAACATTTAAGGCAAAAAAAAACATTTTTAACCATTTCTGTACTTTAATTGCTTTTATTGAAATGGGGAGGGGTCCACGAGTCCCTCTTTAACTTAGCCCTTAAACAATATTTTTGACTGACTGACTGGTTTGATTGCCAAATTATAAAATATGCAAAAGAGATAGAGTTATATTCATTTTTTTAAAGGATAAAATATTGAAATTATTTTAATCATATTAAAATAATTTAAAAGCAACTATTTCTAAAAGTTTTGGTGTTATTACATTTTTCTAAGTGTAGTTTAAAAATTAAATTTGATTATTTAGGTTTCCAATTACATCAAAATATTTTATGCGCTATTGAACATTGCTGAAATTTCATTTTTAGCAATGTCTACATGGGGTGCCCATTACTGGAAAATGACTATTTAAACATCCCAGTAATTGACACTCCTCTTAAAACTTTAAAAATAAATGAAATTTTATAAATGACTATTAGTGTATAAAATTCAAAGTTTACTACTGCTATCAAAACAAAAAGCTGCAAATTTTGCAAGAAAATAAAGAATATATAAATTTATTGAATGAAGTCATCTCTTAGGATGTTCATTAAGATTTTCACTGAAAAACAGTGGAATTTCATAGAATTATTTTCTGCTTCCTGATTGGTTTGATTAAAATATACAAAGGCAAGTTATGAAAAAATAATAAAAGCTAAATTTTTATTGGTTATTTTTTTTATAAACCAAAAACATTGAAAGGTGTCCATTATTTTACACACATCTATTTATTCTGTGTAAAATTTCTAGAAATTATAATGTGGAAATACAAACATTCAGACCTAATTTTCCCAACAGCAAGTTTTCACGCCACTCTGCGTATCATGACAGTTTTTTAAAGACCTGATTTTGTGTATATAATTTTAATGTAAATAAACTCTGGATATCCCAACAGTTTAGAAAAATTATCCATTTTACAAAATCCACATTGCAAGATTAAAATAATATGGTAAGAAATGTCTTAGTCAAATATTTCACAAATGTGCATAAAATATTTTATTTCCATTCTTTATCTGAATAAACAAACCCATACACATGAGTGACCCCATCCCCTCATCCTGTGCATTCTCTACCTCCCCCCCCCCCATGATTACTCTTCTACTGCATACACTGAGATAGTATTATGTATTCATTTAGAGAATGTGATAGGGGGAAAACAGAAGGGTTTAGATCAGTGGTGTAGTCGAGGGGGGAAGCAGGGGGACGGCGTCCCCCCACTTTTTTAATTTTTCTGTAGCGTCCCCCCACCTTTGAATAAGCGCCCCTCCTTTTTTACTAAGCGTCCCTCCACCTTTTTAATTATCATCCCCCCACTTCTTTTTTTGCGACTACACCACTGGTTTAGATGCGCATCTGAACTGCAAAAATTTCATTTCCACTCTCTATTCTTAGTGTTTTAGACAGTTTACAGAAAAATGGCAACTAAACTTAGTTTATGGGTGCTAGATTAAAATTTAAAAATGATAAAAGACTATGAAAAGTCTGGATTATCGAAAAGTGCATTTGCTAAAACAAAAGAAATTCCCAGAACAACATTTATGAGTATGCTTTCTTCAAAACAAAGGCTCAAAAATTCTTTATGTATTCAAGGTGGAGTTAAACAGGAAAAAAATGTGAAAATCAAACTTTGAAGAGGTTGAAGAAGCAGTTCTTAAATGGTTCACATATGCAAGATCTCAAAATGTGCCCATTTCGGATGTGCTTTTAAAAGAAAAAACAATAGACATAGTGAGAGAAATGGGTGTTTTGTAGTTCTCAGCAAGTAATTGGTGGATTAAGAGTCAAGGTGCATAATAAACTTACTACTTTCAAAGAAATTCAATACAGTGCAATGCTTCAGTTGTAGTTGGAGGCTTGGTTTGTTCTAGATCCATGTCACATTTGATCCCCAAGTCTGAAGAAATTTCTGTCTTTTACTCCTTTACAATTTCAGAAATTTTTGCACCTTGTGATGTAATGGCATCTTTATCAAAATTGGTGTACTGCAGGACATCCCCTGTTACATCTATTTCATGATCTAACAATTCTTTAAACAATGTTGGAAGAGGTATGTCTTCTTCATGATCTTCTATATACTCGAGATCTGATGAACTTGGATGAAACTAGCATGTTTGAAACAGTTATGAACTGTCTTAGACTTTCTTGTCACTTTGCTGTAAACAATTCAAAACAATTTGAATAAAGTATGGAAATAAAATGTTTTACAGTTTATCTGCTTATGATCACAAGAACAAGTCCAATGGCAGCTGATATTTGTCCTCTCACATTCCCTAATTTCTCAGTGTGAAATACAGTTTTGAGTAATCGTGGATACGAAGATGGAGAACATGCAGAAAGAGAGGAAGAAATCTCCTTCACTAATTCTGAAATTCATAATGGCTTTTTTAGGTAGATTTTGTAAAAAATACTACCTATTGCAGTTTTGAAAAAAATTTCTTCATAAAATTTCATTATATGACCCCATGAACCAAAAACAGTGAAGTGGCTGATATTTTGGTGGGGATTGCGAATGAGCAAAATCAGCCCAAGGAGATGGAAATGGGGAGAGTTAAAAATTTTGAATACCTTAACATGAGTCTGATTAAAAACAACTCTTAAACAACAATAATAGGAAAAAAATAAACATTTTTCATTGTTATAAAAGTTGCCAACAATCAATTTACTATTGCAAGTTTTCCACGTGAAAAATGAAAATAAAATAAATATTTTGAAAAATTTAAGGGGAAAAAATGAATGTTTCATAACTTTTCTATTGTAAGATTTCCATGTGAATGCAAATATTAGTCATATTGAAAATATAAGTGTCACCCACCATATGAATATATAACATCATGTGAGTTTGAAAACACATAATGAAACATGATAAAAACCTGAAAATATTTGCATATTTTTAGTAGATTGAGGTTCTCTGAATTTGTTTTCACTGTTTTTAAATATATTCCTATTCCATATACATGCGTGTGTGTGTGTGTGTGTGTGTGTGCATACAAATTTACATAAAATTTTCATGAAAGGTTTTGGTTCTTAGTGCTTATTCTTAATGAAGAAACTGGGTTTATCTGTAATCTTGATTTAGTTTATTTATTTATTTATTTATTTTTTTATTTTTTTTTTTTTTGATAAAATTAGTAATTAACTTTAAAATCTACCTCTGTCCCTGTAGGCATAGCCAGCAGGGATTTTTTTATTTAGACAAATGATTGGAATAAAGTTTCTTCTGTATGAACTGTTTTTTCTCATCTTTTGATGAAATTTGCCGTTTCTTTCACGATCTTTTGATGAAATCTGTCATCTTACCGCAATCGTTTTTTTTTTCCAAATTTTTTTGACTAAATTTGCCTTTTTTTTTTTTTTTTTTTGAAGATTTGAAAAAATAACCCTTTTTTTTCACAAATTTTTTTTTAAAGATTTGTCGTATTTTGGTGATTTTATGAAAAAAATTATTTTTTTTTTGTGATTAAAAAAAATAATTTGCTGTTTTTTTTGCGATCCTTTAATAAAATTTGCATTTGTTCCCATTATCCTTTAACAAATTTGTGCTTTTTTCGCAATCTCTTGATGAAATTTGCTGTTTTACCTCAATTTTTTGACAAAAGTTACTGCTATATCGTGATTTTTTGACAAAATTTACCGTCTTTCCGAGATTTTTTGACAAAATTTCTCTTTTTTGTGAATCTTTTAATGATTTTTGCTATTTGATCGATATTCTTTGATGAAACTTGCCATTTTTTCGCACAAATTCGACAAAACTTGTCATTTTTTCCGCAAATTTTTGACAAAATGTGCTGTTTTTTAGAGATGTTTTTGACAAAATTTGCCGTTATCATGATTTTTCTGAAGAAATCGGCCTTTTTTGTGATCCTTTGACAAAATTTGTCTTTTTCCATGACATTTTGATGAAATTACGCATATCCCACAGAATGCGTAACAGCTATTGGCACGGATGTCATACACACACCACATTAGCACATGTTTTTCCTGCCGCCAATTTGGCGAAAATTTTGCTTTTGAATATATGTTACAAATTGCATGCAATAACAGCATGTGATTTTTTATTGCAATGTAAAAGTTAAAATAACATAAAAAAATGAGAGATTCTAGTATTTTAAAAAAGGAAATAAAAATAAGTAAATGATAACTTAATATAAATAATTATTGATACAGTATATAATAAAAATAATTTAGAGAATTAAAATGAAAAATAACAGTAAATAAACATGAATTCAATAAATAAACAGGTGCAAATAATAAACTTAATAAGTAATAAAGCAGTGAAAATATAATTTTCACAATAAATAAATAATTTTCACAATGCTTAAGCCATAATGCATGCTTTCGCTTAAATTAACCAACACATTTTGCGGAAATCTTTAATTTTCCCATTTTATTTCCCTAACAATTTTTATAAACTTTAAACGGTTCTTCTCCATAGCACAGATGTGCAATGCCAAATTGGTGGGAGAAAAAAGCATGTGGTGTGTATATGACATCTGTGCCCAGCTACCTTTTGCGTCATCACTTTTTTCTGTAATTTATGCATTATAGGGCGTCCACAGCATCTCTGCCTAAAAAAAATCATTCTATGAGCACAGTAATAGACAGGCAGAGAAGCGAGACTATAAGAGTTTTGTAAGATGAACGAAACCCTAAAAATGGCTTACTTAAATTTCAAATTAAATTTTATTTTCTTTAACTTAGTTATTATTATAATTTAATTTTGTCTAACTTATTTACAATTAAAAAAACATTCAGAATTTATTTATTAATCTAATTAATAATGCAAAATTACAAAGCAATTGATAATAAAATAACGATCAACTGTTCTTCAATCATATTCAATGTATTTAATAGAAATAGGCGACTCTTGTTCAGTTGGAAAGTTGTGTAAAGTCACAGGTTAAGGCTTTGATTTTTTTATTTGTGTCACACTTTAAACTCTTTTATTCAAAAGTAACTGCTGCACTCGCACTAACTGGGCCCATAATAATATCCTTATATATATTATAAATGTGAAAGTGTGTCCGAAAATTGGAATGAACTTGGCTTCAAAACGGATGGATTAATGTCTTTGAATTTTTGTATATAGATAGATTATTGGTCTGAAATGAACATAGGCTAATTTTTATTTATTTTATTCAAATATTTTTCTTAATAATTCAACATTTCACTATTTTTCATACAGAATAAATTGAAAAATTTTCCATAATATTTAATCATCTTTCTTTTTTCGTTGCCAAAAAATAAAAAAACCAGAATAATTATTTCTCTTCTGTAATTAATTTTCAACTGAAGGATTTTCACGTGATAAAAGAAAATGAAATAAATAAATGGACCCTATTCTGTTTTTCGGTTCGAGATTAAAAACCGCGATTTTACCAATTGTGACGTCAGAGGAATACTGTTTTTCTTCTTATATCACGCAGACGATTATATAAAATTTCTGTACACTTAGAAGACTTCACAAGATTATAACTTCACACTTTACAAGAATATGAATATTTTAGTAGTTTTTCCAGATATTAATCCGTAATAAAAATGAACCTTTTTCTTTCTTTCGGTTCGAGGCTATAAAATTGAACTTTTTACCAATTGCGACGTCACAGAAATACTTTCCATTAAGAATTTTAAAAATATCAATGTAACGTCATATCTGAAACAAAGTATAAATTTTTAAATTTTCAAAAATTCTGTTTTTTTTTTTTTGTTTTTTTTGTTTTACGGAAACTACCCCCTTTTTGACACTTTCTAACATGGTCTAAAAGTGTTTACGACTTCAACCTGTCTCTATACCGGATGCCGAGTGCCTGGGGTCTGCCGTCTGTTTGTCCATGTTTCAACTTGAGTAAATATAGTGGGATTCATACGAAAATAACACACGTTATTGAGATTTGCTATAGCATGTGCGGCATTGAAAATGAGCCAGGTAGCAATAATTGCTGAATCACAGGAGCACTCAAAAGGAGACTTTACATTATGATATACGGCGAAAAAATCATTTGTGGTGTATTTTGATAATGTTACATAATTTTAAATGTAATGAAATTTACGTGCATTTTTAAAGTTCACAAGAACATGGTTACTATCGAATATGTAAAGTATAGTACTTATAGTGTGCGTACAGTGAGCTCAAAAGTATTTCAATATATCATAGTCTGTGAAGAAAAACCATTTGCAGCATATTTTAATAATGTTATTTTATAAGGTTATTTTAATAATATTGAAATTGATATCAGTTTCTGAAGTGCACTAAAACAGGATTTCTGTAGAAAATGGGGTGAAAAGGTTTAACATTCTTTTACAAGATAACAGAAAAATGTTCGGTAATATGATAGTCTACGGGGAAAAAATATTCCCAGCGTATTTTAATTGCATTGCACTATTTCAAACATGATGACATTAATATACTGAGATAATCAATACAATGATAAATACTGAAATTTACTAATATGCTTGCAGTAAAGCAGTGTTGCCAGTGGGCTACTTTTTTAAAATTAAGATTTCTCGATTGGCACCATTTTTTTGAAACGGTAACTTACCTTTTGTTTTTTCCTTAATTATCATGCCATTGAATAAGGCATATTTTATCTTTGTAAAAACTGGTGCCAATCAAGAATCTGAATTTAAAAAAAGTAGCCCATCTGGCAACACTGCAGTAAAGTATGATTTGCATCACATTTGTTGTTCATTTACAGAGACGCAGAAAAGATTTTGGACCTGTGTCCAGATCTCAGATATTGTATCTAAAGTATGGTCTATTAGAAAAGATTGCTGAAGAGCTTTTTCAATTATAGTATGTATTTTAAGGAAAACTAATGCATCCTGAAGTTCAGCTACATTTGGTATAATAAGAGATGTTTGTAGAATTTAAATAAATCATGTATCGGACTATACAATAAACTGGATATATGGTCACCTGTGCAATAGCGATTCCCGGAAATATGAATTTAATAATTTGAATCAGGTTTTTTGCTTGACTAATTTAAGCTAAATATGCGGTCGTATAAATATTTGCACGTAATATACAGGACTGTACAAAAGAATTCAAGTACGTTTCTGTCTATTATTAGAAATTGCTAAAGGTGAATTTTAATCTTCGTTATACTTTTTCTAACTAAGCAAAATTTCAACATTGTATTTAGAATATTTACAAGCACATAGATCGCATACACAGATGCAGAAAAGAATGGGCCGGCGAAGTTATGCATTATGGAAATGTTGGATATTTTTTTTTTATTACCTAGGTTTAACACATGATTTTTCTTTCTTTGATATGGAATTCTGAAATGCACTACAACATGATTTCTGTACCATTGGGGTGTATTACAGGTGTTCTACAGTATAAATGGTTGCAATTTCATTTTCGCGATCGTTAATATTATCTAACACATTTTCCATTTATTTGACTGAGTTCTTTAAGTCCCCTAACAGAAAGAAAAAAAACTACTGCATAGCCTTGTATAAGATATGTGTTATATATATTTTAAATTATTGTTAATGAAATGTTTTGTTTAATTAAAGCGTTTATCTTTGTTTTTTTATACTACGTGAACGACGTCACGGGTAACAGCTAGTTCTTAAATAAATCTAAAATTTGTATTGCAGGTCTGTAGAAAGGGGGGGGGGGATAGAAATGGTGCAAATTACCAGGGCCCGACTCTTGTATAGCAGGAAAGTTGTGTAAAGTCACAGGTTAAGATTGTGATTTTTTATTTGTGTTATGCTTTAAATTATTTAATTCAAAATTAATTGACAAATTCAATTAAAATTTAACTATGTTTTCAACATTTTAAATTTCTATTTAAAATCTTTTGATGAAAAGATAATTATAAATATATTATAAAATGTAATACTGAAAAAGAAATAATAAATTTGTAAGTAAGCTATATAGATTTTTAAAAAAGATACTATTTAGCAAATTTATTTTCTAATACAACAAAGCCTGTTTATAACGGGGTTGGCACGGTTTAAACCAATTGGTTTTAACCATGGTTTAAACCAAATGGTTTTTTTCTCAAAAAAACCAATTGGTTTTTTTAAAGAAATCTAATGGCATTTTCTCTTTTTTTTCTATATAATTTAAAGGTTTGAAATTATTGGATATGAATAACTTCTTCATTTAGCACTTTATTTCAGCAATAAGCATTAGATATAGTGGGTCCAGGTGGGGCCGTCGTGAAACAAGTTTCTTCTCTAACGGGCCTGATTCGAAATCCCAAGCAGGAGAAATGAGTCATACACGAGATCTGGCTTTTTCATCTGACAGATCACTTCACCTTCATTAAATTTTTGCTTATGCTACGGCTGAAGCAATCACCATTAATATAGTGTGTATATTTTTAGATAATTTGAGTCTATTACATATTCTGTTTTACGAATATATTTTTTTAATGAGCATTTTAAAAAGATTAATTAGTGGATAAAGGATTCTAAGTCAATGAGTATTTCCTTTTATCTCATTATTTAAAATGAATTAAATAAATATCTGCCATTCCCACGTGGTCTTACATGTGATGTGAATTATAAGTTTTATTTTGAAGTCAGGAAGTAAACATTTAGAATCATGTAATAGATAAGAGTAAAAAGAAAGCCCTTTTACATCCTATTTTGGGTCTAGAATTTCTGTTTACAATTCAGTTTGCATAAATCAAAAGCAATTTAAAACAGAAATAGTACTAAGTTCTTATACATAGGGATAGTCAAAATAAAAATTATTTAATGACTATCTTTAAAAAAATATATATATATATATAAAATCAGATCGATAGTTTAGAAACCCGCTTTGGACAGCATCATCAGATGAGTATAGAAAATTTATCGTATCCTTGATTATCATTTTAAATGAATGGAAAAATTAATTTACTATATAAAAGTTATGGAAGCAGGAAAAAAGGTAAAAATTTTTAAGTTTAATTATCTTATACTAACAGCAAAATGAACAATTTCAATTATTACTTTTTTTAATAGCTGTTGATGAAATTGAAGAATTAAAAATATTGGATTTCTTTTGCGGTGTGTTTAACAGCAGTCAAGATATTGAGATAAAAATGACATCATGTCTGTATTGACTTTTATACTTAGTTACATTAAATATGAAATTTCACATAAATTAAAATGTTGTGAGTGCATTAACTTATTAGTCAAAGACAAAAATTTTAGAATTAGATTGCCCGAATGAAATGTGACTGTCTGAAATGTAAATACTTTATGTTGGGTGATAGAAGTCAATTAATACCCCCAGAAAATAATTGTAAATGCTTTACAAAAACTCATGAATTTTATTTATGAAAGTACTTTCCTAAAATTTCCAGACCCAAAAAATATTATGCAATTCATTATTGAAAAAAATTATTTTGATCTGCATTCGTAAATAAATGCAAATTTGGAAACCAACTTTTATATCTATTTATTTTATTTTATTTTATTTTATTTTATTTTTGTTAGGAATTACAAATATCTTACTAAATTATTATACAAAAGTTTAAAATGATATTACGAAATTCACTTATAATAATAAAAAAAATTATCTGTATTAACAAAAGTGAGATTATTTTTTATGAGAGAATATTAAATGCTATATTTATTGTAAATTATTTGAAAGTACATGTTTCTAGTGGAAAATACTCTTTTAGTTGTAATATCTATTAAAAGAATGTGTATTTTAAGTTAATTACACATTATGAAATTTGAAATTTTAATTGACAAAAAGAATTTTTATTTTAATAGTTTGAAAAAAAATAATATTTTTATTTATGAGTTTATGAAATTTGAAATTTTAATTGACAAAAAGAATTTTTATTTTAATAGTTTGAAAAAAATAATATTTTTATTTATGAGTTTATGCAATAATAATCCTGATATTTACAATTTAAAATTAAGGCATTTTTATTTTTAAAAGGAACTTAAATTACTTGCTGCTAAAATTGCATACTTTTAATGTAGGATTTCTCCTGCCATAAATTTGTATTTCAAGTTAAACTCTATGAAAAATATCACGAATCTCAATTGTGTATAATTTCTTTTATTTATTTACTTATTTATTTAGTTTCTAAAGTTGTGAAATTTTAATGTATGATTTTGTCTGACATAAATGTATATTTGAAGTTAAAATCTTCGATAAAAACCATGAATCTTACGTATTTGAAATCAAAGGATAAGTTTAGTTTTGAAATCAAATTAAAAACAAAAAAGTCTTATTTATGAACTTTGGGTGTTTAATAGTAAATGTATAATTCAACAGATCTAAAATAAGCCTCAAATTGTTGAAAAAATATCATAAAACGGAAATTTATAGCCTTGTTTTTGATGCACACATACAACCATTCTATACGTTCCGTTTGCAACTCAGATCTCTTGCGTGACGTCATCTTTTCATGAATCAGGCCCGTAAGAGAAGAAACTAGTTTCACGACGGCCCCGGTCCAGGTCATGTATATATTTATAGGATAAATTAGTAGTGTTGATGAATGTATCTACTACTCTAAAGAAAATTTTTAAAACATCTGAATTTTTCAATAATAAAATAAGTTTAAAATAATCAATCATTTAGTATAAAATATTTTAACTTTAGAAAAAATGCAGATTATTTAAAGCAATCTGTCATAACATACATGGTGATTTTGAATATACAGCCACAGAACTGCACACAACATGATCTTTTAGATTTTGGTTAAGCTGTAGAAGAAAGTTTTCCTGACTGAAGAGATTATCTTCAAGAATTAAAATCAAAACATAAAGTTGAATAAGAGAGATTTAAAAAATTGAGTGCTAATTGTAGCATTTTAATAGTACTAGTGTATTTTTTTTCTATTACCTGCTGAATCTAATGATTAAAAATATGTACTTTGAATTATCATTCAAAAAACAAAACCTCAAGAAGTATTTGAAATTTATTTGTTTAATAATTGTGGAAAAGAATATTATATTCATCAAACTACTTGAAATATATATTATTAGGTAACAAAAATTGTTTATGAATATTTTCAGGTTTTAATTGTTTCACTGTGTACAGCAAATTATTCTTTGAACATAAGACTATTTACTAATACTGTTTAAATTAAAATATGATTTTTTTTTTCAATTTTCTACATAAATTAACTGTAATTATTTAATTTAAATTATTTTCAAATGAAGTTATACTACTTATGTATCCACCAATGTCTATTTTGATCTGTAATTTATATGCATATGTAATAAAAAAGTATGTTTTAAAAAAACCTGGTTTAAACCAAATAAACCAATTGTTTTTAAAAAAAACCTGTTTTTTTTCCAACCCTGGTTTATAACAGATAATGCAATAATTACCAAATGTTTTGAAAAAATTTGTTTTATTAATCTTGTAAAATGAATTTTATGAGTATTTTCATAAATTAATAATTTCAAAAATGATGCAATGATCTGTTTGAACTAACCAAGACTCTCTGTTGAAATGTACTTCTTAAAATCAAATGCAGAATATAGATTGTGTTTGTTTTTGTTAGCAAATAACTTATTATTTATTTTATTTATTTTTCTTCCTTTTTGCTTTTAAATTGAGTGGTACTTTTGAAATAAAAACTGATTTAAATATCAAACCGAGTATTTTGCATAACCAAATAGAATTTTATGATAAATTTTTCTGTTTTTGTTAGATTCTATATTGAAAAATATGCTGTTATGGATCTAGATATTATTTACAAAATATTTATGAAAAAGTAAATTTTAATTAGCATCCAAATTCGATTTGAATATGCATATTTAAAAATTTTTAATGTTTTATCAATCCATAGGTAAACAAATAGGAAGGTATCAATACAGGGTTATTCCATGGTGACCAACGTAACATTTACAGTAAATGAAGACAATCGTTTTACACATAATTATGTTAAAAAATGTGTATTAAAAGTTATTTTACTATTATAATATTGCAATAGGTTCATAAATCATAAAAAAATCTTTTAATATGAAAATTTTAATTAATTTCTATATATTTTAATCAAATTTAATAGATGTGACCAATGTAACATAAAGTTGAAAAAAATGTTACATTGGTCACATCTATTAAATTTGATTAAAATAGTTAGAAATTAATTAAAATGTTAATATTAAAGGCATTTTTGTGATTTATGAATCTATTGCTGTAATATAATAGTTAAATAACTTTTAGTTTAAGGCTTTAAAACAAACTATATGCAGGGTTGGGTTTCTTCCAGGACAGTGGAAGAAACTGGAAAAAACCGGAAGAAATGGAAGAAACTACCAGAAACCAAAACAAATGCTCAACGTTAAAGTGTATTAACTACGTAAAAGAATTAAAGTATAATTACATGAAATTTAAATTGGAAAATTTAATTATTATTAAAAATATTATTTTTGCAAAGATAAGTTTTTTTTTTTTTTAATAACAAACTTTAAGTTCAGCAGATATTTTCAGGTGATGGATTTTTATTACTCTAGAGGAAGAGAGATGGGTTTTTTAATTAATTGCTCCATTTATAAAAAAAGAAACTATCTACAAATTGTTTCTTTTTCATATAAAAATATATTATTTTCATATAAAAGTGCATTATTTTAAACTGTACAACACAGTAAATAAATAAATTTGTAGTTTTTTTATACTTTTCATCTAGCATGAATATCCCAAAGCTGATTTTAAAAGATTAGTATTCTAAAAATATCTATGGGTATGTCAAAATGCTTTTAAACTATCCTGAAGTGTAGGACTTTAAAAAATCTTCATTTTTTGCTTTCATCCAATTTAAGTTGAGAAATTGATTGCAGCATCCTACTGCTAAAATTTCTTTTTGCCTTGTACTAAGAAAAAATAAGGATTTTAATGTTTTTTTTTTGTTTTTTTTTTTAATGTTGAGGTTAGATTGGAACAGGTTTTTAAGGCCAAAGCTGAATTTAGATGATCTTTCTATTTTTTGACTGAAAACAATAACATCCAAAAAAAATTTTAAAGTAATTAAATTATATGCTTTAAAGTAATTAATACATACATAAATATACATAATTGTAAATTAATTATATGTATTGTATAAGTATTTATTAATTATGTAGACCTGTTAATAATCCAAAAACTATATTTTCATATATAATAATACACAATTAATTCATCCATCTCACAGAAAGATTTTCTAACTATATGAATTTCATTTAATTAAAAAATATTTTAGTTTTAGGTATATACACCTTGATTTTTCTTCTATAATGATTTTTGTAAATGATCATTTGTTATTCTAGAACTTTTTAAAAGAATATTTCAAACATTAATGCAGTTTAAACTAAAATTTTCCATGAGATGATTGATAATTCATGACTGATAATTATAAACAACAAAGTTCATTGTGATACATTCATTTGAGTCGATACAATTCAAATCAATGACTAATGTTGAAATTTCCCTAAACAAGATTTTTGAAGTACTGAGTGTTTCGGTTTGGCTGAATTTTCACCCACGTTTTTGGCAAAACTCTGATTTTGGGTTAAAAATGAAACCATGTTTTTGGTTGATCTCTATTTAATACAGTAATTATTACACATTACATACAATAAAATTCATGTAAATTAAAAGCTTTTATTTATATGGGTTTCATTCTACTATTAGTAAAGAATCTCTACTATTTACTACTAGTTTCAGAAATTTAAATAATAAAAAATATGTTGGTTAAATTGAAATGGATAACATTTAATTGATTTTGTGTATGTTGGATAAAATTTCTTTTCTTTTAACCAATTATTGAAGATCTCTATATAAGTATTGTGTGTGATCTTGACTAAAAAGCTGATATAATTATTAATTTAGCATGTATACTTAATTAAATTTCTTTTGGTCCAGTGAAATTAATTTATATAAGACTATAGGAAGAAGATATTTATTATACCTTACAAAATTGAAAATATATGGTAAATTCTTAAAGAAAAACAGTTTCTTCCATTTCTTCCACTTGGAAGAAACCTATTTCTTCTGGCCGGTTTTTTCTGCAGTTTTTTCCACTGCGGAATAAACTTGCCAACTCTGACTATATGTAAAATGATTGTCTTCATTTACTGTAAATGTTACATTGGTCACCATGGAATAACCCTACAGTGGAATTTTTTTTTAATATTTTACTATTAAGAGTGTATTGAATTCTTTGAAAAAAATTAAAAAACAAAATTTCTGCTGCATCTGTCATTCAGTGAAGACTATTATATGACGAGTACATGCACATATGATATTAAAACAGTTTCAGGTTTTGCTTTTTCCTTATTTTAATCATTTTAAAATCATCAGTGTCCTAGAATTGAGAACATTTTGGATTATCTAGTATTTTTTTTTTTTTTTTTTTTTTTTTTTTTTTTTTTTTTTAATTAGTCTATCCTACATGCAAACATTAAATATTTTTAAAATTGTATTTAAAATAATACATAAAACAGGAAGAATCAAGAATAAACTAATTTACAGAAAATCCACTTGGTAATCAATGGTATAAGATATAAGTGAAAATAGATATTGAACATTATTTTTTTTTTCTAAAGTATTTCTTATTTTATAATATATATATATTTAAAGGATGTCATATGAGCAAATGGGTATAAAACATTAAATCTTTGCTTTCTACATCTGTTTGTAAATAAATTATTCCTAATATACCATTTGTCTTTAGAAATTAGAAATTTTTCTGTTCCTTCCCACTTTAAGGTAGTTATCGTGATAAGTCACCGATATTGATATTAACTTATTAATATATTGTGATATTAAATTTTTTATATCATCCTAAATAGAAAATATGTTTTGCTTGCTTTCTTTCAAGATAAAAATGATACATTTTGATGAACCAATCACGATAACTATGCATACCTCCTCCAACTTTATGCTTAAATGACTCAATTTTAGCACATTCCAAACACCTCTGTTATTATTCAAAATAGTTAAAAATCAACATCAATTAGTAGAAAATGCTTAATGCTTTCATGCTGTGTTTATCAGAAAAAGATTTTTAAAATCGAATAAAGGCAGTGGGTGAAACCTCGTCAGTTTTATTATGTATGTATAAATCTAAATCGGTAACATGAAACATATGAATCAATTCAAAATAAAATATTTTTATCATTTTATCAGTTAAAATAAAAATGTGTATTTTTAAAAAATATTTCGTGAAATCATATAATTGATTTTGTATGACATTAAAAAAAGTATGCACACGCACACAAAAATAAGTAAATTCTTAAGTTAAGAAAACCAAGTTAAGATTATGGTGTCTAACATGCTATAACAAGAGATAAAAGTTTTTTTTATGATCCTTCGTATTTTAGTGCAAAATAAAAAGAATGAACCAAAAATATGGAATTTTACTCTGAAATATTTCTTTTGGCAGGCCTTCTTAGAGGATGAAACCATTTTTTAATAGAATGAAAAAAAATGCCAGTCTGTTCAATGTTGTCTAGTTTGTAAGTTGAGACATTATCTTCATTATAAGATTTTTTTCTACGATTTATGTTATTTTCTACATTCTGTCAGGAACAAAAAGGGCTTTTAGTTTTTAGATTATAGATTTCATGGTATATGGAAAATTTACAAGTAATTCTAGCACAAAAGGTTATTGAAAATTAGATATAGCAATAAAATCAATTTCTTATACATATATATATATATATACATATATATGCAGGGTGATTCTAAATTTTTTTACAATAAAAGAGGGGTGATAGTACACATCAAGACAAACAATATTAAATAGGAGACCAGGGGTCCCTATTAAAACGTTTCCAAAGGAGATACCTGCCATTAAAGTTTAGGGTCCAAAATTTCAAATAAACATAAAAAACAGAAAAATTGGTCAATTGATTTGCGGTTTTCACTAAAATTATTCTTTTTGTCAGCATTTTCTTGAAATTAAATTATAAAGTTTAAAAAATGCCGATAGAGGGTGCTTTACACTATGGAGCAACGAACAACTATTTTTTGCCAGTATTTTTTACATTTCATTAAATGTTTTCGTAAGCTTAGACTCAAACTTAAATTTTGTGCTCAAAATCTGAATGGTGGGGAGTGCTTAAGTAGCACAAACTGAGCTGTGCTCAGAGGGTTCAAATTTCAAATGATTATAAAAAAACGGAAAAATTGGTCCATTGATTTACGGATTTCACTAAAACTATTCTTTATATAGGCATTTTTGTGAAAATAAATTATAAAGATAAATTTCAAAAAATGCCGATAGAGGGCGCTTTAGACTTTGGAGTAACGAACAACTCTTTTTTGGCGTTATTTTTTGCATCTTATTAAATGCTTTCGTAAGCTTACACTTAAACTTAAATTTTGAGCTCAAAATCTGAATAGTTGTGAGTGGTTAAGTAGACAAACTGAACTGTGTTCAGAGGGTTCAAATTTCAAATGATTATAAAAAAAAAAAAAAAAAAATTGGTCAATTCGTATGCGGTTTTCGCTAAAACTAATTTTTAAATCAGCATTTTCTTGAAAATAAATTTTAAAGATAAATTTCCCAAAATGCCGATAGAGAGCGCCTTAGGCTTTAGAGTAGCGTAAAACTATTTTTAACCATTATTTTTTAAATCTCATTAAATGCTTTCTAATGCATAGACTTAAATTTTGGGCTCAAATTCTGAATTGTTGAGATTGTTTAAGTAGCGAAAAATTGAATTGTATTCGAGGAAGGGGAGTTTTAAATTTAAACTCCTGATAAAACTTCAGTTTACGCTTCTTAACCCCTCCCAATGATTCAGAATTTGATCCCAAAATTTAAGTCTATGCATTTGAAAGCATTTAATGAGATTAAAAAAATTACGGTTAAAAATAGTTGTACGCTACTCCAAAGCCTAAGACCTAATTTTGTGAAATTTATCTTTAAAATTTATTTTCAAGAAAATGATGATTTAAAAATTAGTTTTAGCAAAAACCGCAAACGAATCGACCAATTTTTGTGTTTTTTATAATCATTTGAAATTTGAACCCTCTGAACACAGTTCAGTTTGTCTACTTAACCACTCCCAATTATTCAGATTTTGAGCTCAAAATTTAAGTTTAAGTCTAAGCTTACGAAAGCATTTAATAAGATTAAAAAAATAATGCCAAAAAAGAGTTGTTTGTTACTCCAAAGTCTAAAGCGCCCTCTATCGGCATTTTTTGAAATTTATCTTTATAATTTATTTTCACGAAAATACCTACATAAAAAAGTTTTAGTGAAAACTGCAAATCATTTGACCAATTTTTCTGTTTTTTATAATCATTTGAAATTTGAACCCTCTGAACACAGCTCAGTTGGTGCTACTTAAACATTCCCCACTATTCAGATTTTGAGCTCAAAATTTGAGTTTGAGTCTAAGCTTATGAAAACATTTAATGATATGTAAAAAATATTGTATATTACTTAACGTAATATACAAAATGTTTAAAGATTTGCAGAGCAGCTTTTACAGCTGAAATGCTCATGCTGGTTCCCGAACCACAATTACACAAAAAAGGAAGTTTAAAAGTTTAATATAAGTTAAACTGCAAAAGAAAAAATAAATTAATGTGTGGTGATATAAAAGGTAACAAACGAAATTTAAAATCTAACAAAATATTTATTGAAGTCTTAAAACATAATAAAATAAAAAGATAAAATTAAAAAAGATATTTATCAGTTAACTTTATAACAATAACAACATAACTTATCTGCGTCTTCATAACTTATCCAATTTCATGACATGAAAAAAAATTTATTTGAAGAAAAACCAAAATGTCCGGGAGCTCATGGCATAATGCATCCTCTTTAAAAAAAAAAATACTTCTAGTGTGAAAACATTCGCCGATTTATTTACTGCACTCTGTGACACACCAGCATCAAGATCAATAACCTTTGTCGACTCTGAAAAACACATCTGGTTTAAAGACCGATGACTCGTTTTTCTCTTCAATCGACTTGACACTAAACACGGTGGAGAAAGAGGCAAACTTCAAGGTGAAACGCAAGCCATTAATAAATGTTTCATTTAAAAACTCAAAGGCAAAATTTTGAAAGAAAAACTTTTTGAAAAATCTTAATAAAAACTTTGACAGAAAAATATTTCGTTAGCTACCACTAGACATAACGTCGTAATCAATCACGTCACACACTAATGTTGTAAAATGGTGGCCAAGCCTACCAACACATCTTAAAGGGATAATCAAAACTAAACTAACTCATCAATTCGCGATCTTTATATACACTTATTAACACAGGTAATGGTTAACTACTAAAACTGTGATTCAAAATCCACTCACTTTCTGAATCTCATTAATAGTAAGAATGACGTAAGAGTATGAGAATGATGTAACTTCTGATCGATGATGTCAAAGATCGGACACTTCGTTATCTCATAACGGCCGTGTGAATTATGATCAGATAATGAAAGGAAGTGAAACTAGATTCCGAATGACTTGTAAACAGTAGCGTGGATGAAATATGACAGCTGTAAAGTAATATATTCTAGAGAACTATTTAGGAGATTTAGAAGAATAAAAATTAAAGTTAAAAGGTATAATTTATTTCAATTAAAAATAAACTATTTTTAATAAAAACTGCATTTTAATTTAACTTTAATTTCAGCAAAAGAAACTTTATTTTTATTTAATAAACTTTAGGGAACTTTAGTACTTTAGAAATAAGACTTAAAAAGGAAATTATGGAAGTGTTGACAATTGCATTTGCACAGTGACAAGAACTAAAACTGAGGAAATAGACAACAAAAAATACCGGCAAAAAATAGTTGTTCGTTGCTCCAAAGTCTAAAGCGCCCTCTATCAGCATTTTTTAAAATTTATCTTTATAATTTAATTTCAAGAAAATGCTGACATAAAGAATAATTTTATCGAAAACCGCAAATCAATTGATTGATTTTTCCGTTTTTTATGTTTATTTGAAATTTTGGTCCCTAAACTTTAATGGCGGCTATCTCCTTTGGAAAACGTTTGGGACCCCTGGTCTCCTATTTAATATTCTTTGTCTTGATGTGTACTATCACCCCTCTTTTATTGTAAAAAAAATTTGGAATCACCCTGTATATATATATAAGCTTTTATTTTCTTTTTTCAGAAATATCTTTAAAATGCTGTTTGAATTTTATTGATATTTAGTAGGGATGTACCGAATATTGGTATCTATTCGGCTATGTTACCGAATATTCGGTTTGGCCGAATATGAAACTATCCTGTTAAGCTGAATATTCGGCTTGGCCGAATATGAAACTATTTGACTTGCCGAATATCAAAGTATTCGGCCGAATCCAATGCTTAATAAAGCCTTTTAAGACACATTTTTAAAAACTTTTCACAATTTCTACTTTTAATTAATAAATTTAAAATAATTAGAAATAAAATCATATATAAATAAAATAGAATTTTTTACATTATTTATTTGCTGTTTGTAACATTTAACTTAAGAAAATTAACCATAAGAAGGATTAAAATTATGATTTATTTGTTGTGATTTATTTGATTATCTCCTTAGGAATAAATTAAATTTTATTTAGTAAATAATCAGTTTCTTGCTTTTCCCAAATAAAAGTCCTTAAACAAGATAGACAAACTTTTGAGATTAGTAATAGCTATCAAGGCAGACAATTTTTGTTCATATAATCATAATCAACTTATTGAATCATAAGTTGTATTTCATCTCATTCTAGGTCAAACTTATGTTTTCGTTTGTTGCTTTAACAATAAATAAGATACCATAACTATATTTTCAACTTGCATGCTTTGATTTCTGTAAAATATGATATGATGGGAAGGATGGAAAATGCCACCATTCATAAGAAAAGAACTATGAGATAGACATTCCTTTATTCAGAATTAAGTTGAAAATATTTAAAAAGTAACATTTTAATACCTTTAAACTTTGAAATATAAAAAGTATTTGGAAAGCCGAATATTCGGTATTCGGCCCAGCAATTACTATTCGGCTAGCCAAATATTGGGTATTCGGTTCAGCTGTTGGCCGAATATTCGGTATTCGGCCAAAATCACTATTCGGTGCATCCCTAATATTTAGCCTTCTAGTGGAAACTTATCTTCTGAAACTTACTGTTTTATACTATTTTAATTAAAATATAAATTATCATTATTGGATAAAGAGATTAATTTGGTAAATTCATTAGCTTTATTCAAGGAAAAGATTTGTACGTGATTTAATTTTTGGTCTTTTGATTAATTTGTGGTCTAATTTTGGAATTCTCCAACATATTTTAATTGTATTTTTATCAGATCATAACACAATTAATTTTCATAATTATTTCAACCATATATTCCTTTGTTATTTATTTAATCAAATGTATCATTGTATCACCATTTGTTCTAAAAGAAATGACATGTGTTTCTTCATTGCAGATGGCTTACCAATTGGGCATCGAAATTTAAGTCTTCCTACTGAATATGATTATCATCAAGCAATGGCACAACATATTGCATCTGCTGGTAATAATACAGGAATTCATCCAGCTATGGCTCAAATACCCATGATGCCCACTGGTCTAAATCTCTCTATGAACTCGGGAAATCATTCCTTAAATAGTGGTATGCAATCTATAGGCAATTCACATCATCTGTCTCACATAGCTAATTCAACTGGTGGTGGTAAAACAAAAACAAAGAAACTCAAAGTTAATAAAGATGGAATACCTGCTCCAAAACGTGCAACAACAGCATATATAAATTTTACTCAATGGTATAGAGAAGAACAAAAAAGGACAGGAAGACAGATACCTAAGGTGATGTAAAATATTACAATATTTTGTTTTCAGTTTCCATATTTTAAATCTTTTAAGATGAAAAAACTGAAAAAAAATTTCCTGTTACTGTAAGAGGTGGTTAAATTCCATTAATTTATAGATAAGCAATAGAATTTAATAATTTTGCCACTTCTCTTTTCTTCTAAAGCATTGTTTTTTTCTTCTTCTTTTAAATTCAGAATCTGCAATTTAGGGGAAAGTCGGATAAAACCAGGACCCTAATGTTTTTCTATTTATTATTGTGCACTATGTGAACAAAACGGTCAAAATTTGTACTAAAATGATAAATTGATACCTTATGAAGAAGAAAAGTATTCATTCAGTCGCGAACAACAGCAATTGAGGTCATAACAACACTTCTTTTAAAAGTGTGCGACATCCTGGTTTTGTCCGACCTGGTCAGACAAAACCAGGAACTTGGAAAAAATAATTAAAAGCACATTGTAGCTTTGCAATAATGCCATTTATTAAAGGAAAATTTGCAGAAATTGTCATATTATACTTATAGAATGTGAATCTATATAAATCTACGTTCTGTTTTAAGAGTTAAAAATGTTAGGCACAAAAATCTCAAATGAAAATTCGATCTTTTTCATCTGCATTGCTGCACACTTCACATGACTACTCTGTGCAGTGAAGTCTTGGTATCCAACTCTCCTTAGGTTTAGTTTGTTCATATAAGCCGTTGCAAATGATGCATGTTTTAATTTTATCCTTCTCCTTGTGTTATGTCATTTTTTTCTTATCCACTTTTTTTTACAATTCAGTTTTTTTACAATTTCTTCTGTCATCTTGAACAGTTTTTCTTCATGGCTAAATTCTTCTTGTCTTTCTATTTCAACCTCTCTTTTTCTTCTCATTTGAGTTCTAATTTGCAGGGGGTTGAAGTAAGAACAGCCTTTTCCCCTCGCCACTTGTCAGAATTCCCGATGGTCCTAGGGTCGGTTTGTACTATTATAGGCTTTATATCCTGTGGTGAGACAGCAAAAGGATGCCTGATATCTCTGTTCAGGCCTTGAGAAGATGTAGAAGGTTGCACAGCAACCAGAAAGCCCACATCGCCGTCTTCTACTGGAACTGGGGCCTTCGAAGCCGGCATTGGCTGCTTTCCTATAGACCCATTCTGTTTCTCAGACTGAGGCTAATAGTTTTCTACAGGCAGGTCTATATCAGGATCTTGTTTTTGGTCAGGCAATTTTTGAGATTCAGCCAAAGGATTATTTTCCATTTCCAAGGGCCTCTCAGTTGATGAAAATCGATGATTTCCTCGATGATTCCTCAACTCTGTGATATCCCATATTTTTTTCAACTTAATTTTGGAATATAAAAGACTAAAAACAGTTTTCCATATAACAACTTAATTTAAATAATAATTTTTGTATTTTAAACAAGTTAGTTAATTCTATTTCAATCATGCAAATAAATGAGCTGTCCGAAATCGGGAATTTCCTTGTTCTGTTTTCTGACCACCTGCATCCCGGTTTTGTTTGACCACACCATTTTGATAAAATGTTACTCTAGCATTGTTCAGGCAACTCATAGACACCAATACAAAGCGTTAAAATAACAAGTAAATAATAGGCTACCATATGTTATACTCAACTAAATTAAATGTTTAGTAATTTAGGATTGGGAACGTGACATTGAAGACGTCAAATTTTTAACTTTTCCATGCGAAACTTTTAAAAAATCATCATTGCAAAATGAGTCGGTTTACACGACTTCTGCTTACTGGGAGCTGGTATGTCCCTCGCCAAGAAGTTATTCTAGAAGTTTCTGCTAGAAACCTCCAAAAATAAAGCCACAAAGCCAGGTTCCCTGTTTTATCCACCTATTCAATTTTATCCAACTTTCTCCTACTCAATTTTTTTTTTTTTTCTTTAGCATTGTAATCTTAGTAGTTTTCATTTAAACTTTTTTCCTTTACATGGCTTGAAGCTCTTTGATTTTAATTGATTGCTTTTAATACATATTTTGTCTTTCCTTCCCTACATGCACTTTATCTTACTTTTATCTGTCTAAGTTATCAATCTAAGTAAAGGCTTTAATTATTATTAGTATATAAATTTAAAGATAATATTCTATATATTAAATTGATGTTTTTTAATGTTAAGTTTATACATGTATCCGAAAAGGCTGTACTTTTTTGTTGATTTTTGGTACCAGTGGTTATGACTGGCAGGCAATAAACTCTTTATTAATATGCAACAAATAGGCTATAATACAGAATGCAAAAAAATATTCAAGATTCTGTTACAGTTATCATGCATCATATAAGATTATATGACTATCCTATACAGGGTGTCCCAGAAATAATGGGACAACTTTAAGGGGAGGTAGAGGTCATCACAAGGATTCAGATTTACATAGCAACCCATGGTCAGAAACACTTTCCTGGCACAGTAGTGACAACACAAAACACATGAAAGAAAGAACACTAACATGGAGAAAAAATGTGTTTATTATTCTTAATGCTGCAAAAAATACCGGGATAACACTGGAAAGTTCTGAGGAACTAGTTGTATGCAACGTTGCAGCTGTTGGGGAAGTTCAGGACATTCCTGGTGTTTTCTAGAGAACATTAAGATCTTCCATACCCCGGAGAAGTGCCTGCATGCATCAGGGCCTGGGGTCATAATTTCATACACCTACTTTGATAACAATCAATGTTTTTTTAATGTTCTTTTTTTTTTTACTTTTCTGCTGTACTAAGGATAATAAGGATATTTTCTCTTCTTATTCACGTCCTGTCTTTTTGCGTTTTGTGTCATCACTACCATGCCAAGAAAGCGTTTCCGACCATGGGTTGCTATACAAGTCTGAATTCTTGTGATGGCCCTACCTCTCCTTAAAGTTTGTCCCAACGTTTCTGGAACACCTTGTATAGGATGTATATGATAAGCTATATTGTCTATTTTGTTACAGAATTAATTTGAGAAAATAGGGAGAAAATTTATTGTTAGAGAGAGTGTGCAATTTTAATTCACACAGAGCAGTAGGTTGTATTTTTTACACTATTTTCAAAGGAACTTGTCTGCTAAAATTGGATCATTCTTGCACACAGGAGAAGAAGGCTACCACTAGTTAAGGGTTTTAATATTTAGTTTGTTTTAAACACTTTAAGATAAATAAAGCCAGGATGGAGTTTAATTGCTCGGGCCTATCTCTATTGTAAAGTAGATAGACTTTCAGTTTTAATGATCATTAAATCTGATATCGTTACTTTTAATTCTCCTTTTACCATTTCACTTTTTGTTGCAAATTAGTGATGTATTCATTGTTCCCAATGACATAATTAAGGTTTTGATGCCCGAGACTAAATATAATTTGGTTCCCTAATTAATTTTTTCTAAAGCACTTGTGCTATTTTGTGGTACAGTAGACTCCCTTAAATCTGCAACACTAAAATCCGCAACTGTCTAAAATCCACATATAATTTACAGATGTAAACAATAAAACTTTCAGTTCAGATGTGGGGACAAAATTCGACTTTTTAATTTTTATATCAATTCTATATATGTTTTAATCTTTTTTTTTTTTTTTTTTTTTTTTTTTTTTTTTTTTTTTTTTTAATATGATAGAATTTATGCTTTTTCATGAAGGAAGAAATAATTTAATTCTGAAAAAATTTAAGATACTGCTAATATCATTGGTAATCGCAATCTACTTGTCAAATATAACTATGCATTAATCAAGTTTTTTTTATCAGTCAGGCTAAACTTGAAATAAAACTTCCTTATTTTGTGATTTTTATGTGAATTAGTAGTGCATCTTTATGAAAAAAGTTTCATTGATTATTTACTTGACCTTTGCTTTTAACATTTTAAAAATCAGTTAAAAAAATTATAAATTTTTTTATTATTTTAGTTTATTACTTTACTTAATTATTTTAATATTTTACTATATTGCAAGCATTCATTATAATCTGAATTGTATTATTTATTACATTGAAATTAAAGTTTTAAAAATGTTAAAAAAACAATGACAAGAAATCCGCGAAACCTCTGGTCCCAAGCTGTGTGGATTTGAGGGAGTGTACTGTATAGTAGTTTTTATTAGTCTATTACAGGCATAGAAAAATACCAAATATTAAAACAGTTCATTGCTATTAAGATTTTGTTGTATTAAAAAATTTAAATAAGGTATGGGTATCTATTAAATCTAAAACAGGATTCATATTACTCATCAGCGGATTATGCAGAGGTGCCAAGTATTACGATTTGTCCGCAATTATTACGGATACGCAACAAAAGTTACGGCGTTACGGACATCAAATAAAAATTACGGATAAAAAAATCGCGAATTTCATCAAAGATCGCTTGAAAAAAACGCAAATTTCGATGTAGGATAAAAAAAAAACCCACAAAATTTCATCAAAAGATCGTGTAAAAATACGTGCATTTCGTCAAAATACCGCGAAGAAAGCACAAATTTAGTCAAAAGGTAGCGGAAAAGCGCAAAATTACTCCAAACATCACGTAAAAACACGAATTTTATCCATGGTTTGCGTAAAGAAGCATAATTCTGTCAAAGATTCGCGTAAAAGCGAGAATTTAGTCAAAATATTGCGAAAAACGCGCACATTTCGTCAAAAGATCGCGAAAAACGTGCAAATTTCGTCAAAAGATCGCGAAAAATGCGCATATGTAGTCAAAAGATCGCGAAAAACGCACATATTTCGTCAAAAAATCGCTTAAAACGCGCTCATTTCGTCAAAAGATCGCGAAAAACGCGCACATTTCGTCAAAAAATCGCTTTAAACGCGCTCATTTTGTTAAAAAAAACACGCAAATTTCGTCTAAAGATCGCTAAAAGCCCGCAAATTTCGTCCAAACATCGCGAAAAGTCGCCAATTTCGCCAAGACATTGCAGAAAAAAAGAAAATTTATTTTTAAAAAATTGCCCTCCCTCTGGTTACTGATAACTTTTATTGAAACTTGGCACCTCTGATTATGAGATTTAGGAGAAAATCAGGGGATAAATTCTATATTGTAAAAATCAGGGGGATAATACAGAAAATTCCCCAAACCCAAGAAAACCTGCCAAAATGATTGACTACTCTGAGAAATGGAGGGTAATTGATTCTGTTTGCATGCTTTATGACACATCTGTTGATATCCATTTAGTCATCAGATACACCTTCTCACATCATGAGCTTTGACAGTAGTTCAAGAAAAACTTAAGAAAATTAAAGGACATTTTTTAATTTATTTTTACACTTCTTGTAGCCTTCATATTATTCATAATGCTTTTCAAAGAGGTAATAAAATCATAAATTGAAAATTAAATTCTTGCAACAAGCTACCGAGTTTTTAAAGACAGCCTTGCAAGGCATATAAAATTCATTTCACAGTCACAAATTCCAAACAGTTGGGATATTAATTAAAATGCTAACATATTACAAACACTTTCTGAATTTAAATTACCATACTAATTTGTAACATTTCCCATTGTTAAGGATAAAAATAAATAAATAAATATATTAAGTGTGTTTGTGGGGGGAGGGGGGGCGATAATGGAAAAAAAGAACAATTTGGAGGTTTAATAACACAAAGCAGTAGACTTATTCTTCTCACTTCCCCCCCCCCCCACACACACACACCATTTAACAATGGCTCATGTCTGCTACAGAACTGTTCAACTTATTCATTGAATTGCACAAGTTCAGCTGACTAAAAAAACAAAATTAGTTAAAGCATCCTATGTAGGCAGGGGCGTAAATCCCGGGGGGGGGGGGGTTGGGGGGAGGTGCAGCACCCCCCCCCCACAAGAAATCAGTCGGAAAATTACCAGATTGCTCGGAAAAAGTATCTTTAGTCGGAAAAAATATTATTAACCTATAAAAACTTATAAACTGGACAGACGGAAATATCATTCGGAAAATTTACCGTTTAATCGGTAAAGGCATACCGTTTAATCGGAAAGTCGGAAAAAATAGTATTATGTATTACCCTATAAAAACTTATAAATTAGAAAAATGGAAAAATCAGTCGGAAAAACTCTTGTTCGATTGGAAAAAATGACATTAACTTATAAAAACTTATAAATTGGAAAAACTAAAATATCATTCAGAAAATCTTTCGTTTCCATCGGAAAAAAGCATGTTTAGTCGGAAAAAGCAGTATTACGTATTAACCTATAAAAATTTATAAATTGGAAAAACGGAAAAGTCAATCGTAAAAAATGATATTAACCTATAAAAACTTCTAATCTGGAAAAACGAAAATATCATTCGGAAAATTTCCCGTTCCATCGGAAAAGATATGTTTAGTCAGAAAAAACAGTATTACGTATTAACCTAAAAGCTTATAAATTGGAAAAACGGAAAAATCAGTCGGAAAATTTCTTGTCCGATCGGAAAAAATGGTATTAACCTATAAAAACTTATAAATTGAAAAAACAAAAAATATCATTCAGAAATTTTTCGGTTCCATCAGAAAAGGCATGTTTAGTCGGAAAAAATAATATTACGTATTAACCCATAAAAATTTATAAATTGGAAAAACGGAAAAGTCAGTTGGAAAAATTCTTGTTCGATCGGAAAAAAAGTATGTTTAGCCGAAAAAAAAAAGGTATTAATCTATAAATATTTATGAATTGGAGAAATATTTTTGTAGTTTTGAATTAAATAAGAAAAACAAGTTAGATCGAAGAAAACCTATAAAATTTTATTCTTAGTCGGATTTATTTCCCCTTGTACTTTCTAATAACAAAAAACAATTTATAACGAAGAAAACATAAACTTATTCTTAACCGGAACTAATTAATTTAACTAATTGGTAATTTATTAATTAGTTTAATTTACTAATTAATATAAATTATCAATATATAGGATTTTATTTTATTTATTTATTTTTTTATTTTTTTATTTATTTTTTTTTTTTTTTGATAAAACTATTCAGAAAAATTTTGATTTGTCAAATATTGTGTACTCGGAAACCTCGATATGACGAAAAAAAAAATATTTATGTGCATATTGTAGCAATGTTAATGTTATTTGTAACTGTGGTATTTTGAGTAAAACCTTAATATTCCAATTTTTTTTCTGTGCCTTTTGACTTCGAAATATCGAAATCCACATGTATTTATTTACTACAGGAAAGTTTTTTGTTTAGTCTCGAATTTTTAAGCTATACTGATTGAAGTGAAGAAACTCCTTTTGTTTTGTTTTTTAAATCTAAATTTTAAATTTAGTTAGAAATCTGTATCACGGAATTTAAATGGTATCCGATGAAAATTCAAAACTGAAATACAAATATTTAATATTTTTCCATATCGAAATCTGGATGTTTTCCACTCTATACAAATTTTACCTTTTAATTGAAAATAATTATGGTTTTATTTTTTCCTACTAACTAATATTGTGTTTTCTTTTTATTTTATTAAAAAATATATAATTAAAAATGTGAAACTGTTTTTATTTACCCTTTTACGTAATTGTGGATTGATTTAAAAAAGTGCTTAAGAAATATATATAATATAGGATGAAAATTGAAAATACCCAACTACTTTGAATTTTTATCTCGAAATAATATGAATATTTTACAATATACGAGTATATTTCTCTCAGAAAAAATACGTTCGTTTTTTTATTTTTTTTTTCCTGAATCAATTGTATTCATTTTTTTAAAAATATTTTTATTAACACTACTGCATTTCGTTTAGTCCGAAAAATAAGGGGTAACATCAAGTTGTTACGCTGTTTTAAAGTTTGTCGTTAAAAAGAATTAAAACTTATATTAAGAAATCCCGTATTTTTGACAAATTTTTGTCTCTAAAATATTCCTCAAACAAACAATTTAAAAAACAAACAAAAACAGCTAGAGATTTTAACTGGCTTCTGAAAAATAGAAAGATAAAACATTTTTTTTCTCTTCAAAGTAAACCTTGGGCACCTAGACAACTGGGCGCTGAACTTCCTGTCCTATGTGTCAATTACAAAACAAGCAGCACCTGCATTAACTCTTTGTTTAAACAACCGTTAGTATTCAAGCTCATAGTACGAAATCATTCAATTACAAAATGTTGATGCGAGAATATTTTGGTATTTGGTTAATAATTTTTGCATCAGTTATGTCCTCACCTAAATGTAAGAGACAAAAAAGTACAATCTGCGTTACGTAATTCTATTTTCGATAATGATTACAGGAACACACATAATAAACAAAAACATGCTGATAAAATTTCAGCCCATATACATATACCGTTTTGCATTGCTGGAGTTCCAAAAAAGCCTTTTGAAGTAAGTAAGCTACTTTATTACAGAATATTTTAGATATATAAAATGTGTAAATAACTATTGTTTTCATATTTAATAATAGATTTATTTATTTATTTATTGAGGGGAGATAAATTATTTAATAACTTGTAAAAATGTACTATTATTCGATATATATTAACTTTTTTTAACAGTTAGTATCGCAATTCCCGAACTATTTGCTAGTTCTGTTTCAAACTGGAGATGACAAGCTAGTTATTATTTAAATTTCATGAAGTTATTATTATTTTCAACTAATTTTTTTCTTTCAATATATTTGCTTTCTTTTTTGCCAACCCTTTTACAATTCGCAAGTCAATGTATTTAGTATTGTGCCTGAAGTTAAAACTGTACTATGAATCTTTTTATTTTTTATCAATATTATTTCATTAATACTAAGAAAGTTAATTTATTTTTTGAAGTTCAAATGTCAATATATGTAAAATATTCTATATTTTTAAAACTTTTTTATAGTACTAGATACAATAATTTTGTCTCACTGCGTAACAATAATATGATTATTATTTTGTACATAGATTATTTTTTGTGTGTGTGAGTGTGTGTATAGATCAAAATTTAATCATTTGAAACTTGAAAATTTCGGCCTTGGGAGAAGATAAAATGACGCAACTTTTAATTGTTTAAAGCTAATTGATGATTAAATCGACCTTTAAACCTCTTTTGCAATTTGAAATTTTTTACTGATACTTTTTTTTTTCTTTTTTTTTTGAGCCTGGTGTGTTTGTGTGTGTGTGTGTGTGTAGGGGAAGGGGGGTTGTAGAGAAACAAGAATTTTACTTTTGACTTATACATTTCGTTTTTTTACTTTGTATTTTGTGCATGTTTTCATACGGTGACAGCAAACTGTTGGCTCTATTTAATTGCCCTATTTATTTATTATTATTTTTTAAAGAATAATTTGAGTATAATTTGAAAACACAATGAATTCGCACCTGAAAACTTACATACTTTGCTTTAATAATTTGTTATTTATCTACATAAAGCATCTAATACATTTATATGATATATCTAGTACATATTTTATCTAATGGCTGGACAACGGCGGGCGAGTCAGCTAGTAGAGATTTAACATATACAATAATACATATACAATAATTTAATGTATACATATATAAAATAGTTTGTCCTGACTGACTGATAATCAACGTTCGGCCCAAAATATTGAATGTAGAACCATGAAAATTGGAGAGAAAATACTTCTTATGATGTACCTGTCCACTAAGATAGAATTTTTGAAATTACCTCCCCCCTGAGAGAGACAAGCGAGGGGACGGGGTCAAAAATTTTGGAACAACTTACCATATCTCAGCAAACATTTAAGGTAGGAGCGTGAAATTCCAGTAATTAAATCTACTAAAGATATTATTAAACACATAATCCAACGATTTTCGAAATCCCCCCTTAGGGGGTTAAAAGGGAGGGTCGAAAAATTTAGGACATTTGGCACATCTGAGCAGTTTTTTTTAATAATAGCATGAAACGGCAGAAAATAAAATTATTAAAAACACATTAAATAAGTGTTTCAGCAATATCTATAAATTTCCACTCCCGAAGGGGTTAAAGTGGGGGTGGAAAAATTCCATTCTTTTTGGACCATGTGGCGTATTTAAGAGAGCCTTCAGATCACTCTTTCATATTATAAACTTTTCTCCCCTCCCCCTGACCCCCTCCAATTTCCCTACCGTGGACAATTTTCGATCTTTTTTTTAAACTGTAGCGTTTTATCATTTAAGATCGGGTTTTTTTACAGGGCCTTCCGATAAATATTATTTATGATATATGAATAATTCACAGTTAGAGGGAGAGTCTACTTTGGGAGGGGAAATAGTTCCTAAATTTGGTCGACATCTCTCTTGTGATATATCGTTGGATACCCACTTAGTTCTCACAAGTCACTGCTTTTCTAAATTTAGCCGACACCTTTCGTGTGATATATCGTTGGAAAGCCCTGCGACTGCTTATTCATATTATGCACTACCCATGTCCCTCTCGGATGGTACGATTATTCCACCAGGAGATCGTCTACTAATGGGGAAATATATTGTTACATAAGACTAATAATAACATAATATAAGATTATTTGACTATCTCGATACACTAAGTCATAATTATCTTGAGAATTACAATATATATATATTAATGTATATATATCTATGAATATATATGCAGTGTTCTCGCTGTCGCTCGCCATTGTGCCAAATTGCGACTAAATTCTCCATTTGGCGAGTAAACAAGCAATTAGATTCGCCAAATTGCTAGTGCTCAAATTTTGCTTTTCCTTTCTTTTCTATGTCTTTTTCATACATATGCATATATATATAAATATTTATTTATACATATTTTTAATATTTGCAGCGGATAGTTGAAATTAGATTAATAACAATCATTCTCGCAGTTATAAAAATTTAGGTTATTTTAGAACATATTGAAAAAAAGGGGGTACATTAAAAAATAGAAGATTTTTGCGTGTGTGCAACACGGCGAATCTATTTTGCTAATACTTTTTTCATTCGGCGAATGTTTTTTATGTTTCATTAGTCAAATTACTAATGTTAATCAAGTGTCAGCGAGAACACTGTATATGTGTATATATATCTATGAATATATATGTATATGTATATATATATAGTACATATATTAGTCCTCATGTTGGCCATAGTACTCGGAAATTTTCCTTCTTGAAAGTCAGAAATTTATGAGCCTACACCCCCCTACGCGACAAGAGTGGTTTACGCCCCTGTATGTAGGAATAAACAAGAACATAAAATATAGCATTTAGCATAGATTATAAAATGCTTTCCAATGCATACAGAATTCTATAATAAAACTTCACAGTTTAATAATGTGAAAAAGGTGTCTGAATAAGCAATATGCAAAATGCATAACACATTTGAAAACACAATTTTATTAATTCCCATTAAAGGCCAAAATTTTTTTTTTTTTTTTTTTTAAATGCAAAGCTATCTCTATGAGCTATAGATTTATCATATAACATAGTATGCTAAAATTTAGTTCAATTTAAAAAAAGCATAATACGGTTGAAAGTTCCCTTTTCAGCAATTAACATCAAAAAACAAAAATACACATCAGATTTTTTAACAGCTCTGTATGTGATGTGCAGAATTTATACACACTAAGAAAGATTTTTAAAAAAAGGTTAAATTTAGAAACACATTACAAAAAAAAAAAAAAAAAAAAAAAAAAAACCCTCTTATTAATTATTGTTTATACAGAATACTGTTCACAAATTATTTTGTGTGTCCCTGTACATCAGTGATGAATGCTTGCACATCATATTTTATAGTACATATCTTGCAGTGCACCTCAGAGTATGACAGAAATAGTGTAACATGAATAAAATACACTGCAAATGACTTTTTCTCCCTAATGTAATGGAATACTTTAAAGTATTCCTGTAAATGAACAATGAATCCTATATATATACAATATATCATACAGTAGGCATTTTGTAGTGTACTTCAGAAATATTGAAATTGTAAAACATCATTAAATATCATTGCAAATATGAAAATGTTTTTTTCCTATATGCTATAATTTGATGGAATTATTTTGATTGTGTCTGTAAAGGAACTGAAACTGTTACAAGCTTTGTTTTCAATACTGAACATGCCATAGTGAATATCAATAACATATACCAATTTCATGGCAATCCAGATATATTTACGCAAGTTAGAGCACAGACAGCAGATAGACAAACCAAAGTCATAAACACTTCTCAACTATGTTATTAATTATTAAAAAGCCGCCATTGGTTATTTTATCCATGTGCAGAAAAGGCTATAATTTTCAATTTCTTTTAAGCATTTTAAGATAAATGCAATTAAATCACTAAACAGTGATTTCAATTTTGTTTAAAAATACTCAAACAGTTATTTTGGATTTAGATGAAAAAAGATCCTTTCAGTAAAATCTTATGCAATGTTATCATGACTTTTAAATAAAAATATTTTAAGGATTCTTTATAAATGCAGATGTTCATACTTGCACTCATATTTATATATTTACTTTGATTTCTCAGATTGGTGAGTTCGGAAAAGAATGTGCAGACAAGTGGAATAATATGGCTGCTGAGGATAAACAGCCATTTTTAGAAGTTGCTGCTCGGGATAGGGAACGTTATAGAAAAGAAGTTAGTATTAATAACTAGTCACATGTAATGATGATTTTAAATATAATGTTCTTTGTATATATTTAATTGATATATTTTATTAAAACAGATGGCAATTTATAAACCTGCCCGTGATGTTAATAAACCAAAACGTCCAGGCACTGCTTTTATGCTCTTCATGGCAGATTTACGCAAAGAAATGGCTGGTAAAGAACCTGAAGGAGGAGTAGCTGCTTTAGCTAAATTAGGTAAACTATTTTTAAGTAGATTTTGCTTGTAATGATTTTGCTTATTTCATTATTGGTTCTATAAATTTATGTATTCATTTTTAAGTTCAAAGAGAATTGGTGCATCTGCAATAGGAGGTAATATCCACTTTTGCTTGGATGTCTTGGATTTTTTTCTTTTAATTTCTTATTAGTAAATGAAAATGAATCAATATTGATAAATGAAAATCAATTCCAAAACGTGACAACTGAGATGTTCTATTCTGAAAGTTGCTACACGATTAAAGATATTGTATTCTAACTCATGTTGGCTCATCAACATCTACTCTAAGTTTCTCATATTTTTCTTCATAAATACCAGTTAGGTTCCCTTAAAAAGACCCTCACAAAGGGCATTCCATTCATCCTCAGTTGGTAGCATCTATAATCGACTAGGTCATTCCATGCCAAATCAACCAGCGACTCAACCTGACCCTTTCAGATTTCGATGAAAAATCATCATTTTTTGGCTTACTTACGTGTTTTTAATTTTGAATTTCTCAAGTTCTATCAAACATAGAAAATTTTATGACCACTCATTTTAAAGAGAAGTTTATAAGGTTTAATTTGATATGCAAGTCGACTATGTATAGTTAAAAGAAATAAAATTTAAAATTTTTTTAAATTTTAAATTAAAAAAAATTTCAGATAGTCATTTTTAAAAATTTTGAAAAAATTGTATGTTTGTTGTAATATTATAAGCTTTAAATTCTGAAATTTTTAGAGTGGGATCTCAATGGGGTCAGGAGTTATTAAATAAAAGCAAAAATTACCATTAAAATAGCAATTTAATTCTGTCTATGTTGTTATTTATTTATGATTTGTATGGTAATTTTCAGCTTTTATTTCATAACTCCTGATCCCATTGATATCCCACTCTAAAAATTTCAGAATTTAAAGCTTATAATATTACAACAAACATACAATTTTTTCAAAATTTTTAAAAATGACTATTTAAAAAAATTTCAAATTTTAAATTTTAAAAATTTAAAATTTTGTTTATTTTAACTATACATAGTCGACTTGCATATCAAATTAAACCTTATAAACTCCTCTTTGAAATGAGTGGTCATAAAATTTTCTATGTTTGATAGAACTTGAGAAATTCAAAATTGAAAATATTTATGCAAGTCAAAAAATGATTTTTCAAAATTTAAATAATTTTATGAAAATTAAAAGCAATAAAAAAAAAATAAAAATATGCTCTAATTTATATCATCATAGAGAATGATCCCTAGAAGTTTCATTGAAATCGGAAATGGTCAGATTGAATATTGAATTTTTTTGGTTGATTTGACATGGAATGACCCGACTATAGAAAACACTACTCAGCTAAAAAAATAGAATGTGCATTTGCCAAGTCTCCTTTTTCTTTATCGAGGGATATTATCTTATTTTTATGCTATCTCCCTTTCTGCTTGAATTTTGATATTAGTTTATCAAATAATTGAGAATTAGCAAAAACTATAAAATGTAATTTTTCGATCAAAAATATGTAATGCAAAATTATTGATTTTATGATTACCTGGTAATGTTTCATAATTTGTATCAACAAATGAAAAGTTAAAACTAAATAATTTTTAATTTATAACTAAGTAATAAAACATTTTTTTAATTTAGTATATTTATAAGAATTTAATTCTTTAAAAGTACAAATCCACATTGAAGTAATAATTTTAATTAAAAAAAATATTATAAAGAACTTTCAGTATAGTATAGCTGTCAAATTTTTGTTTGATTATGGGCTGTTTTAATGGATTTTGATTATTTATATTCACACTATATGACCATTAATGACTGGACATTTTCAATTTTAGACATTTTGCTGAATATTTAAAAATATACTTCTTGGATTCTTCTGGAACTTTAGGATTATAAAGATTATGTTTGACCTTATATTTATCAACGCTTGTGTGATAAGTAGGACAATTAAGTGACTGACCAAAAATCGAAGAAAAATAATGATATTTGGTATCCTGTTCATTAAAATGCACAAAATAATCTATAGCTGCAGAATACAAATATGAAGATACTATACTATACAACATTTCCACTGATTTTTGTAAGAATAGCACATATGTTCCTGAAGATATACCATTATTTATTATTATTATTATTTTAAGTTAACATCCATTTTTTTTACATAATTTAATAGTCAATCCTGTGGAGCAACTCAAAAAAAATCTAGTCAAATATCTCATGAAAATTCAGAAGGATATCTTTGATAAGAGTGAGCTGATTAAAATTTAAGAAAAAGTTAGTATGTAAAGATCAATGAGAAGATTTAGAACAAATACTTCAATTTTGATATTTCTGTTTATCATGGAATGGGTTTATTCTGTTAGTTATCCAAGAACTAAAGCATCAATAAAAAAAAAAAAAAAAAATGAAAGTAAAAAAAGTTGACAATTTGTGGAAAAATTGCCACTGTAATTATGGAGTCATCAGGGATTTCCAAAGCTTGTCCTAGTACACATAGACTAGCGTTATTGGATATTCCATATGCTGCTGCTCAAAAAATGTGAGAAAGGTAATCTAATTTTATCGGTAGGGTAACATCCCCAGTAATTGGCACATTAAGAATTTGTCTTTAAACTTACTGCTGTTTTCATTACCAAGAAATAAAATATTTACTTGCAAATATTTTTAAATCAGAGAATGCATATCTGTGCATCTATTTTGCCCACTAAAAGCAAAATTATTTGAAAAAGTATTTTTATAAAAATATATTTATAAAAAGTTGCTGTAATCATCAGTAATTGGCACTTAGATTTTTACACAATTAAAGTAACCCTTTTCAACTAAACAAAACTATTGTCAATTAAAATATATATTATAAATCAGATAATATTAAATTGAAATGTGTGCCTTTCTTAAGCCAGAGAAGAAGCATTTGCAACAAAAATGGCTAATTTGATACAAGTCATAATTATATCTCTTTCCTAGGCACTATTATCATCTAGTAGTATAAATCAAAGTTATAATCTTTAAAGTAAATGAGCATATAACTAGTATATGGTCTTGCATTTTTAAAAGACTGGATATAAATCTTATTTTAGGATATTATGTAAGATGTGCAAATTACTGGTGCATGCCAATTACTGGGGATGTTACCCTACTACACTACTGGCCATTAAAATTGCCACACCAGGAAGAAATGCAGATAACAAAATGATATTTATTAGACAAATAAATTATGATAGAAATAACAAGTGATTAAATTTTCAAGAAATTTGGGTGCATAGATCCTGAAAAATCAGCACCCAGAACAATCACTTCGGGCAGTAATAAAAGCTCTTATACGCCTAGGCATTGAGTCAAACAGAGATTGGATGGCATGTATAGGTACAGAGGCCCATGCAGCTTCAACACGATACCACAGTTCATCAACCATATTAACTGGTGTATGAATATGAGCCAGTTGCTCGGGAACCATTGACCAGATGTTTTCTATTGGTGAGAGATCTGGGAAACATGCTGGCCAGTGCAACAACCGAACATTTTCCATATCAAGGAAGGTCCATACAGTTCCAGAAACATGGGGTCGGGCATTATCCTGCTGAAATATAGGGTTTCGCAGGTCTCGAATAAAGGGTAGAAGCACAGATCTTAAAATATCAGAAATGTAATGTGCGCTGTTCAAAGTACCGTCAATACGAACAAGAGATGACAGAGACGTGTATCCAATTGCACCCCATACCATCACGCCAGGTGATGGGCCAGTATGACGATGACGAATGTACACTGCCAATGTTCGTTCACCACGATGCCGCCAAACATGAATGCAACCATCATGATGTTGCAAATAGAATCTGTATTCATCTGAAAAAATGCCTCCTCGCCATTCATGCACCCAGTTTTGTCCTACCATTGAAGGCACTCCTCTCTATGACGCAGTGTCAAGGGGAGTTGCAGCCATGGTCTCCGGGCTGAGGGTCCATGCTTCTGCAAACATCATCAAACTGTTTGTGCAGACACTTTGTCTTGCAAATGACCCCATTTCTTGACTATGGGGTCATGACATAGTTCCACGATCCATTACAGACATACGAATAACATGCCTGTCTTCTCGGCTGCTAGTGATAGGGGGCCATTGAGATCCTGTAAGGCGTTCCATATTACTGTCCTGAATTCATCCATTCCATACTTTACAAACAGTCATTGGATCTCGACCAATGTGAGCAGCAATACTGCAATACGATAAACTGCAATCCTGGTAGGCTACAATTCAACCTTTATCAAGGTCAGAAACATACTGGTTCGCATTTCTCCTTCTTACACGAGACATCACAACAATTTTTCACCAAGCAACAATGCTCAAATGCAATTTCTGTGTGAGAAATCGGCTGAACAATTTAATCATTTAAACACATTATAGGTGTCGCTACTGGTACCTGCTTTGTCAGAATGCGCTGAAAAGCTAATCATTTGCATATCACAGCATCTTCTTCCTGTCGTTTAAATTTCACGTCTGTAACATGTCGCCTTCATGATGTAGCAATTTTAATGGCCAGTAGTGTAAATTATCATCAGCTATTGTCATCAAAAATTGGATTTTGCTCTAATGGAGGAATAGAGATGGGTTATACCTTCCTATGAAAGATTTTATGGAGAAAAGAAGCCCATTTTATTATGAATAGGATAGTCAATGATCAGAAGTGCAGAATATGGGCTTTAGAGCCAACAAATGTTATTCATTAATACCTTTCCATGCTCAAAAAATCACTATATGGTGTGGCTTTACTACAAATTTTGTTCTTGGTTCTTATTATTTTAGGAGCTATGACCAACAGGCCCTGTAATATGTTTGGTTACTGCACAAAGATATCTATACATGTTGCAAACTTTCATAGTGCCTCAACTGCAGCAAAGATAGTGCCTTTCTGAAACGCCTTTTATGCAAAATGGAGCTCCACATCCTATTAGACGAGCAGTATAACAGTTCTTACAATATTGCATAGATGATAGAGCAATAAGCCAATATTTTAATATGGTGTGGCTTCCTCAATCTTCTGATCCAATGCAATAGGATTTTTGGCTTTGGGGGTATTTAAAATCGATTATGTACCATAGAGGTGTCAGAAATCTCAGTGACTTAAAAGATTGTTAAAATAGCAAATAAAGCCTTTGTGCAAAAATATTTAAAGATAGAAATCCAACAATTATAAATGCACAAATAAAGTATGAAAAGGTTGCAAATAGCCGTTTCGAATCTACTATGGAGATTCTTCATCAGTGCAAAACTCAACGAGCTAGAAAAAGCAAAACTGAGCAAAGAGACAGAGAGACGCAGGCTTATATACCCGCTACAGAAACGATCCCACCTAAAGAAAAGCAACCAATGAGAAGAGAGCAGCCAGAACAACTGGGTGGATAAGCAGCGACATCTACCGGAGAACAAACAAAACAAAAACTAAAAAGTGAGGGGAAAAAAGAAAAAGGGGGTTTAAATTAAAGAAATTAAATTAATAGGTTTTTAATTATTGTTCTGGCTGCTCTCTTCTCATTGGTTGCTTTTCTTTAGGCGGGGTCGTTTCCGTAGCGGGTATATAAGCCTGCGTCTCTCTGTCTCTTTGCTCAGTTTTGCTTTTTCTAGCTCGCTGAGTTTTGCACTGATGAAGAATCTCCATAGTAGATTCGAAACGGCTGTTTGCTACATTTTCATACTTTATTTGTGCATTTATAATCGCTGGTTTTCTATCTTTAAAAGATTGTGTATCATAACATGTACAAAACATTACTCCTAATCAGGGGTGGGCAAATGCATCATTTTGCTCACCAGTGGCGAGTGGATTTTCTCACAAGAATAGTGAATTTTTAATTTAGGAAAAACTGTAGGCAATAGACACACTATCAGAGACACCTTTTTTAATCTAGATATTTTAATTTTCCTAATTATTACAGTGCAAATATGGTAAGTTCTATCTAATATTAAGCTTACTTCTGTTGCATGTATTTCTTAATATTATACAAAATAAATTATGAAAACACATTGTAGTAATAGTAATTTTGTCTGCAATTGCATGCAATTTTTAACTGACTTCCAAAAAGGAGAGGAGGTTATCAATTCAACGTGTATATATATATATATATATATATATATATATATATATATATATATATATATATATATATTTTTTTTTTAATGTATGTTCACCAATTACTCCGAAACTATCCATCCGATTAATTTGGTTTTGGTGTTAAATGAAAGAGCTTGCTCTCAAATTGGTACCACTTCCATTTCATTGAAATTGGTTCAGTACTTTTTTTGTAATTAGACAAAAACTAATAAAATTAGTGATTTTTCGCTAATTAAAAGTGTTGAATAAGTTCACTGAAAGGAGTGCAGACAGAATGGTCAAGCGGTCTAAGGCACCTGATATAAGCTCTGGTTCTTGAAAGAGAGAGTGGGTTCGAACCCCACTTCTGACGTACAAGTATACAGTATTTTTTTTTCCGTATTGTAATTTTTAATCGACTTCAAAAAAGGAGGAGGAGATTATCAATCCGATACGTATTTTTTTTATGTATGCTCATTGATTACTCCAAAACTACCCAACCGATTAATTTAGTTTTTAGTGAAAAAAACACCGTGAACACTGGTGACAATTAATAAATTAAGTAAAACGCTTTGTAAAATCACCATAAAAATGGTGACCATTTTATGGTGATTTTACAAAGTGTTTTACTTGATTTAATTCAGTTTTTGTGTTAAATGAAAGAGGTTACTCTCGAATTGGTATCACTTCCATTTCATCGAAATTGGTTCAGTACTTTTTTAGTAACTAAGCAAAAACTAATAAAATTAATGATTTATCGCAAATTAAAAATAACATGGACATTGAGTAAGCTTATCGATTGGAGTGCAGTCAGGATGGCCGAGCGGCCTAAGGCACCAGATTTAATCTCTGGTTCTCAAAAGAGAGCGTGTGCTCAAACCCCACTCTTGACATACGTGTATAATTTACAATAATTTTTTCCATATTATAATTTTTATTAAGACTTCAAAAAAAGAGGAAGAGGTTATCAATTCGACCCGTATGTATTTTTTTTAATGCATGTTCGCCGATTACTTCGAAACTATCCAACCGATTAATTTGGCTTTTGTGTTAAATGAAAGTGGTTACACTTGAATTGGTAACATTTCCATTTCATCGAAATTCAGTACTTTTTTAGAAATTAGGCAAAAACTAATAAAATTAGTGATTTCTCTCAAATTAAAAGTAACATGAATGTTGAATAAGCTCGCCTCTGGAATGCAGTTCGAATGGCCGGGCAGTCTAAGATGCCAGATTTAAGCTCTGGTTCTCCAAATCAAGCCTGGGTTCGAACCCCACTCCTGAAATACGTGTATAATTTACGACAATTTTTTCTGTATTAAAATTTTTACTAACCAGCTTCAAAAAATCATTAACTTTAAACTAAAAAGAGAAAAATAAACTTTTCTACCAAAAATTGAACCGACATCAAAAACTACTGCAAAGTGAAAAATAATTTTTTTACATAATAGTAATGAGAAATAAAATTAACTGCATAGTATTTACCATGCGTATTATTTTATGTATGTACATTAATTTGATTATTTGGAGTCGGTGCCAGCCAAGACAAGCTCAAAATTAAAATTAATTATCCAATGCAAATCATGAAAGAATAAAGTTAAATTTTTTAACTTAATATTAAATGGTACAAAAAACTCGTAGATACTTGGATGCATGTCTATTGGAAAATTACATGTAACTTGGCTTGGCTGGCACCAACTCCAAAAAATCAAATTAATGTACATAAATAAAATAATACGCATGGAAAATACTACACTTTTAATTTTATTTCTTATTACTATTATGTAAAAAAATTATTTTTCACTTTGCAGTAGTTTTTGTAGTCGGTTCAATTTTTGGTAGAAAAGTTTAAGTAATAACTATTTTCAACTGTGTGTGTGTGTTGCATCTTGCAGGCTGGTGAAATAAATCCTTGGCTGGTAAGATTTTTGGAAAATTCAAAACCCTTGCTCCTAATACATTGCATTCCACAAATAAGAACACCATGCATCTCCTGGATTATGTCCTGCAGCAAAATAGCCATGTGTAACCCAAACTTGATTGGCACCACAATACAATACTGGGTCATTCCATGTCAGATCACCCAGACCATGGCACCCACCATCACCAATTTTGATATAATTCAATGAATTTGTAGAATTTATAATGCTGATTCCAAAAATATCAATTATATTGAAATTGATCAAACGGTTTGTGAATTATGAGCTTTTAAATAGCTCCCAAGATGGCCGATTTGTTGCCATTTTGAATAGCACATGTGACAACAAAAAAGTCCATAACTTCTTTCATGTTTAAGCTAGAGCTTTCAAATTTTTTTATTTTGTTCAGAATAAAGTAAATTTTCTTTTAAACAGATTTTTGTAAACTTCATTCTATAAAAATGCTGTCAGAAAATGACTTTTTGTCATTTTTTTAAGTAAAAAAAGGTGCAACTTCAATGGCCAATTTCCCTCAATGTACCCTCTTCAATTTTCATCTAATTGCATAAATAGGCAACTCAAAGTGTGTTTTGATGACTGATAAAAAAATTTTAATGGGCGGTTCATAGATTTTTAATTGAAAAAATAAATTCAATTTTACTGACTTTCGCAATAACAGAAAACACAAGATAATGTTCATATTTCTTTTATTACCAGAAATATCATACATATTTACATCTAAATGTTTGATAAGTCTTATGTTACTTAAATATTATTTAATGTGGCTATAAAAGGGGGAATCTCATAGAAATAAATATGAATAAAAATAATGGATTCTTGCAAGACATCAAAGTTCTTTAATGACAAATTGAAATCTATTGCAGTCTTAGTAAATTATGAGTAAAAAAGAAATGATGTGAAAAGTTCTACAAATAGGTGCATTATGTAACAAAATCATACTTGTATATAAAACAAAATGTGATAAAATTAAAACTCTTAAATAAAAAATACAGTAAGTAAAAGTTACACTAGTCTCCATAATATCAGATGATTAAGAACCAATGTATCCTCTTAATGCATTTTTTATGCTAATTATACAACTGTTCTTAGTTTTCTTCTACTTCTATTGAATATAGTTTGTTTGCAATCAACCAGAGTTGATTTCGAAGAATCATTGCCGAAAACAAGCATCATCTAATAGTCAAAGATAATGTAAATGTATACTTGTGGATGCTTGCAAACTTATCTAATGACTTTTAGAATACAATCTGATGGTATTCAGCATGAGGTATACAAACGGTTTATCTGCAGTGACTTCAAATTTATATTAATATTATTGGCACAAAAAGCTGGGTACACAAAAATGCTTTGCTTTCTATGTGATCTGATTCATTTTTAAATCCATTTTGGCTCACAAACACATTCAATTGGCTGGTTCTCTCTCTATATATATATACATAGGGCATAATATATTAAAAAACACTGTCAAAATGAGCATTTTGATTTGAATTTTCCAAAGTGATAGTACTGGAAACAGAAAAAATAAAAACACAGGTTGCAAGGCTCCCACAGGCATCTATTTTTTAATTCTGACACCACTTTCTTAAAGCTGAAATCCTTCATAGATGCTTTGATAACATTTAGAAGAAAAATATAATTCAAACTTTATATTATAAAAATACTGGGGCCCACAGAATATAAAAATAGTTGCCTGTAGCAGCCTTGAGGTTGCTTATAAATCTCTGCAAAAAATCACATCAATAAGTATCATGTTTTTACTTTTAGAAATGAATCTGAAAATGTGTCAGAAAATTTTGTGTTGTTGATACAAAAATATTTTTTTGTATACACTGCCTTAACATGATTCGGATTAAACTAGTTCTTACAGAAAAATAAAATTTTCAAAACAGCCAGATAAAATTGTTAAACTAGGTTTATATCTAAATTTGATTTAGTTTTTGTTAATGAAACAAGTACAGTAGACTTCCTCAAATCTGGAACCCTAAAAATCCACACATAATTCACAGATGTAAATAATGAAACATTCAGTTCAGATATAGGGATAAAATTTGACAATTTTATATGAATTTCATTTTATTTTAATTTATTTGTAAATTTTGTTAATAGTACTAAGTTCATGTATTTTCCATGAAGGAAGAATAAATTTATTCTGAAAAAATTCAAGATTTTTCTGATATCATTGGTGATCATAATCTTCTTATCAAATATATTTATGCATTAAGCTTTTTTGGTTATTAAAATATGAATCTGGCTAAACCTGGGATAAAACTTCCTTATTTTACGATTTTGTTGTGAATTAGTAATGTACCTTTATGAGGCAAGCTACATTGAATAATTTAGGAAAAATATATTTCATATCTATAATGAATATTTAATCATATATTGTTGATTATTAACTTGACCTTTGCTTTTAATTTTTTAATCACTTTGATAATTATCTAAATTTTTATTATTTTAATATTTTATTACTATATTGTAAAGCATTTATTTTAGTTTTGATTGCATAATTAATTGCTTTCAAATTCCTATTTAAAAAAATATAAACAAACTAATACTAAAAATCTGCAAAATTCTAAAATCTGCATAACTTCTGGTTCCAAGCTGTGCTGATTTGAGGGAGTCTACTGTTAAATTAATAAAATTACTGTCCACTTTAAATTATTATTGACGTAGATATATTTTAATAGCATGTTTATTGTGTATGTGATATGTTATTTTGTATTATTTTAAATTACCAAAATTTTTATTTAAGAGTTTTAATTTTATCACATTTTGTTTTATATACAAGTATGATTTTTTTATATAATGTACCTATTTGTAGAACTTTTCACATCATTTCTTTTTTACTCATAATTTACTGGGACTGTAATAGATTTCAATTTGTCATTAAAGTACTTCAATGTCTTGCAAAAATCCATTATTTTTATTCCTATTTATTTCTATGAGATTCCCCCTTTTTTAGCCACATTAAATAATATTTATGTAACATAAAACTTATCAAGCATTTAGATGTAAATATGAATGATATTTTTTGGTAATAAAAGAAATATGAACATTATCTTGTGCTTTCTGTTATTACAAAAATCAGTAAAATTGAATTTATTTTTTCAAATAAAAATCTGTGAACCGCCCATTAAAATTTTTTTATCAGTCATCAAAACACACTTTGAGTTGCCTATTTATACAATTAGATGAAAATTGAAGAGGGTACATTGAGGGAAATTGGCCATTGAAGTTGCACCTTTTTTTATTTAAAAAAATGACAAAAAGTCATTTTCTGACAGCATTTTTATAGAATGAGGTTTACTAAAATCTGTTTAAAAGAAAATTTACTTTATTCTGAACAAAATAAAAAAAAATTTGAAAGCTCTAGCTTAAACTTGAAAGAAGTTATGGAATTTTTGTTCTCACATGTGCTATTTAAAATAGCGGCAAATCAGCCATCTTGGGAGCTATTTAAAAGCTCATAACTCATAAACCGTTTGATCAATTTCAATATAATTGTTTTTTTTTTTTTTGGAATCAGCATTAGAAATTCTACAAATACACTGAATTTTATCGAAATTGGTGATGGTGGGTGTCACTTTTCGAAAAATCTGGGTGATTTGACATGGAATGACCCTACTGTAACCACATTCACTCTGACATTTTCCAATAAATTAGGTATGCCATCCTGTTTTATGTCTTAATTTTCTGTTCTTGTGTTACATATTACATTCCACACTCAAAAGCATCATCTATTGATGATTATTGCAATTTTTTTTTTTTTTCTACCTCAAATAGTAAGTGCACTGATTTTGGTTTCATTCATATTATTCCTTCAAGCTACTAAATAGACATATTTATATTAGAACAATGCTGCATGTAAAATTGCTCAATGTCAGAGGATTTTTTGCTGCTCTGGGTTATCTGAAGAATTTTTGTTTTAATTCTTTAAAAATAAGTATACTGATTATGCACTGTTGCACATTTATACATAAAAAACAAAGCACTAGTTACATTAGCAAACATTTTCTTTTAAAAATTATTTGCCCTTACTTTTCAAATGCTATGAATGGGAAAATAATGATGGTTTCAATAAAATGTTATAAAACTGAGATATAATAAGATTTGTTTTCCATTGAATTTAGTGTCAAGATACATGTATTATTATTTGTAGGAGGGGAACGTTGGAGAGGAATGACTGATGAGGAAAAACGAAAATATATTGAAAAGCAAGGAGAAGAGAAGGTTCGATATGAAGCTAACATGGAAGAATACAGAAAGAAGGTTAGATTCAATATATACATATATTTCTAAAATAATTATGTTCTATTTTTTTATTGTAAAATTTAAGCTGAACATGAAAAAAACTTACAAAATTCACATAATGATGAAAAATTTTATAGAAATTATATACTAACATTTCTATAAAATGCAACAAATTACTTTCAGTGTATTTCAACAATCATTATACAGTTGAGTTTCTATAGAACAGAATTCATTATTCCAAGCAGAAGAACAATTTTATGAAAAAAATCATTATATAGATAATAACATAAAAGTTCCTATTCAATGTGTACATTTTGAAAAAAAAAATGCTTTTGATGTGATTAAGATTTTAAAGTGTTTAAATATTAACTTGATCTTGGATTGATTTTTAAAATTATTTAAAGAGTTTCAAAATGTAAAATAAATTTTTATTTGAAACTATAGTAAAAAAAAATCATAAAAGGAAAATTTACCTTTGTTTTACACAAAGAAATCTGTAATTTTTAGATATTTTGATTTCAAAACTGTTATTCTTGTAAAAAAGAAAAAAAATTATAAAGAAAATTTCCTTCATTTAAAGTTTCTTCTAACATCATCTTCTAACATCATTTCACTTTGTGTTGATATATATATATATAGTCTTGTAAATTTCCGTTTTCACACTCATTGTCACTCTCGCACATGCTGTTTAAAATGTCACTATGAGTGGGATACAGTACAACAAGATTGTTATCTATCTCCAAAATATCAGAGAAAGCAATATTCTCTTCAATACCTCCACATTCCTTAATTATTTTCCGTTTCTCTTTCCTCTCTGTTTGAGTTGTGATCTCATTGTTGTCTTAATCCATAGAATCCTCCAGCTTAGTGAAGCTGGCTGTTTTGAAGACTAGTAAATCATTTTTTTTTAAGTGACATTGAATTTCCAAGCTTTTTATAAAGCTTTCCAATACCCTTTCTGAAATCTTGGGTAAAATAGTTTTTTTTTTTTTTTTTTTTTCAGTTGATGTGATCAGTTCTTTAACAATTTTTTTTTTCTTAGATTTATTATTAATCCCAGTTTAATGGGCTGTGGGTTTGATGAGCAGTTCTATGGAAATGACTTTGACATTTTACAGTTTTTCAGCATTATTTTTCATTTGTTTCTAAACATTTCTCAACAGCTCCAGTTCTCATCCATGGCCTTTTATTTAAATCGTAGTCCACTTTTAAAGATTTCAGTCATTTAAAACATTTTGACAGTTTTAACAATTTAACAATTGACCATTGTAAATGACCAGAATCTTTGATTTTTCTTACCTTGTCATGTTAGCACACAACAGAACAGTAATTCCTTGTTTTCAGTGTTTGAAACCAAAACATTTGTTCTCATTAAAAGTCAGGGTTTTGTTTGAAGAGTGTTTTTGTTTAGTTCTATCAGCACTGAAAATGTTCCCAGTAAGAAAATCTTTCAGAATTTTTGGTATCTCAAAGATTAAAGTCTCACTTACTGTTTCTTCACTATTATCATTTTCAGTTTTTTGTGATTTAGTAAACACTCAATCCTTCTCAATAAAATATTATCAGTTTGCCATCATCATTTGATAAGAAGCCAAATAACTTTAATGTTGTCTCAGGATCAATTGCATTGAAGTTATATATATGCACCACAAATTGCTTATTAAAATTCTCTCTTTCTTTTTTAAAAGTAAGCTTTTGTGGTTTTATATCTGTATGTGCAAATATTTTTATAAAAAAATCTTGCGAAGTATTATTTTACTTAATGTGCATATGAAATAAAGCTTCTGCTGCAATGAAATTAATTTTATGTTCTATATCATGATTTCTTTCATTTTTATAGCAAAGTATAGTGAACATACCAATCGCCAAACAAGAAGAACCAAGTCAAGACAGTGAAGATAGTTTGGAAATTCCTTCTGCAACAGATTCATCTCAAGTACCTCAATTGTCCCAAGCAACCTCTAATTCTGGGTCATCTACACCTTCTCACAATGGTACCCAGACACCTGCTTCACAGTCCAACAGTCCACCTCCACCTACTCTGAGTCCTGGCCCTACTGATAATACTACTTCTGATAATTCAAATAGCTCAATGGCTGCTTTGTCATCAATGGCTAACCCAATGTCTCTATCTCAGGCTATGGCAATGGGATATGCTCAGCATACTCTTACTAATTTTGCCCATGCTAGTGGAATGTTGATGCATAATGCTAATTATAATCAAGTGCATACAACGATGCCATCATCTTACCTTTCATCTTCTGTCCCAAATTACAATCAGGCACATATGCAAGGACCTTACTCTTGGAATTGAATTGTTTGACTTCTTGCATTTGCTAAATACTTTTGTTACAAATTTGCTTTGTTGTTTTTATTTTTGTTTTTAATTTTAAAAATGTGCAACTAGAACATATCTTCAAAAGTGATTACTGGAATACAATATTAATATACAGATGCCAGTGAGTTGGAATAGGAACTGAATAGCTGATTTCTCTTTAAAATCTGCCTTCTCAATGGAAAAAAAATCTCTGGTATTGAAATAAGACTCCAATTCTTAATTTAATTTTTTAGTGTTTAATTTTATTCGTATAGATTATATCATATATGATTACATCCGTGAAGGTCTGATAAAGATAACCTTTGTAAAAATAAATAAATGAACGAAAAGAAGATGATTAATTATTGTAAATGTAAATTCCAAATGTGTTTTTATTTAACAGTTTTAAATAACATAAACAGGATAAAATATTATTTAAAAAAATTAAAAGTTGAATGTTAAAGTAAAATATATAATCCTGTAATTCTGTTAGGAAAACTGAATCATATGTCCTATATTAAAATTAAATAGACAATTCAAAGCAGATTTATATTCCTTTGCTTAATGTTGAAAGTATTTAATGAAAAGAAAGCCAGCTTCCCAGTTTTTCTTAAACTCAGTGGCATATGTTTCCTGTTATTTATTTATTTTTTTTTTTTTCAAAATTTCTTTTTGTTGAAATTATTGCCCTTTTTTAGCATGTTGTTTTTCATAAAATGCTTTATTAGAAATATATGTTGAGTTATGCTTTTATAGTATTTTATTGAATTTTAAAAATTTAAAGTTATGATCTTTAAAAAAATAAAAATTATACAAAGTTGCTAATTTTTATATTAAATCTAGTCATACAAGTCTGTATTTTATTGGTTTTTTTTTTGTTTGTATTTGAATTAAATTGCATTATAATGGTCCATGTCAGGTCTAACAATGTTTATCTTGTGACTGAGCTACCCCCAAAGTATATGATAAAATAAAGTTTATCAAATTGTATAACGATACAATAACAGTGTAGTTAAGAACAAAAATGCAAATGTTGTATAAGTTATTTTACTTATTTTCATATGATTTATTAAAATTAAAGAAAAAATTCTTTAATTTCTGCTTAGAGACATTTAGTTTTCAGTTGCAGATAAAATTTTGTTTTAGTAGTGTTTAAGTTTTCTATTTTGATCTTATGATAAAAGTATGTTGCAATAATTTAACCTTTTTTTTTAAAAGGCATGGTGTACAGACCCCAGGGTAATAAAAAAGTTTAAAAATTAAATAAAATTTTCAGAGATCAAAGTTAAAGAATAATTTGGTGTTTCATTACTTTATTTTTGTGTGTTAATTTGTAAAAGTCAAAATATAACATGTATACTTATGCTTATTTTGTATTAAACTGCTTTTAAAATGAATATTGACATAATTATTAAAAATTGATAAACAGAAAAATATTCACTTTTGGCCACTATTACAGTCTGAATTGTGAAAAAAAATCTCAAAATATTCTGAAATCTCAAATACTTAACCCTCTGAGCACCAAATGAGTAAAATAGTAATGTTTTCTCCTCATTTTGTTTTAAATTGTCAGAAAATATGCTTCGTTCAACATTATATAAAAAAACTTAATTACAAATATGAATGTAATCCTTGAGAGTATTAATTATTCTAAAATGTATTGAAAATTAATTAAGTCTGTAGAATTATATTTCAGTAGACTCCCTAAAATCTGCAACTCTCTGAAATCCGCACATATTTTACGGATTTTGAGGGAGACTGTATTTTAAATATTGCTTATATTGCAGTGAAACCTGCAGCATAGTGAACAGAATATTATGTTCCAAACACTTAGAGGGTTAAACTACCTTTATTTTTAAAATATGTAACAGTAACATATGTATGCATTTAAATGTAACCTGTATAAATTGAAAACCCTATTGTCATTTCACTTATTGACATTCATAAAAAGCATACATACAATTTTTTCCCCTGGAAAACTGATTTACTTTGAATATACTCTGAGAAATTTCTAAAGCTCTTTAGCATGAATCAATATTTTTTAAGTGTTATAGCAATTGTTTTATATACATTTTTTAAATATTTCTAAATCTTGAAAACAGCCATGCTACTAAATTTTATTTTTCAGCCACAACACTTGAATTTCTTAAGCAGGGGTGATTCTCGTCCGAAAATTCCGAAATTTCCGAAAATTTAAGGCATCCTCTTCCGAAAATTTGAAATTGGGTTATCAGTTCCGCATAGTTGCCAACTTGTATAGTTTTGCGCTCGGAAAAAACAATTGCGTAGAAATGCAAATTTCGTGATAGGATCGCCGAAATAGTATACATTTCATCAATATTTCGTGGAAAGACGACGATTTCGTCAATGTTTTTGTAAACAAAATTTGTCAAAAGATCGATGAAAAACGCGAATTTCCTCTGCGGATCGTGGAAAAAACGGCTATTTCACCAAATATCGCGGATAAAACGATAATTTCTTCTGAACACGGCGGAAAAACGCCGTTTTCGATAAAAGGTAGCTTAAAAATATTTTGTCAAAAGAATATTTGAAAAAATACGCCGAATTTCATCAAAAGATCACGGAAAAAACGCCGATTTCTTCAAAAGATCGCGGGAATATAACGCCGTTTTCGAGAAAAAATCGCGTAAAAAAGCAAATTTTGTCTAAAGATCGTCAAAAAAAAACGCTGATTTCACTTAATAAAACATGGAGAAACGCCGATTTCGTCAAAAGATCGCGGAAAAACGGCCGATTTTGGCAAAAGATGAAAACAAATCTCCGATTTTGACAAAAGATGACAATAAATCGCCGATTTTGCTAAAATATTGCTGATTTCGTCTGAAGATAGCGCGAAAACGCCGATTTTGCCCGAAGATCGCTGGAGAGGGGGGGGGGACTCACGACCCCCCCCCCCCGCGCCGATTTCCGAAAATGCGATGCGAATTTCCGAAAAAAAAATTTCATCCAGAATCATCCCTGTTCTTAAGCAGGATGATTTTGTTGAACCTAGAATTTTAAGTGCTGTTTTTATTCCCATAAGATCAAAATCTACAAAAGTATTTTTTTTTTTTTTTTGACTTTACAATCTTATTTTATAATATTTTATTTTATTTTATTTTATTTGTTTTCTTTTAGTCATATTTTTATTGTTGCAAGTAGTAAGAGAGAGAAATTCAGTGACAAAGTTTAATTTCCTTTTATAATTTTACACCTCATCCTACAAAACAAAAATCAAAGATTCCATATAGTTATTTTAGTAATCCAGAAAAACTATAAAATGTTGATGTTTGAAATGCATAGCTTATATAAATAAATCTCAACTGCTATTTAGAATATGCATAGAAAATTTAAATCATTACAATTTACATAGCATTTGAACTGTACAGTTAAAGAAATAGAAAGAAATACGATAATTGCATTTCAGTTGAGTACAGTCAGATAATAAGTATAATTTAAAGACCAAGATTTGAATTCTAAGGTCCCAAAACTCTTGTATTATAGTGTAATTTTTTTTTATATATATATTTGTTAAGGGAGAAATTTGCAATATACTAAGAAATTACATGAGAATGTCCTGGGACATTTTTCATAAACCTCTCTGAAATCAGAACCTTCCTCTCATTTCACCTTGTGTCATAGGTATGTATTGTTAATTGTTTCAGCATGGACCATAAATGCTATATAATTTTTAATTTTTTTACAGGATAAAATTTCAATGTAAATTTTCTCTGGTTATCTTGTATTTTTTATTGTATTTTTGTTAATGATTAGTTTGTGACCATCTTTCATTATATAATATTGTTACACAAGAATTACTATATTAGTTCTGCAGCACAAATTCTTTTTAAAATATTTTTCATATACTCAGAAAAATATCAACATACTTATTTTTAAATTTGTTGATATTTTAAATAAAGATTGCCCAATTTAGTAGCTGGTAAAAGAAAATATTTGTTCTTTTTTTTTCAACGTTAGTTACTCATCTGTTTTCTTAATTAAGAAATCATATCTTTTTTAAAAGTTATTATATAGTTATGAATAAAACTGATACCTGTGATATTCATGGATTTTTTTGTTGTTTAGTAAGTATTTTTTTTTTCTCATTGATGTTGCCATAGGAAACGGAACAACTACCTCATGACATTTTAGCATTTCTTTGTATGAAAGAATTAATGACATAGTTTTCCATAAAGGAATTAGGAAAGATGTAAGGAATATATTTATTCTATATTGCATTTTAGTTCCTTATTGTGAACCATGTGCATATATATATATATATATATATATATATATATATACCACAAGTTAATTTTTGTGAAAATGTCAGTTTCAAAATCATTCTAAGTTTTATTTCTTATATTAAATTTAAAAATATTTTTTAATTGCCATTTTTAATTACACATTATTTTACTGAATTTTTAATTTTGAAATTTTAGAAAAAAAAAAGTTTTATGTCATTTACGATTTTTTTTTTAATTGATGTTTTTAAACTTACATTCAATATAACTTCATATTCATTTTAACTTCATTACATTCAATATACTGTACTTTTCAATTTATATTTATGTATGTAAGACGTTTGATGCTGAATATAAAATATCTCATATAATATATAATACAGCATCAACTGTCTAGAAAATCAGATCATGTCTGAGAGTTCTGCATCATAAATAGAAATTAATTTAAGTATTATTTAGCTTCTATAGTACATCTTATTAGATCAATAAAATATTTTTTCTCCCTGTATAATTTTGTATATACTATGACTGAAATTTTACTCTTGTATTTAAATATTTAATCATCATTTGATGCTCATATTCATTATTTTATCCCAGTAAAAGTTTTATTCAATGTGTAGATATTATACTCTGTAAATAAATATCATTCTGTTTAAAATTAATGCATTTCAAATATTACTAGAAATCTATGTAGTAGTGTAGTAGAAAACATATTCTGATTCAATTATACTATAATATACATTAAATATTTGTTATTCGATTTTAAAAAAAAAAAGAAATGGACTTTACTGATTCTAATTAATCTGGATAATTGATGCTGTATTATATTTAAAATTTTCTTCTCCCTGCACTTTCATTTTTAGGGCATTCCACTTCAAAATTTGATAGATGCAAGTCATTTTGCATCTAGCTATTGAAAAATTTCAAAACATATAATTGTAAATTTAAAGGTATATTGTTTACAGGAATTTAAATATTCCTGTAGTGACCGTGTCCCTAAGGAAAGTAATTTGCATGCATATCCTTTTTTTTTTTTTTTTTTTTTTTTTCAGTTATCTTTAAATTGTACAACATTGTCATTAGCATTTTGATTGCTGGAATATTTATAAATAGTGAAATATCATTTAGATGGTTGTGTAAAAGTACATATCTTTATAATTTAGTGGAATAAGTTTGGAGCATTTGTTTGTGCAAAATCATCATGCATGTATGTATTAAAATTTAAAAGACTATAAATTAATGGGGGAAATATTTCAAAGGAAATCCACCTTTTGCTGGCATTTTTACAGTCGTTATGTGGAGATTGTACTAAAAAAATTTCATACTTGTTTATAATTGATTTATTATAAATGAAAATTTAGGATTTCTTAAAATTAATTTTAAAGGTACCATTGAGTGAAAAGTACAGTATTTTGTCTGTAGTACTGTAAAAGTAATACCACATGTATTTTAAGACATATTGTTTCAGTCAATAGTCAATTCACATGTTATTAATAAACTAATTCAATATTATTCATTCATTAGTTGTAGTTAAGTATTAGATACTCATCATTATACATGAATGAATGATATGTTCCATACTTGTGCATTTCAGTATTAAATTGCCAAAGTTAAAGTACAAATAATATTGTTTATACTTTGTCTGTGATTTTTCAAGCATTTTATTATTACTCATACCCTTCTTCATTCTATATAAAAAGTATTCCATGTTTATTTTCTATAATTGTATTTTGTACATTATTTTATTTTGCATCTGTTACTTATTTTTTTTTTTTTGTTGTTTTTTGATTTCAAGAGCTGCAGTTTTTTAGAAAAAAAATGCCATATATTTAACACACACACATATGTATGCTATGCTGCTAATGTTGCTAAAGAAAAATATTAGCAATTTAAACAGTGTACAAGTCCTCTTTTATCTGAATTGTATTCTTTTTCTGCCTCTTTTTTATATAAAGTATTTTAATTATTTATTGGCTAAATGTTTACATAATTAAACTATTTTATAAAATAGTAACAATTAAATTAATATATGAAATCTCATTAGATCAATGTAGCTTTCATTTTAAACTGTAATTATATCATGTTTACATACTTGACATAAAATTTTTTTTAAATTAATAAATGCTGTAATTTATAATCCAGTTCACAGAAAAATAGCCAACAAATGATGTTTAATGATATGGTTTTATTCTATTTATTTATAATTTAAATTGTGTTTATTCTGCCTGATCATAGGAAATGAAGGGGCGAGGGATATTTCTTTTTGTTGATAAGTGCAGTTAGATGAAAGAAGTAACACTGTGTAGTGATGATATGGAATTAGTTGAGTTTAAATGGGGAATAGATGTGATAATTACAGCAAGTCTGCTAAAAAAACTAGCAGAAAAAGAAGAAAGGTAGGATGAATTTTATGTTAGATGGAAATCTTTAGTTTTAAGATATACAAATGTGACTTGAAATTTTATGTTTTGCAGTGTTGACTACTCCATTTGTATGCATAGTGCTCTTATACTTTGACCATGTTAAATTTGCTTTTGAGTCACACAATTTTATAAAAATTTATTCATTAATTATGGTGATAATAAGAGTTGGAAAAGGGTAGAGACATTTTTTTCTTAAATAATGAGTTTCTTCATCACATGTCACTTTTAGCTGCTTTCTTTTGATGGAGTGTAGTGAACTGTTGAAGGTCACAAGCCAATTTATCACAGTAGAAATGCACTTAAATTATGTATTTACAGTTATATTAATATACTTTCTGAAAATTTTATTTAATTTCATGAAAAAATAGTGCAGTATAAATTTTAAAGATAAATTAAAAATGTTTTTTAATGAAAATACACATGAAAAATTTTATTGAAATTTTGGAAAGTTATGGATGATGAAGTTTTGTGATAGTTTTAGAATGAGGCAGTGGCCTACATTAATATAAATAAAGCGTAAAAATCAAACTAATTCTCCCTAGATTTTGTAATTTAATTTAAAATGGTACATTCATTTATTATTGTCAGTTTCCCTTTCTTTAGGAAGTTTTATTTGGGAAATTCAGGTTTATAAATATTTGTATTGTGATAATTATTTGAGCTGATGTAAAATTAAACCCAAGCTGCTTTCGATTTTTTTAAAGAAAGTGAGATATTTAATGAGAAAAGATAAAACAAAATATTTAGTTGATTTTTCTCACATGATGATTACACAAAAAAAGTATGGTAACTAAATAAATGGACAGCCAGACTTCCTTCTTTGAAAAAAATAGTATTACTATTTTAAAATAATTTGACCCACAATTTTTATACTTGTGAAAAAGTCTCAGAACCTCACATTTTAAAGCGATCAGTTTTAGCAAAAGCTATGTTAAATGTTGCAATATGTTTAATGAAATTTAATATATTTAATGTTAATTTAAATTTATTGAGGATTAAAATTGCAAAAAAGTGGCTGTCAAGCTAAAAGGGTTTACCAGCCATTGGCTACTAACTAAAATTTTAAATTTTTAGGTCTAAGATGATAACAGATAATGAATATTTGCTTTAGACTTAAATTTTTATTTTGCATAGCTTTCTTTTCTTTTTTTTCTAAATTGATTTTTCTTTACCACATTCTATAAAATCACAAATGTTAAATTTTGAAATGTATGTACAGAGATGTGAAAATTATTAGAATAGTTGTGAAATTTACAAAATCTTGTTATAGTAAATAAATACATTATTTTAAAAATATATTGATACATTTAATATTTAGTGTGCATCTCCTTCTTTTTTATTACACATTCTATATGCCTTAGCAATTTTTGGTAATTAATTTGTATTTCATTGTCATTGCGCCAAATTTGGATGAGTTTTTCTATCAGACCATTGTTGTTTTTGGTGTTGCATTTCTTTAATTTTTTCTTTTCAGTGGCCAAAGATTCTCTATGAGGTTCATATCTGGACTATTTACATACCATGAAAATGTTTTTATATGTTTTACCCAAAAGTATGGCAGGGCTTGAATTTCAGGGCGGGATGGCGGGATTTGTGCCCAAAATTTTGAAATCCCACCCAAAAGAATATCGTGGGCAGGAGACTTCCACCCAAAAAAATTACGAATTTTCTGAAATATTTTGCATTTTGAAACTACGATTAACTCCCACGATCTTTTTGCATATTTTGTGATGTTTTCATGCGACTGAATGACATATTTTGCGATTTTTTTCTGCAATCGATCGTCAAATTTCACATATTTCCCCCACGATCGACTGACAAGTTTCGTGCGATTTTCTGCCGCTTGAACGGAGTAAATCTGTTTCGAATGTTTCAAAAAATTAATGCATTCGATTCCAAAAATTATGAAACACCGTTTATCAGCTCGGAAATTTGGGTAGTTATTCCAAATATCCGGGCTGATAATTGATTTTTCATAGCTTTTGAACCGGGCTGAATTGCATATTTCCACAATCAATTTCATCAACCGTTTGCAGAAAATGAAAACGCAGAAAATTTTGCTAGATTATCGTGATAGAAACTTTTATTTTGTCATAGCATTGTGGGAAAAAACTGTTTTTCTCAAAAAAATCGCGATAAAATGGAAATTTCTTCACTAAGGTCGCTGTATAAATGCGAATTTTGGTAAAGGGTCATGTAATAAACGCGAATTTCGTGAAATGATTACGACATAAACGCAAATTTCATAAAAGCACCTCTGAATAAATACGAATTTCATAAAAGGATCGCCATATAAACAGCGCCGTGCGAAAAAGGTGGGAGGGCGAAGGAGGTGGTCACCCCAGACGCAGAAATTTAGGTGATGCCGATTTTCTACTACCAACATCATTTTTGGCCTGTAAGAAGAAAAAGAACAAATAGTAATTTGAAACTTTGTTCCAAGCGCAGTTTTTCTTCGCATGCCCCTGCATATGAACCAGAATTTCTCAAAATGGCGCTTAAAAAACGTGAATTTCATAAAAGAATCTCGACAAAAATGTGAATTTCATTAAAAGATCGTATAAAAACGTCAATTTTGTTGAAAAAGCGTGAAAAAATATAAATTTTGTTGATAATCGAGGGGGAAAAATGCTAATTTCTTTAAAGGATTGCGGGAAAACACCAAATTTGTCAAAGAGTTCATCAAGGGTGATTCTGAGTATAATTTTTTTTTAATTCACAGCATATTTTCCGAAAGGTTACAGCAGATTGTGTGTGTGTGGGGGGGGAGATTTACTTTTGACACTGTTTTTTCCGTGCCCTTTGACAAAATTTGCGGATTTTTCACGATCTTTAGACAAAATTATTGGATTCTTTAGATTTTTGAATAAATTTTGCGAATTTTTCACGATACTTTGACGAAATTTGTGGATTTTTTACGGTCAAATGAAGAAATTTGTGGATTTTTCGCAATTTTTTGCAATTCTTTGACAAAATTTGCAATTTTTTCACGATTCATTGACGAAATTGTCGATTTTTTTGTGATCCTTACCTGAAGTTTGCATTTTTTAGCGAATCTTTGATGAAATTTGTGTTTTTCTTTCACTATTATTTGACGAAATTCGTGTTTTTCATGATCTTCTGGTGAAATTCGCGTTTTTCAAACCGTACATATGATTCTGATGATATTTACGATCTTTCGGCGAGCGATTTATGAAAATGATATTTTTTGGGCGATGATTTGTCGAAATTCGTAGTATGTTTTTTGTCAAAATTTCCGGGTTTAGCACGATTTTTTTTAATTTTCGGAAAATACCTAAAAGAATAGCTCCTGTATCGCTTAAAAAATCCAAAATTCATCAATTTATTGCTTAATAAACATGAATTGTGTCACAGATTCACAAAAAACGTACAAATTTCAACAATGCATCGTGGAAAAAAATGTGAATTTCGTCAAAGGATCGTTAATAAACGCTAATTTAGTCAAAAGGCTGCTAAAAAACTCAAATTTTGTTGAAGAATTGCAAAAAAGATGTCAATTTCCTCAGAGGGAGGAGGGAAAAAATATAGGCGTCTCCTTGAAAATCAACACGCACACAAACACATCTGTTTATTATTATAAGTATAATTTTTAATCAGAAATAATATACACTGGACTAACTTTTGAAAAATTAGATTAACCCGAACCCTACTTGCAGGAATCAACACTCAACCTAAAATCAACCTGAACCAAACACAGAGTTTATTAAAGTTATGAGATTCTTCCGCGGATTTCCGCTTTTTCGATTTTTTTTTATATCGGCAAATAATCGTGATAATTACTGTTTTCATCAAAAGATCGCAAAGAGACATGCTTTTCGTCAAAAGATTGCGAAAAAACACAATTTTCGGCAAAAGATCGCGAAAAAACACTATTGTCAAAGGATCGCAAAAAAAGCACTAGTTTTGTCTAAGGATCGCAAAGAAACACGGCTATCATCAAAAGATTGGTAGAAAAATGCGATTTTCATCAAAAGATTACGAAAAAAACAGCAATTTTGGTCCACAGATCGCAAAAAAATGCAATTTTCACCCATTTATCGCGAAAAAAATGCGTTTTTCGTTCACAGAACGTGAATAAACGAGTTTTTCGTCAAAAAATCGCGAAAAATATCATTTTGTGAAAGAATCGCAGAAAAATGTGAATTTCATCTGAGAATCCGAAAATTTACCTAAAATTTTAATGTTTTTAACAACTTTTTTGTAGATAAAAGGCAAATTTAACATTTGTTTGTCAAATGATCTTTTAAGTGAAAACATGATAAAAAATGAATTGGACAGCTAGCTAAGATTGCTGTGCAAAAATTGCATCAGAAATACAATCTTAAAATTGAAGCTTTCATTTCAGAATTACTTATAGTAGCATTTGCATAAATTGATTCATTCTGATCCTTCCCCCCCCCCCCCCCAAACAAAAATAAAATAAAACAGGATTTAAGAAAAAATATTATTTTATTATTGCAAATAAAATAATTTTAATTGCCTTTAACGTGCGCTATTTAAAAATAATTTTGCATTTTCCGGTTCTCTCGCTTTTCCTCTTTTATTAACTTTTTGCAATTTCATACCTGTATCTAGACCTTTAACAAAAGTAATTAGCACTGGGAGGGAATTGATTTACTCTTTTTTTAACTAAAAAACACATTTTGCATTATTATTCCAAGTTGTTGATAAAAATTGCTTTAGTGGTATTTTGTCGTGTTTGTATTCATGTAATTTTTTAAATAGTACATAAAATAACAGTAGGTTTTAAAGATTTTTTTCTCCCTCCCAAACAGCTAAACTCCCCTCGATTTATAAATGGTGGTAGGGAGACTCCCCTTTTCTGGAAAATTGAATTTCAAGCCCTGTATGGTCACAGATGAAGCTTTATAGAATGGAGCTCCTTCATGTATGAATATGAAGTTTCCATTTGGAAACCAGTCTTTTAATTGTAAAATTAGTCTTTGTTCAAGCACTTTTTTAATACCCTGAGCAGACATCGCACTCCAGACATTACTTTAGTAGGAAGTTTAACCGTTTGTGCTATGCAATTTGGGGGAAATTCTTCCCTGGTATATTTTTCCTGACATATTGACTTTCTTTTGATATCATAAACATTGATTCATCAGAAAAACATTCCTAAAAGGTAAAAAAAAATACTTTAAGGTGTGTATTTTGTAGAGAGATATTATAAAGGAATATTTTATCTAATTTACAAACACTTCTGTATCTTTAGTTAGAATGAAAAGAACATGATTTCAGGAAAAGAAATTAACAACTTGAATTAAACTGATTAACTAAAGGAGAATTAAAATTTCTCACCTTGCTCCAGTCATTTCCAGATTGTTCTTGCACAACTTTAGCCCAAGCAAATCTCTTCTTTGCCACCGCTGATGTGATTTTAGCCTTTTTTCGAGGACGAGGAGCACTGAGTCCAGTTGAGATTTCCTCTAAACGGATAGAATAATCGCACAAATTTACTCCATATGCTTGTAAAGGGATTTTTAGTTCATGACTATGTTTCCTTCTGCATTTACATACTCTAGAATTTTCATATTCACATTTGAAGTACAAAAATCTTTTTATTCTACAAACAGATTCTTGCAAAATTTTTGTTTTTTTAGTGATTTTGTGCTGTGTATAGTGATGGATCTTCTTGGATGAGACACTTTATCACAGATAGTTTTCTAGGAGAAATATCACTTTTTTCCCCATAATCATCCAATAATTTTCTGACAAATGAAAAAGCTACCAATTAGTACAAACTAATCAAAACAGTGAAAAGATTTGTTTTAATAATAAAATAATGCTGATGCCAATTTACCAGCACAAGCAAACAATTTTAAAAAAATTTTGTTAATCAAACAAATTCTTTATGCAATGCAAATAGTTGGATTATTTTAAATCAGATATTTTTCTTTTTGAGACATGGCATTTTAAAAAAGTATATCCCAAAATGATTCTAATAGAGTAAAAAATTGACTGGATCAGAAAAAAAAAAAATTACCTTTCATGAAACATTGCAATTATGTACAATATTTATCAAGAAAAACTGGAAAAAAAATCACTATTATTATAATAATTTTCACTTGTCCATATGTTCTTTTACTTCAATGTTGTATTAACAGTGTTGTTTTCATGATAATATTTGTTAAAGTGTTTATAAAGCATTTAGAAACAAATTTGTTAAAAATTTGTCATTTTAATGATTTTAATGTAATTCATTTTTTGTAAACCTGTAAAATATAAAGGTCTGGCTTTAACATATTAAATCTCCTAACAAATTAAGAGATTTTCTTTTAATGATGTTCATATCTGCACAGTTTGAGAGTTTAATGAATGAATAGTTATAGGTTGAATGGTATAGGATCTAACTGAAAAAATAATGGTTCTATTGAGTTATTTTAATCATTTATAATATATTAATAAGCTAAGAATGATTTCAATCAAACTAAATTTTAACCCCCAATACAATGCAACTCCTTTCAATTTCCTTCATATTTATTATATATGCTATGTGTTACATATTTTTCTATTTGTATCTTTCATCATAAATGTGTTTTTCATTTATCAAAATTACATAGTTGCCAACCTACAAGAATTACTCCATGAAATGCAATTTAATTTGACCCAGGTAAAATATGTTTCTAACCAGATAATGTACTTGATATATATTTAATTTCATTTTTATATGAAAAACTTATCTAAATTTATTTTTAAAAGAATTTTTTGGTTTAAAACATGTTTAACTTAGGTCAAATTAAAGCACATTTTATGGAATAACACTAAAAGGTTGGTAGGTATGAAGTTACTACTGAAAATAATATCATTTTAATACTGAAAGTTCATTTAAAGCTGCATAAAGTTTATGAAATAATTTAAGAGCATTAATTATAAATTTTAAGGGTGCATCCCTCTAGTATTTTACAGGGCATGATTACCTAAAAGGATGGGAAATACAAGATTCTCTTTTAAAATTTAGAAGGGGACTCGAAATAGCTGAAAAGGATTACATTTAAGTTTTTCTTTTCAGGGGGCTCATCTCTTTCTCAAAGTAGATTAAACACATAGCTAACAAATGTGGCACTTTGATGCAGGCAAATTAGTGTTAACTGTAAACTGTTTTAGCAGGGCACAATGCCTGGTGGACTTTATTATTCCTTTTATGTGCATGGCAGCTCTTTTAAACCTTTCTGATACATCTTGCAGCCCATTTTAACACTTCCTATGTGCCTCGTGGGAATTCAATTGATCCCGGTAAAATATATCAAATTCTGGAGGACTCTAAAATTTAAAATGTTTTTGGTGAACAAGGTACAACAAGTGTGCTCTTTTTGAAAAAAAGTACCCTAATTTAAAATAGTGTACCTTTTTTTTTTTTTTTTTTTTTTTTTTTTTTTTTGAAAAATTTCTGCCTGACAACCCTTTTTTTCTTGAATCAAATAGTAATTACAAATGTATAGTAACTATGCACATGCTCCATCAAAATGCTGCTTAAATAAAATTTGAACTCTGTTAAGCAGAGACAGATTCATTAACTTGAGGAATATGTTTATTTTGAAAGTGGAGGCCCAAAACATATGTTCCAAATGTCCTATTGTAAATCATGATATGCTTCTTGGAATAACACTTGCAGCATTTTCTGTATTCTGTAAAAATTAAATAATACATATTAAATTTACCATGGAAGGGGACCTTGAAATGGTAATATATATTCCCTTTAAGCTTCAGATGTGATTACAATTGGATTTCAATGAACAATTTCATCTCGGTATTCATTTTAATCACATTTTAAGTCTTGTACTGCCTGAAAAGTATGAAAAGACAGCAAATCTCTTTTAGTGGAGAAATTTAAATCTTTCTTCTGGGGAAAGATATAGTTTAATTTAACGATTAAGTTTACATAATAAATCTGAATGAGTGCAGTGGTAGATACTTTTGTTTCACATTCTAATGAGTGGTTTTATTAGCTGCTAAAACTTACAAAATAGAAATTTTGTAGATCTGTAGATAAAATATCATATTAATTATTTTGAATTTGTTATTTCCATTGAAATAAACACTTACTTTATATAATTACTAAACATTTTGTACTGATATTTGCAAAATTGCAGTTATCTCAGAATATTTAATTGCTGTCAATGTTTTTAAGCATTTTTAACCGACTTCAAGGAGGAGGTTATGATTTCGACCTGTATGTATTTGTTGTTCACGCATAACTTTCGTAAATATGAACCGATTTTGATAATTCTTTTTTTGTTTTAAAGCGTATGGGGCCCATGTGGTCCCATTCAAATTTCATAAAAATCTGTTGATTAGAACTTTTAAAAAAATTAAAACATTAAAATTCAATATCTTTTCGAAGCAATCGACCAATTAGAAACGTTCATTTTTCATGTTTTTAAGTTACACTTACATAGACACACGATCTTTTCAAAGTGTGAAATCCTAACTGGACAAGGTTCACATTTATTAACAGTGTACACTGTAAAGAAATTGACCCTTTTGCTGCATAATCACTCCCCCGTTTTTATAGAATATCTCTCTCTTGACCCATGAGAATTCTCCACGATAGGCTGAAGTAATCGTTTTCTATAAAAGCGGTGGATTGACGATGCAGCAAAAGGGCCAAATTTTTTACAATGTACACTGTAAAAATTTTGATCCTTTTGTTGTATCTTCACTCCCCCGCTTTTATAGAATATCTCTCCTTTGACCCATGAGAATGCTCCGTGATACATTGTTAAAAATTTGACCCATTTGCTGCAGCGTCACACCACAGCTTTTATAGAATATGTCTTTTATGACCAATAAGAATGCTAAATAACACAGTAAAGTAATCGTTTTCTATAAAAGCGGTGGACTGATGATGCAGCAAAAGGCTCAAAGTTTTTGTAGTGTAATGGGGACAAAAGCGTCTGTAAAAGAAATATTTGGGAATAAAATGCTGTCACTCTCTTATAGAGGCAGCCAGGTATAGGTAATGAGTTTCAGATTCCTCCTCGAATACGCCACCGCTCATTTCCGATTACAGTGTCACTGTAAAAAATATGACCCTTTTGCTGCATCGTCACTCCCCTGCTTTTGTAGAATATCTCTCTTTTGACCCATGAGAATGCTTCGTAATTGGGTGAAGTAATCGTTTTCTATAAAAGCAATAGAGTGATGATACAGCAAAAGTGTCAAATTTTTTACAGTGTAGGATTCCTCGATATGAATATGACGACACATGTAGCACAGCATATAATTGGTTGAAACGATTCTGACCAAAAGGAGTCACCAAGCATCTTGTTGAGCGGGCAATTTTCGTCAATCTTGTTAACTTCTCATACGAGTACAATCGAATTCTTCCAGGAAATCATCATCAAATTCCATAATAAAAAATGCCTGGCAATGCAATGCACTGTTAAAAATTTGCAACTTTTGCTGCATCGTCACTCCATCGCTTTTATAGAATATCCTTATTTTTATCAATGAGAATTCTTCATAATGCATGTAACTAATCGTTCTCTATATAAGCGGTGAAGTGATAATACACTTTTTAAAATCTGCTGCATTTTGTTGCAACGCACTCCACCGCTTGTATATAATGTCTCTACTGCGACCTATGAGAATGCTCCTTAATACAGTAATAAGTAACCGTTTTCTATACAAGCGCTTGAGTGCATAGCAAAAAAATGCAGCAGATTTTTAACAGTGTACAGCAAAAGTTTCAAATTTTTAACAGTGTAGTTGGGACAAAAGCGTCTGTAAAAGCAATATTTGGGAATCAAATGCTGTCACTCTCTTATAGAGACAGCCAGGTATTGGTTATGAGTTTCAGATTCCTCGTCGAATCGCCACTGCTCATTTCCGATGCCATTACTGCCTGTATAGGTATTAGATTGTTGCTGTTTATCGATTGAAGCATAGTGCGATTTTTGCTAAAATCTTTCTTTTTACTTTTTCTGAGTGAAGGGGGAGTACTTTTGACTGACTACACTAGAAAAGCATTTTACTATACATTAATATATGAAGTCATTTTGCTGCGTGCTCATATATGGAAGCACTATGTCGCGCTCTTATGTGTAAGGAACTTTACTTGATGGATTGTCACCTTTTGATACCCACTTTCGATGACCGTAGGATTCGATACAGACTAAGATTTCATAAATGCGGTAGCTTTTCGAAGTGGAAGATCTCGTCTGAAAAAGTTACCATACAAAGAAATTCTTAAGATTCACAACGATACTAACCGATATTGTAAGTGGTTTCAGAAAAGTTGACAACCAAACAGTGACAAGTAAACTGAATACATCAGAACTTAGCAAAGTGCGTACATTAGTAATGCATTGCAAAGAGCTATCGTGTGCCAGTACACATAATTATGTATTACGGTATGCATAACTAAAAAGTAGGAAATAAAATAAGCTTTTTAAGAAAAAAATATCAACCGACTTCAAAAAAGCGCTAAAAAGAATTAAATAATTCTTTAAAATTCTCTAATGACAAAACGTTATCCAATAAGCACACATCGGATATCAAGTACCGGCATAAAAAACGGTTAAATTTAATATGTATAATTTAATATCCACCAAACATAGATTTTAGAGATAATATTATTTTACAAGAGATGAATTGACATATTTATGATTTATTTTATGAATATATACATATAAAAAGTAATGAATTACTTTTTGAAGTTGGTGCCAAACTATTTGATGTATATTAAGAATTGTAGCTAAATTATGCCTAGTACCATAATTAAAATGGGGATAATCATTATCGATTGTGATTGTTTGGCACCAACTTCAAAAAGTAATTCATTACTTTTTATATGTATATATTCATAAAATAAATCATAAATATGTCAATTCATCTCTTGTAAAATAATATTATCTCTAAAATCTATGTTTGGTGGATATTAAATTATACATATTAAATTTAACCGTTTTTTATGCCGGTACTTGATATCCGATGTGTGCTTATTGGATAACGTTTTGTCATTAGAGAATTTTAAAGAATTATTTAATTCTTTTTAGCGCTTTTTTGAAGTCGGTTGATATTTTTTTCTTAAAAAGCTTATTTTATAGAGTATTAATGTTGATGGAAATGAATTAGAAACCTTACAATTGATGTTATTCATTCCCATCATCTGAAGTAAACAAGAAGAGAAAAATAAACTTTTGTTTAATGTTGATTTTTGTTAGTCAAGAGATTCTGTACATTATTTAATTTTCACTTGTGCTTCTATTTTTTTTTTTTGTTTCTGAAATGCAAAATAATGAGAAAAATAACTTTTGTATGAGTAACAAATACCTCACAATGAAATGATTACCTCAGTATAACTACTTTAAATAATGTGATTTTATGTCTTAAAGGCTGAGTAGAAAAATAGCTTATACATGGTATGTAATACTTTTATTCATTCAGTCATTCAATTACAGTTAAGGTGGTAATTTATTTACTTGATGTAATTATTAGTTATGAGTTTAAGTAGTTTCAATATTACTTTGAAAAATTGATTGTGTGTTAAAAAAAAAAAAAAAAAAAAAAAAAATGTAATTTTGAAGGGTATATTCTTTTTTCATTTTGAAGAATGAAGAATTTTGGAAGTTTTGTTCGGAAGAAATTATTTTACATGCATTTTTTATTTTGGAAGCAACAGTAATAAAAATCTCACATGTCTGCAGTATTTTGCAATTTTTTCCTACTTTTTAAATTTTGAAAATATGTTTGTTAAATGCATTTATATTTTGCATGCTATATGAAAAAAAAAATGGGACTTTTAAATATTTTTAGAAAGCTTTTGGGAAGCCTGTATGTAAAATGCAAAAACTCAGGAAGAAAGTTAAAAATATTATGCTTGATAATACCATTATTTTTTTAGATAGTTTAATGAAGATTCAAAAATGTTTAATTTAACATAGTAAATTTATTGAGTGATTAGACAGGAATTATTTCTTTGTAGCAAGCAATTTAAAGAAAAGATAGAAATTAATTCATTGATTAAAATTAATACTAAAAAATAAGCATAATTTTTACACAGATCAGCAAGATATTGAAATTTCATGATTGATGATTATTTTCTATTTACAGATTTTTACATAAGAGAGAAATTTAATTAAGAGAAATTTCCTTTGTAATTGATATAATGGCATCATCGGTACACAAATAATGTTATTTACATATCTATTGGTGTAATATAAGTTATTTTAATATAGAAAGCAAATTCCATTGGAAGAATTTAAGACATTAAAATGAATATAATGATCTTTATCAACACACAAATATATTTTTTTCACTACAGTCTTGTGATTTTAATACTGCTTTTCATTTAAGATCTAATGGATATAAATCCATTTAATTGATTGGATACTTTATGAATAATTATTTGTAATTAAGTGTTGGCTTCAAGCGCATATGTTGCATTTATTTTATATAATGCATAAAGAATGGAAACTATTGAGACTCTTACTTGTGAAGTAAATTCCTTTATTAAAGATAATCAACATTTACATTTACCTTACATTTTTATCATCCTTCATATTACAAATGTACATAAACTTTTTCGTTATTTTTAACATTAAATATTTTATTATATATTTTGTCTATGAGCTTTTTCTGTAAAAGGTTTGTGTTTAATAAATCTTATTAAGATAAAAAAAAAATATTTTTATAAATTTTAAACTATCAAGTAACTGTATTGTGTATTTTAAGATTGTATTTTTTAAATGTTTATTGTATTAATGTTTTAATACTTTCTTTTAAAACACAAGTTTGATTAAAAATGGTTTAATTCCTTTATTTACTTTTTTTAAAGTTTCTCTCAATTTGATTATCTTTTAACTATCATTAACTGCATCATGATATGTGTAATATTTTGTTGTTTGTGTCCTTTTGTATTACAGTTTCTACTTATCATTTTTTTCTTCCTAACAGTACTTTTCTTCTGTTTTGTTATTTTTTTTAAACAATATTTTTAGTTAATCTTTTATAATGTTCTTGTTTTGACAGTGCTGTTGATAAATTCATATAAAATTTATGTAAATATTTAATTGATATACATACAGTAGGGCAGTACTTTTGTGAAACGAGGTTTGTGGGGGTGGGGGGGGGGCGTAAAGTAAATTCTAGTACTTAAATAGCTACTACATAACCCAGTTTCTGTTGGTAATAATTAATACTTTTTCCATCACAATGGCTGTATATCCTTTAAAAATTAAAATGTTGTTTTTATTATTTATTTTTCAGTAATATTATTAACAATTTGGAAAATAGTTGTTTTTTCTGATCAAGAATAGAGATGTATTGGCAGTGTTCTCGCTGACATTTGACGACTATTAGTAATTTGAATAATTAAAAATAAAAAACATTCGCCAAATGAAAAAAAGGATTAGCAAAATAGATTCGCCATGTAGTACAAAAAAAAAAAAAAATCTTTAATATGCTTTAATGTATTTCTTTTTTTTTACTATGTTCTGAATTAACCCAAGTTTTTATAATTGCGACAACGATTATTATTAATCTCTACAGATATATTAAAAATATGCATATATTAAAAATATGTATAAAAAAAGAAAAGAAAGGAAAAGCAAAAATTGATCATTAGCAATTTGGCGAATCTATTCACATGTTTACTCGCCAAATGAAGTACAGTATAGGATCCGTTATCCAGAATGCCTGGGACCCAGGGCATTCTGGATAAGGGGTTTTTCCGTAATTCAGAACACTTTACTGTAAGTATAAGAAATGCACGAAATAATTTCATAAATTGTGAAATAAATAGGTAAATATGAATACTAATACATGTAAATACCTTAATTTATTGATTAATTTACACAAAATAAAAAAATAATTATAATAAATGAAATATATATATATATAGGAATTTTAATTTTGAGATTTTGAAACAGTCTTTTGATTGGGATTTAACGAGCATTTTTAAGATAGTCTTTTGCTTATAGCGCATCTCTTACCCTAATTGTTCTTGTATTTTGTACAGAAACATGATTTCCTGCTAGTGGAAGTAGCTCCTCTGTTGCATGCCTGAAATTAATTGTTCGGTATAAAATATTAATTTTTCATTTGATACCTTATTAACTGCTTCATTCTGCTGGTTGTCCTTCTCATTATCACTTTCATCAGATATATTGTTTGTCATCAATTCATAAATCTTACTGTCAGTCATGTGATTAGTGACAGGAATGTTTTCATCGGCTTCTAAACAATTTAGCTTCTGGACAATTAAAGCCTTTGGCATATGCCAACACATCAGCAATAATTTGCTTCTCTTTTGAAATCTTGAAGCCTTCAAACTCCGGCTCATTTTCGTTATTGAAAAATAATGCAGAGGGCCACATGACACATAGCAGAATCTTTGATTGTGAAGCTTTTCTGGAAATTTTTTATTCCAATTCCTTTGTTGCAGTCTGTGGGCATTTTTTTAAAGAAGTCGTTTTTGTAGTGAGTTTTTAAAGATCTCACAGAATCCCTTGATCCAATGGTTAGATAAGTGATGTACAATTTGGAGGCAAAAATACTGCAAACACATTATCCATTTCTAAGAATTCTGCTTCAGGATGGTCCTTTTTATTCGTGATCTTTTGTTGAAATTTGCCGTTTTTCGCGATTCTTTTGTCAAAATTTGCTGCTTTATTGGACTATATTTGGTTTTTTGGATTTTTTGGACTATATTTGTTATTTTTTTAAATCTTTTTTTTTTGGGGGGGGGGGGATCTTTGGTGATTTTGTGACGAAATTACCCATTTTCTCGCGAATCTTTTGACAAAATTTGCCGAAAATTAGTCGTTGTTTCTTGATTTTTAACGAATTTTGCCGTTTTTCAAGGATCTTTAGACGAAATCTGCCGTTTTTCGGGATTTTTTGACAAAATTTGCCGTTATTTTTTCGGGATCTTTTGAAGAAATTTGCCTTTAATCGCGATCTTTTGAAGAAAGTTAACGATTTTTGCGATCTTTTGTTGAAATTTGCCGTTTTTCGCGAATCTTTTGACAAAATTTGCCGTTTTATCGCGATTTTTTTGGACTATATTTGTTATTTCTTTGCGATTTTTTGGCGAAATCTGCCTTTTTTGGGGATTTTGTGACGAAATTACCCATTTTCCCGCGAATCTTTTGACAAAAATTGCTGAAAATTAGTCGTTATTTCATGATTTTTAAAGAAATTAGCCATTTTTTCGTGATCCCTTGACGAAATTACGCGTCCTCAGGGACGCATAAGAGCTATTTTTTTGCATCCGTCGCCGATTTTTTGTATAATTTACGCGCTATAACGCGTCCACGGGATCGCTGAAAAAAAGTTACCGATTTGCTTTTCGGTTTTCGGAGCGTTCCGGATACCGTGACGCCGGATAATGGATCCTATACTGTATTTAGTCGCAATTTGGTGCATTGGCAAGCAACAGCGAGAACACTGTGTATCGGACATATCTGAATCCTTGTGATGTCCACATTTTATTCTTTTTCTGACTGGTCCAGGAATATTAATGTTTAATCTATGGCAAACATAATATATGACTTCATTATAACATAATTGATCATCATAAAAATGATCATTTTTATTAACTCAATGAGAAACATTCAAATATTTTGCTTTGGGCAATGGATGGCCTCATTTGATTTGATTTTTTTTATCCTTTTTCTACACTAATGTAATTGAATAATTGATCTAATTTAATTTATTGAGGAACGAGTTACTTGTGATTGAAAATTGGTTTCATACATGAGAATTACTACACTGTAAAAAACTAAAGAAAAATTAGTTCTGATTTTAAAGACTATCAATTTTCTCACAAATTCAAATGCTACATAAATGACTACGGAGTATTCTGATTGTTCGGTAAATAGATAAGAAAAAAAGAAAAAAAAAGAAAAAAAAAACATGAAAAATTATTACTGTTTTTAGACTATCAATTTTCTCGCAAATTCAAATGCTACATAAATGACTACGGAGTATTCTGATTGTTCGGTAAATAGATAGTCTAAAAACAGAAATAATTTTTCATGTTTTTTTTTCTTTCTTTTTTTCTTTTTCTTTTTTTTTTTAGCAATTTAGATTATTTTTATGGACAAAAGTATAAGCTCTTAGTTAATCTTACGATTAGTTAAAAAGAATCATTTTCTTTATTGTTAGGGTTTTTTTTTTGTGTGTGTGTGTGTGTTTGTGTTTATAGTGGATAACAAGAAAACTAAATAAGTTACAGTAATTATTGTTACTTTCAAATAGACTGTGACTTAATGCTGAATATTTTAGAAACAGACACAAAATTGCCATGCACTCTTACATATTATATTTAATATATACATATTATTCAGCTCACAGGTTTCTTAATTGCACTATTATGTCATTTTATGATGATAAGTGAAGCTAAGGTTGGTCATAAATTTCATTGTTAATGTAAAATTTTAAGAACTAAAACTAGTAATTAAATCATTTTTGTAAAAACTTCTTCATAACTGCCAAATCTCCTTTTATTTTTCAAGAGATACTCTTTTTTTTTTATTACTGCCGCTTCCCTTCATTCCCCCTTACATTCAAGCATTTTCCTTGAATATTTAAGAAATACATGTAATATTTCATAAAATTTCTCAACAAAAACAAATGTTTAACCAACAATTCTATGAGGACTCTTTATTGAAAGCTAAATCTATTGCTGTAGTACATAATCTGATGTAATTTTTTTTTCATAAAATATATGCCATTTAGTATCGCAGCATATTTATTAGCCTTTATTAAGTTAATTACAGTAAAACGTAAAACCTGTGAAAGCATTTTCTAGAACAAACTCTTTTATGATTCTGCTGAAAAAAATTCTATATCTACTAAAGGAACCTTATGAAGGTGGACTACATTTCCATCTTGCAATTTTCTTATAGCTTTTACTGTACTTTGTTTAGTGAAAACTAAACTTGTCTAAAACTGAATCTTACTTTTCATGTAAAAATGTTATACGCTCAATGGAAGGAAAATCATAAAATACTGCTGCATAAAATTATAACTGCTCAGTTGAAAACTTCTCCAAAACTGAATTTTCTTCTGGTCTCTAGTGGTTCTACTTTCACAGATTTTACTGTATTGATTTTATTGTATATTTTAATACCGTAAAATCTTAGACGTTATTTTAAATTATTGCTGAAAGGTTCTGATTTAGACAGCCTTCTCTAGAATAATTTTTTTTTCTTTTAACATTTAAGATAGAATTCCATTGTAAATAGTTTAGGTTTTATTGTACTTTTATGTATCAATTTTAAACTATTGTCCCGCTTTTTTTAAATCTTGTCTTATTTTTTGTGACAGTAGAATTGGTAACACTAGCCATTGGCACCTAGTAACCTCGGCACCTTGTTTTGAATAACTCTGAAGTTATAATGAATATAAATTATATAAATATTTGTCTTGATCTTGACCGCTTCTGTAATTATTACTTCAGGATCCTTGCTATAAGAGAGCTAAGTTCTGTGATAAATTTAATTTCCAGCTGTATTTTATTTCAGCATTTTTGTTTTTACATTTGCCAGGGAAAAAAAAAAAGAGTTTTCTTGGAATTTATTATACTATTTATTTTATCAAAACTATTTTAAACTTCAAAGTTATTTTTATTTATACTGCTTTTTGCATTTATACTTTTAAAAAAATCTGACTTGTTGCATGTTTTTGAAACATACTATAAGATATTTCGTACTGTAATTAATATTGTTTGCTTAATAAGCATGATATCTGTAGCTGAAAAAAGTATAGTAAAGTTATAAATGGAAAAGTATTTACTAAATGATAAGATGTACCTTTTTTGTGGGATGCCGAGGGGGGGGGTATGGGGGTTAAAAGCCACTGTGCACTCTGGCTCAGTAGCTATATAAATATATACAATGTTTATATATTGTTTAAAAAGAAAAAATGATTTGTTATGTTTTACTAATGCATTTATTTGTAATGTTGATCTTCTCATGAATTTGTTATCATTTTATTATATATGCTGTTTTTCTTTGTCTTATAAATTTCTCAATTTATTCAAATTAAAAAAATTGTAAGTTTGTATTTTAATTTGAAAGCATTAACTTTTTCAAAATCTACCCATGTTGGTTTTCTTGGTGGGTTTTGATCAGTTTAAGAATTATGTTAAAATATTAATGAATATGTATATAACTTAATATTTCATTTCAATAAACATTTCTGTTAATATATATTTAATTCATTGGGAACAATATTTTGAATTAAATTGTATTTGTATGTTTATTGAAGTGCATATATTTATTAAACAAAAACAAAAAAAACTATGTATTTTGTATTTGAAATAACTTATATTTTCTGTTGAAACTTTAAATATGTTTAGAGTAAAAACTTCTCATTTTTGTTTGTTTTTAGTATGATTCTTGTTAATTTGTATCACATATGTATCAATATTTTTACATATGTATATGAAACACATTAATAACAGAATCATATTAAATCATGATGTAAATGTTATAGAATATTTTAGAGCATATATTTTACATGCCAATAAGTTTGCAATAGATGTAAGCATAATTTTTTGAACCACTATTTTATGATATCTTCTGTCAAAACTATTGTATATAGATCTGAAATACTTCTGTGTGTGTGGTTTTATCAAGTCTTTCTGAATCATTGCAAAATTGCTCATTTATTTTAAAACTGTTATTTGCATTATATTCCTCTGTGAATGTCATATTTCTATGAAACTTTAAATAAATCCTTAAAATTTGATGCTCTTTGAGTGTTTCTTTTATTAAATTTGTGTTTAGCTGTTTTATATATATATATATATATAATACCATTAAAAGTAGACAAGATACACCAATGGATTATATATATACGCAGTGGTTAATTATTATATATTTGATAATAATAATAATAATAATAATAATAATAATAATAATAATAATAATAATAAAAATTAACTTTACACATAGTATTAAAGTTTATGTTTACCCAAAAACTAATATGCATAACTTAAAAATGATCAAGCTATTGAGATAAGATATGGTTGTCTATTGTATTTGTCTTAAAGAAATTATTTGTAAAATATTAGAATAGAAATTATTCTTGGAAATTATTAGCTAATAAATAATTTTTTTTTCCTATAATAGAGGGCAGCACCATAAGCATATAATTTAATTTATAAATTAATCCTATAGATGGTAGCACTAAAATAATTTTCTGCTAGAAGTTGTAGTAATATATTCTAGTTAAATAATTAATATAGTAATATTAATAATTGATTAAAAATAAAAATTTAATATTTCTAATAGTAGCATCTATTTTTTTCTAAATATATTATGAATTATAATATATGTTTTACTAATTTTTATAATTGTTACAACTTTATTTTATTATCTATGTAATTTATACTATGACCATAACCTTGACTGTTAGTAAGTCACATGTAGTTTGTATCTGATTGCACTACAAATCTTGCTAGGATTTGGGTAATGGTAAATATTTTAGTATATATATCTTTTTTTTTATGGAATATTGTATTATTGTTATTTTGTCATATTGATTTTATTTCCTTCTATGTGTATCTTTCTACTAATTTGTCATCTGAATAGCTTCCAGCCAGTCGGGTGTATTGTGAGTCGAATTCTTAACTTTCAGCACGACTCATAACAGAAACTGGTTGGATGTTTTTGCTTTTTTGTTCAACTATACACCCCTGAAGAAGTAGTTTAATAGAAAAGCCTTCTACTGCCTTTTTATCCGTTTATCTTTCATTATTTTGGTAATCTGCCTTCTATTTCACTTCAAACTTCAACTGTTTTCAATAAGATGATTGTAAAAATACTGGTTTCATTGGTTTATTGTATGGTAATATATGAATTACTCTGGTTATATGATGTCCATTTATCCATATATTTCTTAGTAATTTGGTAATCTGCCTTCTATTTCTCTTCAAATTTCAACTGTTTTTAATAATATGATTGTAAAAATACTGGTTTCATTGGTTCTTTTATTGGTATTGTCTGAATAACTTTGGATGTATTTATAAAAGTATTTATATATATATATACGTTTTTTTAAAAGTAAAGCAGCTATATTAATTCAATATTATTTCTTTTTTTTTAAATTGAGCATTAATTTTCAGATTTAAATCATTGTTTCTTCTGACTTTCAAACATGTGAATGATTGAAGCAATCAATGTTTTTATAAGACCTATACATGCCTGTTTGCGTTCCGGGGATTTTACTAGTAGTGCCCCGGAAATTTCGGAGTTAATTACAACAAATCGGCATGCTTTTTTTTTTTTTTTTTTTTTTTTTTTTTTTTTTTTTTTTTTTTTCTATGAAGCTTTCTTTTCATCTGGACGTTAGTAGCTGGGAAGCTTGATTCGAAAGTAACAAATCGCACTTTAGTTTAAAAAATAGCGCCCCTCTTGCTCCTCATTAAAAATCTAGTGCCCCTCTTGCCGCTCATTCAAAAAAATTGCGCCCTTCTTTCCCCTCATTTGAAAAAACGCTCTTACTGCTGTTGCGTCCGAACTGAATGCGCGCCTGCTAGTTGTCTTCTCATTCATACATTTAAGACCGCGCGTTCTCAAAGCGTGCATTGCGGTAGACAAGTCTTTGACAGGTCAAGTTTTTTTTATAAGATTTTGTTCTGAAATTTCCAAAAACTGAAAACATTGTTTTTTTTTTTTTTAATCAGAAAATTGAGGCATAAAAAGCACCGCGAATTTCAACAAATGATTGCCGAAAATTTTCGTCAATCGTTCACACCACACAAAAGGAAAAAAAAAAAAAAAAAAAAAAGAAAGAAAGAAAACGCGAATTTCATCAAGGAATCGTGCGGGAAAGCGTATTTCGTTTTAGAATTGCGACATTGCGAGAAAAACGCTAACAAAAATCGCTGAAAAAGCGTTAATTTCATCAAAATGCAGCAGACAAAAGTGTGAATTTTGAAGAATCGGAAAAAATCTTCGAAGTTCGTCAAGGAGTCATCGAAAGGATACCAATTTTGTCAGAGTATCGGGTGTAAAATAGAAATTTTGTTAGAGAGCCACGGAAAAACGCGAATTTTGTTAAATGACCGCGGACAAAAGATTAATTTCGTCAAATGACCGCAGAAAAAATGCTATTTTTCAAAGGACCGTTGAAGAAACGCGAATTTTATCTAAGTATAGAGACAAAAAGCGCGAATTTCATCAAAATGCCTCGTAAAAATGCAAATTTTATATCAAAGGGCTGTGGAATTTTTTTTTTTTTTCACGACTCTGCGAAATTCACGTTTTTTTTTTATCGTAATCCCTGAACGAAATTCGTATCTTTTCACGATTCTCTGTCAGAATTCGTTTATTTCATGCGATTCTATAACAAAATTTGCATCCCCCCTTAATAATTTGTCAAAATTTGCGATACGTTTTATATTCGAATTTTCGGAGTTTTGACCGATTTTTTTTTTTTTTTTATTTCCGAAATGACTGACTCAATTTTTCTTGATTTTGGGGGAAATCTGATTAGAATCACAGAGGTGAAAAAGTATGAAATTCACAGCAAATTTTCTGAAAGGTTACAACAGAAGTGGGAGAAAGGGGGGAGCAATTCCATTCCCAGTACAAAGTTATGTGCTCTTTTTTTTTCTTCTTTCTTTTTTTTTCCGCACCCCTATTTTGAAATTTGCATCTTTTTGCGATCGTTTGACGAAATTTACCGTTTTTTTGCGATCTTTTAACAAAACTTGCCTTTTTTTACGATATTTTTACAAAATTTGCCGTTTTTTGCAATCTTTTGATGAATTTTGTCGTTTTTCGTGATTTTTAGCAAAATTTGCCGGGTTTTATTTACAATCTTTTTACAAAATTTGTCTTTTTTTCATGATCTTTTAACAAAATTTTCTGTTTTTTACGATCTTTTTAAAGAATTTGTCGTTTTTCATGATTTTTTAACAAAATTTATAATTTTTTAATGATTTTTTAACAAAAATTTGCCGTTTTTCGCGATCTTTTAATAAAATTTGCCGTTTTTTTCGTGATCTTTTAACAAAATTTGTCGTTTTTTCGCGATCTTTTAACAAAATTCTTTTTTGGTGGATAGGAATAAATGTGCAAGGGGTGAAAAAAGGTAAAATTTTTTGATGATTTTATAGTTTATAAATATTATAGGAGTAAAATCCACAAAATAATAAAATATTTGAAAGTTAAAAGCAATTCTATGTAATGGCTCATGGGGTACTTATGAAGTTAATCGGTGATTATGATTTATATACTATTGTAACTTATTAAAAAAAAAAAAAAAATGAAGATTTATTTTTTCAGGGGATTTAATCAAGTGGCAGGCATACTATTTTGTCTTTTGTGCCTAAAAGACTGTTCTTTTACTTCCTTTATGGAAAGATATGAGATCTTCATTGAATAATGTGGTCTTTTATCATTGCAACAATTATCAAAAACACATTCGTAAAATTCTTAATGTATTAAGCTGAACCATCTATGATCAGGATTATTAACAATGTGTAGTTGCTTAAAAATATAGTTAGATCTATAAAATTCTTAACAGTAGCAATACAGCCAGAATCAATTTCTTTAAAGAACTTTTTAAAATGATTATTGTCACAAATTAAAAATGTGCATTTAATGTACTTAAGAATACGTCTATCCTCATGGAGAAGTTATAGGTCTATCCTCCTAGAAAGTTATGGATTAGTTAGGAGTGAAAGAAACAGGGGATGTATATATCTCTAAAATAAGATGTATATATAGTCTGTATGTATAGATGTATGTATAGTCTGGGGATGTTTATATCTCTATATAAATTGTGAAAAATGCATCATAGCAGTGCCACTTGTTTGGGAGATAGATACACATCAAAACATATAATCAGCACCAATATTTATCAAGGCATAACTGAATCTTAATCAAAATTCAGGCATTAATTCTTATGCAGGAATTGTGAGAAATACAGCATAGCAGTGCCACCTATTGGGCAATTTACTCTGAAATATAAACAGCGCAAAGACTAACTGAATCTGAAGTTTGACGAAAATCTGCACTTTAATTCTTGAGATAGAGCTATTGCGAAAAATCTTAAAAAGTGCAGCATAGCAGCGCCACCTGTTGAGTGATTTACAACAAAATGTAAAAAATGTAGATTCATGTGAAGGGCTTACTGAATTTGAAGTTTGATCCGTGCATTTGAACTATTGCAGAAATCATGAAAAATTCTACATACCAATTCCACTTGTTGAGCAATGTAACACCAAAAACTGATCAGCACTAATTTATATCAGGGACTAACTAAATTCCGCGTATTAATTCTTGAGATAGAGGGCTCACAAAATTTGTGTCACAGACTTAGACAGACATTTTGTAAAAACGTGTTTTATCAGTATCTCTAGCCTATAAAATGTGTAAATCCATCTTAAGGCTACAGTGGACTCTAAAAACTAATTTTTTTTAATTTTCAATGAATTTTTTTTAAAAATTTCTGGAAATAATCATAATATATCTCTTATTTCACAATTTTTTTAAAAAATATATTCAATAGTTTTTGAGATAGATTTTTCTTTTTTTAAATTAACAAAAAATGGCAATATTTCAAAATGCTTCATGCGAAATTCTTTATACCCAATTTTTTCTGATTTTTTGTTTAAAATACTCTCTATGTATGTGTTAACAAATGTTACTAAGCATTTTTGGCATATTACTTGTAAAACATTTAAAAAAATGATTTTAACTTAATTCTTTTGTATTTTCCGTTAAAAAATCATTAAAAATTTCATATAACTGAAATTTAAAAAATTTACATGCGTCTAAAAAAATTTATTTCTAGTAACATTTGTTAACACATACATAAAGAGCATTTTAAACAAAAAATCAGAAAAATTGAGCATAAAGAATTTTGCATGGAACATTTTGAAATCATGAAAACGACGAAAATATTCATTCTGAGAAAAACAGGTTTTAGTAACTACAGTGGTTATAATTGCTTAATATTTTCCTACTGACACAGTTTCAGCTATTAAGGGATATAATATCATTTCTAGCTTATATGTAAGTGTTATATGTTTTTATGGTAAATTCACATAAAATATGTGGCTTCGACAGTAATTCATGCAAAGGACATGAAGTATCTGAATTTTAAAAAATCTTCTCAAAAGTAGCATTTTGTATTTTCTAATGAAATTTTTTCAAATTTTACTAGAAATATTCATGGTAAAAATACCTCTTATTGTACAAATTTTTGTTAAATATATTAAATACTTTTAATATTTTAAATATATTAATATTTTTTAATTTACGCTAAAAAGATTGGGGACAAAAAGCAATTCCTCTAAATACATTGGTTGGTTGGTTGGCTGGCAGGCGGCTTGAGATTTATGCTTCGCCATAGGCAACGTTGTTTCGACTACTCGGCAAGGATGAGAATCAGAAATCTCAAATGCAGAAAGTTGTCAGAAATCTGATTAACCCCCTTTAGAGAGAATTTAACGAGAGAAGAGAGACTGGCGCGGGACTTGAGAGCGGCTGTAATAATCTCGGAATACGTAGATTGGGACTGTAGACCAAGCGTAGAAAATAAGATGGTCCTGTTTTTGCTATATTTTACGCACTGGAGAAGGACGTGGTCAGAGGTCTCGAAGACACAGCATATAGAACACAGTGGGGAAGGCGCCAGGTTCATACTGAAGAGCCGGGAGTTAGTCGGTCAGGTACGGGTACGACATCGGGAAATCCAGATGTCCTCACGGCGATGGCAGATCTACTGTCGAAATGCATCGTAGGGAAATCGGAGCAATAATCGCTGTTTAGCCAAGCATACGTCTTTTCTGCTATCCAGTCACGACGGATTTGGGCCCCAAGGTCTTCGGGAGCGACCCAGTTCAGGGTGCGAGTAAGGTACGGGCCATTACGAGCCAGGGAGTCAGCCACCTCGTTAGAGGGAATATCCTTGTGGCCAGGACACCACACAAGATAAGAGACACACTATGGAGAGAAAGGAGCTGAGAGATTGTGTTATGCAGGAGTGTGATTACTCGAGGAGAGCGGAGAGAAATGTTTTTCAGAGCAGAGAGAACAGAGCGGCTGTCAGTGAGTAGGAAGTAACGACCATTCTCTTTCACATAGGAGGTTAGAGCGATGAAAATGGCTAAAGCCTCGGCAGTGAAGATAGAGTTGAGATGATGTACAAGCATGGCGATACTGGATCCGGAGAAAGAATTGTGAACAGCAACGGTTGTTTTAGCGGAGTCTTTGGAGGCATCAGAGGAGAGCAATACAGTGTTTGACATCGAAGCGCTCCACGACTTCCAAATTTGGTAGATGGCCTCTGAGGGACGAGAAGTAGTTTGGAAGGGAAGACCATCCAAAAGGATATGGCAATCTGAGTGAAGAAAAGGATGGGATGGCCACGAGAATTTGAGTATATCGTTAGGACCTAAGTTGTACGGGCTCAGAAACTCAACAGCAGCAGCCGAAAGATCTCCAGAAGCATTGGAAAGGTCAAACGAGAAAGAGGGTTTTGGGGGAGAGAAAGCTGGCGAGCAAGGAACCTATTGGCAATGCAGCGGATACGGCTGACAATACTGGAGGCGCTCGCCTCGCGGCGAAGGAGAGGAAGTGCAGTATATCTCGGAAGGCCGGTGGCAACTCGTAGAGCAGCATTGTAGGTGACCTCAAGAGAGTTCAAAATTGAGGGGCAGAATTTGAGAAAAAGGGGGCAGGCATATTCGAGGAGACTCCGAACAAGAAAGTCCACGATACGCAACATGTGTACCGTATGAATGCCATGATTATGCGAGGCGACGGCTTTCAAGTAGTTGAGCCTCTTAAAGGCCTTGGTACGAAGGTAAGAGAAATGATAATTGAACAGGAGGGACCTGCCGAACCAGACCCCTAGAACTCTAACAACGGGACTCCATTCAAGTTCAAGGCCCCTGATATTAGCTTTTGATTCAAGAGACCGACGGCGGGAGAAATCAATGGCGGTGCTCTTCTCAGGTGAAATGGAGAGGTGATGAGCAGAACACCACTGAACTAGCCGGTCGATGCAGTTCTGGAGTTTGGCCAAGGTGCGCAGAGGGTCTTCCCCCAAGGCGTATATGAAAATGTGGTCTGCATAGATCAGGAGATGGACTCCACACTCCAGGATCTCGAAGATGTCGAAGAGGAAAATCATAAAAAGAAACGAGGAGAGGACACTACCCTGCGGTACGCCTCTCCTACATGGGCCACGGTTGGAAAACTGAGATTTCCACCGAACATGGATAGAGCGATCCGTCAGAAAATTAGCAATCCAGCGGCCAACTTTGCCCCGGATACCAAGGTGAGCAAGCTTATAGATCAGGCCATCGATCCAGACCGAATCGTAAGCCGAGCTGATGTCAAGACATACCGCAAGCGCAGTCAGACGGGAATTGCGAGCTCTTGATGTGTCATCAAAGAATTTACACAAAGCGGCCGTAGAGTCCTTGAAAGGCATAAATCCGTAGTGAGAAGCCTGAAAGATCTTGTTGTTCCCAGCCCAAAAGATAAGGCGGTGGAGAAGGAGACGTTCAAAGACCTTCGAGCACACGGCAATCAGCGCAATGGGACGATAAGAAGAGATCAGGCGAGAAGGCTTGCCAGGCTTGCAGATTGGGACGATGGTAGCTTCCTTCCACTCAGAAGGCACTATACCAGAATCCAACAGCTCGTTGTAAAGGGTGAGGAGTTTCTCCAGATTAGAATCGGAGAGGCCTCGGAGTAATTTAACGGATATCCCATCACGCCCAGGAGTTGTAGGACGAGTCCTCTGGATGGCGAGCCGTAGTTCATTGAGGGTAAAACGAGCATCAAAGCAGGCGTCCCCATCGCTGAGGTCATAAGGAATGGGAACCAAAGGATCATCTTGGCTGAAGGCCTCAAGGAAGAGGTCCGCTTGGGCACGCCAGGAAGCGACGGGGCCCCCGTTCCACAAAATGTTGTCGCCAGATGGAGTATCTTTACGAGCCAGATTCTTGAGCAATTTGAAGATTTGGCCATTTGAACCCTGAGAGCGACAAGTCTTATCCCAGTAGCTACGGGAAATCTGCTTGATGTAGCGCGGAGCTTGGAGGCAGTCTGTTTATAGAGCAAGATCTTGCGAGGCGGAGGTAGCGACGTTTGAGTCCGAGTAGTTTGCGACTTGTGGAATCCCACCAAGGAGCATTGTGACGAGGCACATAGCGAGGGAAAACGGAGCACCTGGCGATTGCCACTGACTCTACAAGAGTCTGAAAAGGAGTCGTAGGTAGAATATGAATTGGAGTTATCTAGAGCCGTATTTAGAAGACGACCGGACGAGGTCTAGTTGACAAAGTGGCGACGGGAGTCTGTGTGGGTATCGTGCCTACCAATTTGAATAATTACGGGCTGGTGATCAGAGTCGAAGGGATCCTGATGCACCGAACATGAAAGCGACCCAAAAAGGCCAGGAGATGAGAGGGTGAGATCAAGAAGGGAAGGGGCAGAACCGGGCACAATACGAGTCGCACAGGACGTGTTGCAGACACAGACGTGATGACTGAGGATCTAGGAATGGAAGCGCTGAAGAGGAAGAGTGTAAGGAGGCTGGCGACGAAGAAGATTGATGTTAAAGTCACCCACCAGAAGGAAAGGTGGCTCCATAGAATTGAGTAAACTGTCGAACCACTGAACTGCAAAGGAACCCCTGGGAAGGTAGATGTTGACAATGAATGAGCCATGTACCATGAATATTGATCCTTACGCCAAGGTCCTCAGTATTGCCGGAAGAGTCAATAGGAAGCGAAATGCGATATGAAGGGTAAGAAGCGCGGACCGCCGTGAGGAGACCTCCACCACGGCCGCCATCTCTACCAGCCAGAAAAGTGTGCATACGAGGAATAGAAAAGGTTGAACCCGAAGCCAAAAAAGTCTCCTTTAAGCAGATGACCTGGCAGCCCCTAAAGAAAGGGGCACGTAACCAATGTCCGTTAGCTCTAAGACTCCGACAGTTCCAATGAATAACCTGAAAACACATAAAAATAAAAAAGGAAACACCTGCAAACGAGAAGAGAGAGAAGCCCCCAAAAGACAGCCACATAAAATGAAAAAAACCTTAACTTCCTCCCCCCTCAAAAAAAAAGTATGGGAGAGGAGGGAGAAAGAGGGAAGAAGAGAGGACCCACCTCACGTCAATCCAGTGGCCTGAGGAGAAAGTCCAAGCTCGGGCTCATGTTTGGAGTTGTCATCTGAAACCCCTGATATCGTGGAAGAAAAATCCATGAGGAGGTCTGACAAAGACCCCGTTTCCGATATGGCCTTTCGCAACTTTTTTGATTTCTCCGATTTGTGTGGAGCTCTAGGTGAATGTAAAAGTTCGCTTTTTTTCCCAGCGTGAGGAGGTAATGAGGGGGAATCATCTGATGTTAATACCTCTTTTATTGCACCGATGACCACTGAGGTAAACATGGTAAGCATATAAAAAACATTTCATATTTAATTACTTAGAACAGGTGTCACAAATAAAAATTAAATTAAAAAGTTGACATGTTTCGGTTCATTCATAAGAACCGTATTCATAACACATAAAATCAGTAGAAAAACTAAATGATACTGGATATAAATATAATTTAAAAACCAAAACAAAACATTGCGGCCCCTATGATCGTGAATAGCCATTGCCACCGTGGCATAAAAATATAATAAATTTTGATCATATATTAAATTTAATATGTATAAAATTAATATTAATAAAAGTAGAAAAACTAAATGACTCTGGATATAAAGGTAATTTAAAAACCCAAAACAAAATATTGCACCCTCTATGATCGTGAATAGCCAATGCCACCGCGGCTCCCCCTATTAAACTCACCCTTTAAATATTTATTAAGTAATTCTAACCACAAACTCGGAATGTCATAAGAATAAGAATCATTACAAACCCTATCCGTCCTAGAATATATATATGGATTCACTGAGGATGATTAATTTTCGGAATAAACTTGAAATGAACACTAATCTACTATCTTTAAAACAAATATTAACCCCCCTCTTTAAAAACAATCTTGATAACGCAGTCTTATCCCTACCACATTTTATGGCACATTCATGCTCTTTCTTTCTAACCCCAAACTTTCTACCTGTCATACCGATATAAAAATTAATATCCCCCCCTTCATTCTCATATGGAATTTCATACACCCCTGCTAGATCATCTTGTGGAACCGGATCAAAAGCTCTGTATAGAAGATGCTTTAATTTAGGAGGTGGCTTAGCAACTAATTCTATTTTAAACTTTTTTAATTTAGCTTTAAGCCTCTCAAAATTACCCTTTATATAAGGAAACGATAGTCTTTTAACCCCAATCTCTTCCCCCTTCTCACATGCATTATCAACCAAATTACAATTAACCTGAGAATTATTTTTATCCCTATCATTTTTAACCAATTTATTAATTTTATCCTTTTTGTAACCATTCAACTTAGCAATATTAAAAATATAATTCAACTTCTCATACAAAAATTCATCAGAACAAATAATAAACGCACGATTAACCATGAACCGGAATGTAGAAAACTTATACCCAAAGGGTGAATACGCAGAAAATGGAATAATATGCTGACTAGCTATATCCTTCCTGTAAACTTTCCTTTTTAACATAGAACCCTCTCTAATAAGCCACACGTCTAAAAATGAAATAGCACGATCATTTTCAAATTCAAACGTATATTGAATATTCCTATCCAGCTTATTAACTTCATCTACAAAAACAATGAAAGACTCAACTCCCCCCCCCCCCCCTCCCAAATTAAAAACACATCGTCAACATACCTCTTCCAAAATTTAGGAACTTTCTCGAACTTTGCGAAAATATTCTCTTCAAAAGGCCTCATTTTAAACTCAGCTAAAAAACCCGAAATAGGAGAATCCATAGGGGCACCCATGTTTTGTTTATAAATTTTACCATCAAAAACAATGTTTTTGATGGTAATAATTGGCTTATTAGAGAGGGTTCTATGTTAAAAAGGAAAGTTTACAGGAAGGATATAGCTAGTCAGCATATTATTCCATTTTCTGCGTATTCACCCTTTGGGTATAAGTTTTCTACATTCCGGTTCATGGTTAATCGTGCGTTTATTATTTGTTCTGATGAATTTTTGTATGAGGAGTTGAATTATATTTTTAATATTGCTAAGTTGAATGGTTACAAAAAGGATAAAATTAATAAATTGGTTAAAAATTATAGGGATAAAAATAATTCTCAGGTTAATTGTAATTTGGCTGATAATGCATGTGAGAAGGGGGAAGAGATTGGGGTTAAAAGACTATCGTTTCCTTATATAAAGGGTAATTTTGAGAGGCTTAAGGCCCCTGTCCTCGCTCGAGGAAACGCTCGCGAGCTAATGCTATTCCTATGGGGAAGCATTTTTCTAATAACTCTTTCGCATTTTAACATTTTTGAATAATTTTTTTGCATTGGATAGCTGAGGTGCATGCCGACAGCGCGCCTTTTTTGCTTTTTCGATTTTGGTTGCAGATATTTTTTACAAAGTTAGTTTCATTTTCAAAACCGGTTTCGAAACTGAAAGTGCTTTAAAAAAAAATATCTGCAGCCAAAATCGAAAAAGTAAAAAAGGTGCGCTGTCGGCATGCATCTCAGCTATCCAATGCAAAAAAAATTATTTAAAAATGTCAAAATGCGAAAGAGCTATTAGAAAAATGCTTCCCCATAGGAATAGCATTAGCGCACGAGCGTTTCCTTGAGCGAGGACAGGGGCCTTAAAGCTAAATTAAAAAAGTTTAAAATAGAATTAGTTGCTAAGCCACCTCCTAAATTAAAACATCTTCTATACAGAGCTTCTGATCCGGTTCCACAAGATGATCTAGCAGGGGTGTATGAAATTCCATATGAGAATGAAGGGGGGATATTAATTTTTATATCGGTATGACAGGTAGAAAGTTTGGGGTTAGAAAGAAAGAGCATGAATGTGACATAAAATTTGGTAGGGATAAGACTGCGTTATCAAGATTGTTTTTAAAGAGGGGGGTTAAAAATTGTTTTAAAGATAGTAGATTAGTGTTCATTTCAAGTTTATTCCGAAAATTAATCATCCGTGAATCCATAGAGATATATTCTAGGAGGGATAGGGTTTGTAATGATTCTTATTCTTATGACATTCCGAGTTTGTGGTTATAATTACTTAATAAATATTTAAAGGGTGAGTTTAATAGGGGGAGCCGCGGTGGCATTGGCTATTCACGATCATAGAGGGCGCAATATTTTGTTTTGGGTTTTTAAATTACCTTTATATCCAGAGTCATTTAGTTTTTCTACTTTTATTAATATTAATTTTATACATATTAAATTTAATATATGATTAAAATTTATTATATTTTTATGCCACGGTGGCAATGGCTATTCACGATCATAGGGGGCGCAATTTTTTGTTTTGGTTTTTAAATTATATTTATATCCAGTGTCATTTAGTTTTTCTACTGATTTTATGTGTTATGAATACGGTTCTTATGAATGAACCGAAACATGTCAACTTTTTAATTTAATTTTTATTTGTGACACCTGGTCTAAGTAAATAAATATGAAATATTTTTTATACGTGAATGAAAAAGGTGAAGTGATTTTGTTTTAGTTTTGAAAAAACGAAAGCTAACAGCAGTTTTAACATGGTAAGCATATTTTGGCAATTGGCAGTTTGAGCGGTTAGCACTTGCTGCAACATGTTAGCAATGTTTTCAGTAAACCCTTGAAGGGTCTCCTGGAGTTCCGTTTTGGTGATATAGTTCGTAGGAGGGGGGAACAAGCAGATGAAGCGGCCGCAGCCGGATATGATTCAGCCTTGAGAGTGGTGCTAGCGCGGAACTGTCGCCGGGCCTCACCCTCACTAAAACCTAAGTGGTGTTCGGCTTTGTATTTGAGGAGTTTGGTTTCACGTATATAGTGGTCACAAGATTTGTCAGAGGCGGCGTGGGGGCCTTTGCAATTAGTGCAAAGGGGGGAGGTAGCGGAGCAGGTGCCCTGATGGAACTCTGTACTCTGGCCTCAAATGTGATCGCTCTCACAGTTACGTGTGTTGTGTGTGAATTTTTGGCAATTAGTGCATTGCCGTGGTTTGTCAACGAATAGAGAGATACGATGGTACTGGCAAAGACCTTAGAGGGAAAGACATGAAGGCTTTGGAAACCGTAACTAACTGAAACAGTGCAAACAGCATTGGTATGAAACACGCTCAAAGGGGGGGGGGGGGGGATCAAATCGTAGGCAGGTTCATTGCATCCACCGATTCGCCAAATATTTTTCAAGTAAACTTCCTTGCGCCAACTCCCCCGCGAGAATTCAAAACGCCTTATCTTTTGGCAGTTCGCCTTGAGACTTAAAGATTGTGGGAGATTTTTTAATATGCTTTGCTTGTTGTGATATATTTTCTATATTCCAAATAGATAGCCGATTAACACGTACAACTGAAAGGTCTTCAGTGATGCTGAACTTGTTAAATAATAAATATTATAAATCGAAAGTTCCACTTTCTCTCGAAAACTAACGTGACAACGCTGTAACGTATTGTATGAACTTTGACCTAACTATCTCCCTCCACGAAAAGGGATGGAGAGGCAGGGGGGGGGGCGCACTGCTTTCCCAGGGACTGAGGCGGGCAGGGATGACCACATCATTACTCCACATTTTGTTAATTATCGCTACTGGTGATAATGCCAAAGCGCGCCAAGTGAACGCTTCTTATCTTTCGCCCCTGTATGCGACTTCTATTGCCTAGCTGTTTGCACTGTTTCACTGACAGCTGTGGATTTACGTTACGCCTACGGAGTCTTCACATCTTTTCCTCTAAGATCTTTGGTACTGGTACCATAGTTTGACGTTAGCCGGGAGGGAGTGGCCAAGCTTGGTTACCAGGACCGACGTCGTTGGCGTCGAGCCCTGTCACAGAAAACGTCTAACTTCTAATGTTTTTATTCCAATGAATTCCAATTCTTCCGCTATTTCAGTGCAATCGACTAGCGGGTCGATGTTGTGAAGAAGGAACCGGGTTGATATTTCTTCAGGAAGGTAGGACGCAGTAACAGTAATATTTAATATAGTTTTGATTTTTAAAATTTCAATGGCAGTTTCTGCCGATTGTATGTGGATGAGTAATTTGCCCTGGCGGGTAATTTTCATAAAATCAATACATTTGTGGGATGGAACTTGCAAGGCAATGGCATCACTTAGCGCCTTGCGATGGGTCATAGGTATGGATCCATTTACAGCAGTTAGAGTAACCGAGATGGCGCCAATGCCGACTTTACTAGCTTCCGATATTTTCAGGGGAACGATTTAAACGGTATAGGAAAGGGTTATGAGTAGCGCTATTGGTTATCTCCATGTTCAAGACAACATCCTGGACCTTAATTTCGGAGTTCATATTGCTATCCGTGACCGTCACTGGTTGACAGTCAGACACAATTACAACAAACAAAATTCGAAACAAACACAAAGAAAAAGCAGTTCAACACTTACCAGTGCTGGAGAAAACAAACGTAACAAAACACTTACTGCACGAAATACAAGAAGTAACTAGCGAAACTACACGAAATTATAAAGAAATCCCACCCAAAAGGGCGGAAAAGGAATACAAACGACACGTTGACGACAACGCCGACAGAAATCAAAACACAAGCTCAAGCCGTTGCTAGATGCAACCTACACCTAAATACATTGTAAATAAACGCTTAAAGAAACAGTTAAAAGTTACAGTTAAAGTATTGTTTTGCAAAATCACAAAATTAATAATTTCAATGCAAAATAATAACATTTTATATGGTAAAAAACTAAAAACTTGGCTAAATTTTATGGATGTGAATCGGCAAAAAGCTAAACAAAGGGGCGTGGCACAATCAGCTGATTGGACAAAAATGCTTCTAACTCCAGTAAAAATTGGCAATTCAAGCGCTCGAATACGCCATCTGGTGGAGGAAAGATGTAACTTCTCCATTCAGGATAACGCCGTGTAAGCTCATTGCATTACATGCGTTTTAAATTTGTTCAGAATAATTATTCTTTTGCACAATTTCAGATTTCTTATGACATTTGTTTTCTGTCTTATATGACGAAGTAAATATTATACGAATTTGAATATCTAAAACTTTTAAATACATTTATAATAAAGAATTGTTTCAAAGGGACTTTAACATTAATTAAAGGGACAGTTATCCTGTATCGAAGACTCCGAGCAGCGCCTCTATAGGCCGTTTTAGTTCCCAATAGTCGAAATTGAAAAATTCTTTTTGTGTTTAATAGCAGGGAGTTCATATAATGTTATTATGCTAAAAATGAAAATTCGACAATTTGATGATTTTTTGAGATTTTGAAAGTCCACTGTAGCGGTATTTAAAGCGAAAGTCGAAAATTATCACAAATCCAATACTTTCTTCTTGTAAAGATAGAAGAAAGTAAAAATAATGAAACCTAAGAAATATTTTTAAAAAATCCTCATTTTACTTTAGTCTGTTTTTCTTACAGCTGTAAAAATTTAGCAAAAAAATATCCTTGACTATTTCATGTTGAACAGTAACTATAGTTATGAATACATTTAAAGGGCTTATAATAGAAAAAGTACTTGTCCAAGAATTATATTTTGGATAGTGGGATTTTAATTTAAAGCTTTCCGAACTTTAAAATTTATAACTTTTTCATTTTATCCTTTTTAAAATAAAAAAAACATGAACTACATGATTGCCATCTTGATATTTCTGCAAAATTTGGAAATATTGAACCATTTTACTCATGGTATATCTGATGAATTGCATATAACATTTAGATTTATGCGATATGTTAAAATAGCAGTAAGATATGAAACTTTATTTTTGAGAGTATGTGTATGGCATTCATTTAATAACACCATACAATTTGGTGAAACTAATGTCTCACAGTAAGTCACCTCTTCAATCTTAAGGCTCTTGTCTCTGCCTGCGAAAACATTCACAAGCTAATGCTAATCCTAAGGGGAAGAATTTTTCTAATATCTCGTTTGTATTTTTACAGTTTTAAATAACTTTTTTGCATTGGTTAACAAAAGTCCGAGTCCCCATCGCACCTTTTTACTTTTTCGATTTTGGTTGCAGATAGCTTTTAGAATGACACTCTCATTCTCGGAACCGGTTTTAAAAAAGGAAAATAACTCTATAAAAAATAACTGCGACCAAAATCGGAAAAGTAAAAAAAGTGCGATGTAAAGACAGGCCTCGACTATCTAAAAAAAAAAAAAAAAAAAAAATCGAAATGCAAACAAGATATTAGAAAAATCCCTCACCACAGGATTAGCTCGTGAGTGCTTTTGAGCCCATGTGCACAACTTATCAGATGGGAAATGCATGTAGAGCCTTCATATCACAAGCTATTGGCCGTAGAAGAGCTTCACCCAGTATGAATCACTTTCCCTAATCCTCAAACACGCTAAACGACATTGTCATTGGGACAACAATCACACGGATTGAGCGGTGTGATTTATAGTTTGCACCTCAGAGTTCTCCAGTTTTGAATTCAGAGGGTGGCCTGGGAGGATGACCCCCCCCCCCTTCTCCAAGAGCAATGAGATGTTTCTCCCGGAAGATTTGACGTTTTGTGCATTTAATGGTCAAACAGTTCAATTCCCTCCCCCTCACCAGAGCCACAGATATTCCTCCCGGAGAAAAGTGTTTGAATCATCAAAGGGAATGCTGAAATCTTCCCCCAGTATATCTGCCCCCGTCCACCATTTTGACCTCTGCATTAGAAGGGGGTAGATATCCAGTGCTGCAGCATTTCACTTTCTACGAGGGCCTGAAATCTGCCCCCATTATATGTACCCCCATACCAGAAAGGGGCAGAAATCCATTGCAGAGCATTTTGTCTTCGGCGAGAGCTGGATATCTACCCCCAGTATATCGGCCCCCGTCCGCCATTTTGAGCTCAGCATTAGAAGGGGGTAGATATCCAGTGCTGCAGCATTTCACTTTCTACGAGGGCCTGAAATCTGCCCCCATTATATGTATCCCCATACCAGAAAGGGACAGAAATCCATTGCAGAGCATTTTGTCTTTGTCGAGAGCTGGATATCTACCCCCAGTATATCTGCCCCCATACGTCATTTTGACGTCACAGTAGAAGGGGGTAGATATCCAGTACTAGAACATTTAACTTTCTACAAGCGCCTGATATCTACCCCCTGTATATCTAGAGGGGACGTACATACAGTGCTAGAACATTTTTACGTTCGTCGAGAGTTGGAAATTCTGAATATATGACCCTTTCTACGTATAGTTTTTATTTTTGTTGTGAATTAATATACGAATTTTAAGAAATATGTAGACGAGACTTAATGTATAATATAAAAAATATCGCTTATTTTGCATATTCAGTTATCAAGTCCATACTATGTCGAAACAGACCGTAGAGCAGGGTCGTAACCAGCGAATCATGTCAGGGGTGAACTCCGAAATTTTTTTGTGGGGCTAACATCTTTTGGCAATTAATGCAGTATTTAAGCATACTAAATACTTTAAAAACTGGTAAAAGGGATCTGTCTATAAAGAAACCCGACTAAAGCGAAATCTTTTTAAAATAGGAATTAAAAAAAATCTTTCCTAAATGGAAAATATTTCGTGATCACCGGAAAATGAATTTTAATTTATTTAATTTAGCAATCTACTTAGAACTATTCCATTTTATTTTGTAGTTTTGTTTGTAGGGCGTTATTACCCACATAGGCGCGTAACATATATTAATCAATACATATAACATAATATGAATATAAATAAATATAAAAAATAAACAATATTAAAGAACTAAATTAAAATTATAAATAATATAAAATTATTTAATAATACAATATTTAGGAATAAAAATAAAATTTTAATATATTATTAATATGTAATTTAATATATAATGCATAATTTAATGTATATTTTAATAATAATATATAATCTTGTTTCTTAAAATGTGTATTTAATGCAAATATTTTTTTTTATTTTAAAGTTTCTCGTTTATAGAAATGCGTGCTTATATATATATACATTATTTTAAAAATATACAGTCGACTCTCGTTAATTCGAAATCGGATAATTCGAATTTTTCTAATTCGAATTCTTGTTTATAAAAATGAGTGCTTATATATATATATATATATATATATATATTATTCTGCCATTGAAAATTTCGGGAATTAATGTTTAGTTCGAATTAAGTGAAGATTCGAATTATCCGATTTCGTATTAACGAGAGTCGACTGTATATTTTTAATATATATATATATGGCAGAATAATATTAAAAATTTTCATTAATTCGAACTCATTTTCTCTTGACTTCGTTTAATATGAACTAACGAGAATTCAGATTTTTCATTTTTCCTTTCTTTCTCACGGATTTCAGATCATTTGAATAAATTTTTATCTTTGTTTTTTTAAAAATTGTTCCGAATGAGTATCCATATAATACAATTCATTTGATAGCCACTTTATTAGAGCCCATCTGTCTATAACTGACACTTTAAATTTTTCTTCCATAGTGCTTGTTTCTAATCTTTTAATTTGTTTATGTATTTATACATTATAATTTAATACTAAGTCATATTCTAATGATAACAGACGAAATTAATTTAAAAAACACTATAACATTAATTCCTTTGTAATAGTACCATATTAAGCATGTTTTCCATAATTCGAACTTCGGATAATTCGAACATTTCTTGTGGTCTTGAAGAGTTTGAAATAACGAGAGTCGACTGTAGTTTAAAACAAAGTTTTATGTATCAACATCTAATTGAAATTTAAAACAAATTGTTATAGTTCAAATATTATTTATAAAGTTTTGATTTTGAATAATGTACATTTTGAAATTCAACACGGGAGTTACATTCACTGCAAACTTATTTTAACTCGTATCTTTCGATATGTGGCTACAAATTGTTCAAGCAATAAAACTGTTAAATAAAAATAAACAGTAAAAAAAAAAATCCCCATAAAAAATTGAATATGTAAATGCTTTAAATTAATTTTGGTAAAATTCAGTACTGCTCTGCACAGTTTCGTTAAACTTGCTCGAATTTAAAATTATATTTAAACCACATTTTTACATTTAAATAAATTGGGTAAAAAAGCGGATACCTTTATTATACCCATTTCGAGTATTTAAAATCTACAAGTAATTATTTTATTTTATTTAATAGATATTAAATACAATTCTGTACTTTGATGAAAGTATTCGCTTTCACTACATTATTGGAGCATTATATTGCAGTTCTTCAAATTAATGATACATTCACCATGAGAAAATACAATTTGAAAATCCCTCAAATACTGTTTGGCACTTTGAAAAGACAGTAATTATTTTAACAACATAAGATTTCTCTGGCTTAGTACCGAATCTACATATAAGGTGGGGGAAAGTGGGGATGTAAAACAGATAAGAGATAAGAGCAGTCCAATAAAATCCGATAAACCAAATCATGAAATTCGCCATGTTTGAACACAGATTTGATATTTACGAACATAGAGAGGAAATGTCTTTCACAGTCACCACCTATTGTGCAAGTCCATTAAGACTCTCCCTAATTGATACTTCCGGCACAACTGAAAGTAGCTTGGTATATTTCCCCTCGCAGCGAAACATTCTTTATACAACAGATACACTCAATGTAGATAAGAACTTTAAAAGAGTCAGTAGAAAGATAATCTTTTTTTTTTTTTTTTTTTTCTTTCCGGTAGTATTGTATTCAATGCATAAATCTATGAGATAGCGATAAAAAAGTAATAAGATTTTATTGATTAGGTACTATATTTTCTATAAAAATACAGAATCATGGATCATTTTTACCGTTATAAAATAAGCTGTATGTAATTTGTTACATCTTCAATTTTACTCAAATATCAAGGAATATTACAAATACTATTTTCTGAATCTAGGAAAAAAAGTGACCGGAAAAAAGTTATCGGAAAAAGTGACCTAAACTACAAAAGCGGAAAAACGTAACACGGAAAAAAAGTTACCGGAAAAAAGTGACAAGGAAAAAAGTTATCGGAAAAAAATGACAAGGAATTGATTTTAGGGATTTATTATTGATTTTGACTATTCTTTAGTAAGTAATGAAAGGAGGATTGGGGGTGGCTCATAATTTAGGTAAAGGGGTTTTTTATGCTGAATTGACTGTTTTGGTTCAATTTTAGGATATACGTTCATACTGAAAAGATACTTGCCTGATTAGTTTTGGGAAGGGACAATTACTCCCCCCCCCTCCCCCATTCGCCCTAAATCAGATAAATGGGTTTTTATGAATTATCCAACGTGTGTGAAATTTTGGATATAGATTCTTTCTGAAAAGGCTTATATATAGTATATAATGCTTGAAGAGACTTCGGAGTTTGAAATTTTGGACATAAGTTAATTATAATAATACGTATCTCTGATTAATTATGGGGTGCTTTTGCTTATTAATAAAGGAGGGGGGACGGGCAATTATTTCGTCTCAAATTAGATAAATCGTTTTTCATGCAGAATTACCCGATGTATTTCGAATTTTAAATATAGGTACATTCTGATTAGGTGAATCCCTGAATACTTTTAAGGGTTTAAAGGCTAAGTATAGAAGGGGAATAGAATATAACCCCCCCCCCTTAAATTAAATAAATTGCTTTTTACGCAGAATTATCGGATTTGCTTCAAATTTTGGATTATAGGTTCATTATGATAAGGTGTATCCCTGATTAAGCATGGGGTTCTTTTGCTAGTTAAAAAGAAGGGGGCGGGTGATTATTACCCCCCCCCTTAAATTAGATAAATTGTTTTTTATGCACAGTTATCCGATGTATTTCATACTTTAGATATAGGTTATTTCGCATAAAGTAAATCCTGGAATAGTTTTAAGAGTTTAGTGGCTAGGTATAAAGGGAGGAAAGGGGGATAACCACTTAAATAAATTAAATGGCTTTTACGCAGAATTATCCGATTTGCTTCAAATTTTGGATGTAGGTTCATTTTGAAAAAGAGTACCTCTGATTAGTTATGGGATTATTTTGCTAATTAAAAAGGGGGGGGCGGCCAATTATCTCCCGCCCATTAAATAAGATAAATCGTTTTTTATGCACACTTATCCGATGTATTTGAAATTTTGGATATATAATCTTTCAAATAAAGAGAATCCCTGAATAGCTTAAAGGGTTTAAGGGCTAACTATATAGAATGGGGGGGGGGAATGGAAGATACCCTTCCCCCTTAAATAAAATAAATGGCTTTTTACGCAGAATTATCCGATTTGCTTCAAAATTTGGATGTAGGTTCATTATGATAAGGCGAACCCCTTATTAGTTGTGGGTTATCCCCCGTTCCCCCCCTTTCTATATTTAGACATTAAACCCTTAAAACTATTCAAGGATTCACTTTATCAAAAAGAACCTAGATCCAAAAGTTGAAATACATCGGAACAATTGTGCAAAGAAACAAAAAAATATTTTGTTTAAGGAGGGGATAATCGCCCACTCCCTCTTTTTAATTAGCAAATTAACCCTATAATTAATCAAAGATACGTTTTGTCAGAATAAACCTTCATAAAAAATTTGAAGCGAATCGGATAATTCTGCGTAAAAAGCCATTTATTTAATTTAAAGAGGGGGATGACCAATGAATCCCCAAAATCAATAATAAATCCCTAAAATCAGTTCCTTGTCACTTTTTTTCCGATAACTTTTTTCCGGTCACTTTTTTCCGCTTTTGTAGTTTAGGTCACTTTTTTTCGATAACTTTTTTCCGGTCACTTTTTTTCCGTTTACCTTTTTTTCTATACTAGCAAAGATTTTTTGAGAATGCCTTCAAAGCTGCTGTTTTAAGTCCATTTTCCAGACATTTGTAATATGTAAATATGTTCATTTATTCAAATTCAGAAATCCCCTTTTCTACATCTATTTTTTCCCTTTTTTTTATACTTTCCAGTATAGTTGAAAAATGTTTAAGAATTCAGTTTGTCTGTCTGTCCGCGCTTTAACACGCATGCATTTCGATTGATATTAAATGAATATATATTATTTATATTATTGGGTTTACTGGAAAACATTTGCTATTGTAAAGAAGTATGCAGCATTTCAGGGTAGAATCTGGCGTGCACGTAATTTATTATTCATTTACATGAGTTCACAAAGCATTTTGCTGCATATATCTTACTAAAAAAATGATTGCTTACAGTGCACATTCACTTTGAGTACGCATTTTTTAAAGTAACTACTTTTTTATATTATTTAGTGTTTACAAATTCCATAGTTCATATACAGGGCTGCAAAAAAGATCTCGAGTGCATTTCTGCTTTTTGACGGAAATTTTCAACTATTTTATGAGCTTAATTGAATTAACATTTAACATAGTTTTACATACAACCAATACATACGAATCCATACATCATATACAAAGCTGCACAAGGAAAATCTGATTTTTTTCCAACTATTGAGGTAAATGTACAAACTGGGTTTTCAAATTCGTTATGAATTTCCTAAGTTGCTTATTTAGACATTTTTCACCTTAATAGTTTGTGAAGTTTCGTTAGAAATTTCCGAAAGTGCTGAAAAGTGTTTCATAATTTTTCTCGGATGCTTGATGCATAATTTCCTGTTCTTGCTTGCAATTAAACAGGTTTAAATTATCGATGTGTAATATAAAAGTAGTAAGTCTTGATTGCGTCCATTAGTAACTGTATCGTAATAATAATAACATTATATTCTACAACGAAAAATAAGAAATTTTTATTATAAATAATTATTTTGCTTATAAGACATTACTTGGCCTTGGGTTTTTCTAAAATGAGATATCACCGATAAAAAAAGTAACATTTTTCCGTTCTAAAATATTGGTAGCTAAAAATCGTAGTATGTGACAGACATGATAAGTTTTCATGGAATTAGCTTATATTATTCAGTAGCAACCCCATGTGTTCCATTTAAATTGCATGAGAGGCATTTCGATTTTTTGGAGAAAAATAAAATCTAATTTGTGTGTATATATGTATATATCTGTGTTCATTTATTGAATACAATATTTTAAGGAAGAAATCACAGTTATAATCAGGATTTAATATTTTCTCGATTAAAATGCAATTTATAGATTTCGATTGTCTAAAACAAAAATGTTTGACATTTTGCACTGAAAAGATTCTTCTAACATATGACTTGTAACTTTAGATCTGATTGAAAGATATGACATAATTTTTGAAGACTCGCAAAACTCATTAAATATTTTCAATTAAAAAAAAATCTTATTTATTTTTTTTTAATTTTACTTTTCACACTACAATCGTAATTGACAAATATAATTTAAAAATAATTCTCTAAGTAAAATAAAAGAAAAACTTAATAAATGAAAAAAAAAAAAAAAAAAAAAAAAAAAAAAAAAAAAAGAAAAAGAAAAAAGAAAGAAAGAAAGACAGATGCTAAAAATGAGATTTTATTTTAGTTTTTTAAGGCAGTTGCTTGGATGTAGAGTACATAAATTAACGTAGTGAGCTAAAGGATATTGCAGATTCCAGATACTGCTCTAAATTAATTTGGTTATTTCTGAGCTCCATTTTTAAAATTCTGAGCCTCTCATTTTTCATTAAGTAAGTTCTTGTCGATGTTGGAGGAGGATGTCCAGCATCCAACATTCTCCTGGCGCAGTCATTCTCGCTCTGCTCTGTTTTTAATATCTGTATAAAAAGGTATATATTTGGATGACGAATCTTTACTCGCCTGTTCATCTTGGAATGCCACGATTCGACATGATTAGTTGTCCTTTCGTGGTCATTTTCAAAATGATTCCACAGAGACCTAGAAATAAAATTCATAATTAATATATACATATATATATATATTTATATATTGCTGAAAGTATCAATATGTAACATATCTTTTATTTATTCTGTTGTTGAATTTCTAATAATAAATAAATAAAAAAAAATGATATAAACTCTATGCTGTTCTGAAATTTAAAGCCTCTATATTCCCTTGAAGGGGAGGGGGAAGGGGTGGTTCATGAAATTGTGACAAGGGTGTGGGAGTGGATAAGAAGACATGCGACATCACACATTTTGGTTAAATGAAAAGCATCAAAATTCGGTAAATTAAATTAAGAGGCATGAAAATATCTTAAAATTAAAGTAATTTGCGTTCATAAAGATAAGATAAAGCCAAATATTGTTAATTCTATTTCAAATTCCAAAATACTGGTGTTTTCAATTTCTGTTTCACATTAATAGTCTATTACTATTCTACATTAATTATTATTTTTATTCTTTATTTATTTTTTATGTAAAATACAAAACATTTTTATAAATCAGATCAGAAGTGTCATTAAAACACATGTTAAAGTTTAAAAATAAAATGAGAGTCAAAAATATGGAAAAATGCGGGACATCATTTATGGACGGCCCCTGATTAATCAAAGGAGCATGAAATTCTATGTTCTTACTTAGAAATTGTGTAATTGAATAACATTTTTCCTTTTTGATAAAGGCGAAATTTTTTCAAAAAATACAGTCCAAGTTTTGAACCGAATTTCTGACACGACAGTGTTGGAAAGGAAAAAAATGGACCTAGCTGAAAACCTGAAAAAAAATCTGAAAATATGTGCACTATTGTATTACAGTTACAGTTAACAACATATCAGACGATTAGGATATAATACACGAATGGCAAAAGTGTTATTAAAATAATTAAATATGATAATTATTAAATATATAATATCAATAAAATCTTTCGTAATAAGTTATATTATATGCTAACTAAAGGAAACTTAATTTAATAAAATGAATTGAAAAAATTCAGGCAGTAATTGAAATTAAAGTAAACAGCCAGCCGTAAACATTAAAAATAAAAATAAAGAGCATTAAATGCTAAATTCAATGTATTATTTTGCCATTTTAATATTCTTAATAATAGTTGTTTTTAATTAAAACGATAATTATTGTTATGTATTTTGTTTTCTATTATTTTTCTCTTTTATGTTTCCAATATATTCGTAATCGTATCCCATCTTTTACTTGATAGTAAAATGAGCTTGCACATTTAATTTTTTTTCCACACGCTGGCGATTGTATATTGAAGTTTTTCTCATTTCTATTTTTATTTTTGATGGCCTAATATATGTCCTGTTTTTTTACTTTCACATTTTGGATATGATTAATCGGGCAATCCAAAAACAATATTTAAAAGTTTTTTCCTGATTTCTATTCAAAAATTAATCGCAATTGTTGTGTCTACGTGGTATTGCCCTTGAGAACGAGCCACGTACCACAATCTCCAATATTAACCGTAATAGTTCCAATATTGCTATCTCCAACTTATCATGTTTAAGTTTGTTACACATTGGGTTATTCTATATTCATTATAGATGTTGAATTGTAGTATTATATATATATGTATATATATATAAACTAAAACTAAATTTTTAACTATTATATATTTAATATGGGAGGATGAAACAAATTATGACAGCCTACATTTTTACGTAATATGTATCACATACTGATATAGAGACCGTATGAATGAAGTTTATGAAGGTTGTAATCATACTTTTATCTAGATATAAATTAATATATGAATTACATGTAAGAAGCATTATCAAGAAGTGCTGAGTCAATAAACATAACATAGACAAGTAATTAAGTTATTATTGTAATGTACATTTCCATCTATATATATATATATGTGTGTGTGTGTGTGTGTGTGTGTGTGTGTGTAGAAGCATTATACAATACTACAATTTAACATCAAATTATAGAAAAACCTATAAAATAACAAATTACAACAAAACAGAGCAGTTGGCAAATATTGGAACAAATACGAAGTATTTGAAATGTGGTATTTAGATCGTTATCAAGGGTAATGCTAAACAGACACATTAATTGCGATTAATTTCTGATTGGAAATCATTATAAGCCAAAAATGATTTCTAAATTACCCTATTAATCGCCAATGCAAAATTTAATTCAATGAAAATTACTAGAAAAATATTAAACCAATAATAATCGAATTATCAAATATATAAACTTACACGATAAATAGCTAACATGTGTGAGAGAAAAAATATATAAATTCAAATTTGCAAGCTCACCTTTCAGTAATACAACATTAATATCATAAACCAAATAGATATAATTAATTATTATAATTAAAATAATTAGTATTAAAAACATTAAATTATTAAAGTAATATTAAACAACAATATTATGAAATTAATGGAAATAATGTAATTATATTAAAGTTGTAAAAAGTTTTAAATTAATATCGATGAAAGTTTACTATAAGAACGATTAAATACAAATAAACAAGACATTGCGCCATCTATGATCATGATCAAGAATAAATAGTTTTTTTTTAAAAGGATGAAATATAAAGTAACGATATATAATTACAGTTATTTCTTAATCAACAAAAGGAGAATTAAAAATGTATTTCAAAATCTTGATAATAAAATACCTTATTATTAAGTGAGTTCTTAAATCAAAAAATCATCTTTGTGACACATGCTTTAATTTGTTTTTGTTCGGAAATGCATGAAAATAGCATGTGTTATTATTCAGAAACTGTCTAATTGCACTCAATATTCTGTTTTTTCTAAAACACAATAGATTTTTCATAACAAGCCTTCTAAGTTGATACTTTTGAGCACATTTTTCGACGAAAGCAGAAAAACCGGTCGAAAAGCGGGAAAAAAAACGGGTGATCACGTTATCCAAATAGCTTATAACTGGATAGGTAATTTAATTATCACAAAATGGAAAAATATTTTCGATTCGAAATCGCTTCCATGGTGAGGCATTCCAAGTTTATATATTTTTGTTAAAAAATGAATTTGTAAATGTGTCAAAACGTTTTGCGCTTGTTGAGCGCAGCAGTTAAGAATACCCTTAAGGATAGTTTAACATGATCAAAACAAAGTAGTTAAATGGATTAATTTTATTTTAAAGTAGGGAGCAAAAACGTATAGTGGCGTCATCATTAGTTTTTAAATAGGATTAAAATTGCTATATGCAAATTTTATGCAATATATATGTATATATATATATATATATATATGTATGTGTGTGTGTGTGTGTGTATGTATGTATATATATATATATAATATATATATATATAGAGAGAGAGAGATAAATTAGCATTTACACCTACATTTTTCACATTCAGACAACACCGCCCTCCTCCATAATCTAAAATCTACACATTCAGGTATCAATTAATTATTGCTTATTATTTTTAATTTTTTATTGTTATTATATATAGATATTATCATCTATTTTAAATATGTATTGTTAAGTTTTAATACTAGATTAAAGCTAGTTTTAATACTAGACCATTTTTAAATACCGGAACAACAAATGATTAAATGAAGTAATTATAAGTTAGATTTACATCTTAAAACAACTACTAAGATATGGTCAGATATGGTCATCTTTTAAAAAAATTTTGACCCTCCTTTTTAACCTCTTTAGAAATGAGAATTTCTAAAATCGTTGAACATGTGTTTATTTATTTTTCTAGTAGATTTATTTTCTGGAATTTCATGCTTTTACATAAAACGCTAGCTGAGATTTGTCTAGTGTTCTAAAATTTACGATCCCCCCCTTTTTTTTCCACTTATAGATCGAATTTAGAAAAAATTCCTACTTATTGCTTGTCTATGTCATAAAATCAATCTAATATACAAATTTAGTTATTCTGACTGAGTCATTTTAGCTCTGCGTTGATGAGTAAGTCAGGCAGTCAGGAATTTACTCTTTAACATATTTGTATAGATATTTATTTATTTATTTTCTTCCCTATAGTTCTTCAAACTATATAAAACAAAGCAATTTTTAAATACCAATCTATAATTGTATTTTCTAATGATGCAGGGCAGGACCATTTATTTACAATATCCCAGTGTCAATACACATATGCATATTTTTTACTGAATTGAGTATTTTATTAATTATAACTAAATTATCGTTGCAGGGGTCGAAGCGTCCCTAAAATTTTCGCTGTTTCATACCACAATTTTAAAAGGATAATATTTATTGTAGAATTTCATTGTAATGGTTAAAAGAATGTGACAGAAAGATTTTTGACTTAAAATAATGGTAGAAATGTGCGAAAATTTTAGAGACGCTGCGACCCCTGTAGGTGAAATGATTTTGCGAAAAACTATATCATTTCTGGACTGTATTATTATCTGGGCTGAGAAGGTAGATTCGGAACTTCGAGTGAATGAAAAATTCCTGCTATTTACGAGTATTCGTAAGAATTTAATCTTGTTAAAAATTCAAAATTTATATATTATGATGGAAATTCTTTAAAGATACTCACTTTGGAAATAAACTTGGGTGGTAAATATCATCTTCTAAATATGTGTCCACCATATAATTTTCTAACAGTGATGCTCTTGGATCTTGGGGTGCTTCTTCTTGTAATAATATAAACGCGTCACTCACAAGAGAAGGTGGTACAAGCGGTAAAATGGACAATTTTTTTATCCATTTTTTTACAGCTTCATCTGTTCTGTATAAACTTCTCAGTCCTATTGATTGAACCTAAAACATAAAATAAAACAAATGTGAAAGTTTGTACTGTTATAGTGTTAAAATCCAACTAAAAATTAAATTAACAGATAAAATACAACACTTCATATTAGTTCGTATGTAGACTCAAGACCTTCTCTATTTTCTACATTCAATAAATAGGGAACAAACAATAAAATTTTCAAATGCTTTTTTTTACTGAACGTTAGAACGCTTAAAAATTTGAACCAATATTCTAATTTATTATTTATGACAAATGAAAAAAAAAAATCAAAATAGCATGTTTTAAAATAAAATCATGTCACTTTGAATTACGATCAAGAATAAAGTTCTAATGCAGCAATTCAATTTTCCATATTAACGGAATCAAAACATTGTACAGTACTCGACAGAAGAGATGTATTCTTATAACTTTCTATCATATGATATTTTAAAATTAAATTTCGAACTATTAAAACCACGATAAATTAGTATTAAATTGTCTAACGAGAGTTTTTGGTTGGTTGACAAGGATATATATATATATATATATATATATATATATATATATATTTACGTAGTCTGACGAATGTTTTATTTATTGCTTGTACCAACATATAGAGCTATATTGCAGAGCTATACAACACGGTGCCTGCGTGCGGCATTGCGTCCTTCGGGCATTCTCTTGGCGCCTTTTCATGTGCCACTAAATTTATATAAGGATCAAGATCAATTTTAAAGTTAGCTTTTTAAAAAATAAATAATGTTCGGATATAATTTTTTTTAGTATTACTCATAGGTTTTTGATCCCTTCCCTTAAAAAAAAACATTTTAGCTTTTACTGGTTCCCGCATTGAAAAAAGTCAGTTTAAATTTACTACTTTTTTATGTTATCTCTTTTAATTATATGTTATATGGAATTTTTGAATCATAGAGACCTTACGTCTACCACAATTAAATGTATCTTCAAGTAATAAGACGTTTTTTCTAGCATACAAAAGTAAAACTACACAGGGCGTGATTACACAGGAACAAACTTCTATCAATAATTCCTAATAATAAATAACCACATTTATCACAGAAACTCGTCATTTAAATAAGACGACAATTACTATACAAAAATGTTGGTGGAAGTAATCTGCTACGGAAATTAGACGCTGCGGACTACAACAATGAGAAATGTTGTTGCTATATTTAAATAATGTGAGTAAAGGGCCCCTTCATTGTTAATAAATAGCAACCAAGCAACGCTAGGTGGGTTTTTTAATTTAAAATAAAAGGGCATAAAAAAAAATATAAAGTCTTTTAAAAGAAGAATTTTAAATACTTACTTTTCTCATTACACTCTGAGAGTAATGGAAGTAGCATGCTTTCATATCAGCAGCTGGAAAAAAAGTCTGTACGGAATTTATGGCACTTATTTCAAAGTCAGAAATTGCTGCTGTTACATTGAGTGTCAATCCTTGATTTGTTGCAGCTTGTATCAGTAATCGCCACATACTTTCGTAGTGAAATTGACTTTGACTCTGAAGAAGTGCAAAAATGAGTGGGAAAACTTGTCCCTTGTATTTTCCGTGAATGGTGTAGAGCTGGTGAAAAAGAACTGGAACAATCTTAAAAGTCCCATCCATAAAAATCCTTTGTGCCTCACATAGAATTTTTAGATTCTCATTTGTACCAAATATCTGTAAAGAAAGTGTCGGAAATAGTAAATTTATTGATTAAAAGAAAACAAAAATTACATTTTTTTAACATTTAGAAATATTGTTTGTGCATTCAATATTTATCTATGTAGGTCATGTGTAATTGTGTGAAATGGTTTTATATATAGATACATTTATACATATATATACATTTTATATATAGATACATTTAACAATATATAGTGTTAATTGAGAAAGCTGGTTCTTTCCAAAGATCCTGACTTATTAGAAAATCACTTTTTTTTTTTCTTTGAAAAAGTTTTAAACATGTTGCAAAGATTCAGATTCTTTCAGATTCAAAGATTCTTTAGGTTAATTGTTAAGTGATGAACATCGTCCAGCAATCCAATGCATTTTACAAAAGGTCGCACAGTACTGCATGTTTTTGTTTAAAAACTTAAAACAAAATTAATAGCAAGACCTTGACCTTGTGCATAAGACTAAAACTTAGTACATTCAAAATTGTTTTGATCAAAACAATTTCCCGCTTTCTCCTCATTAATTCCAAATGCTGTCATCTTTTCCTCCTTTATTAATGTAGTAATAGAGCAAACCAGATTTATGCATTTTTTATGATTGTTTCCACTAAGCAAACCATTTTTTCTACAAAATGCTCGGAAGACATACAAAATCATTTCATTACAACAGAAATTTTCTTGGGCATTATTTATAACTTATTTTCATTCAGCAATCAATATTTGATGTAGAATATTAGAATGAATGGAAATATAAAAAATATGCTTAATCTGCAGATTTAATTTATCACTGTATTTTTATCATGTATTTTTTTAAGTCAGCGATTCATTCTCTGTGTGTTCTTTTGAAACAATAGCTTACAAATTTAATTGATATTATTTTCTTAGCACTAGAATAAATGTTATCACAATTAAATTACTTATAGAAAATCAATGCTTTTAAATCTTGTTTTTGTTAGGAGAGAAATGCTTGATAAAAAAAGAAATGACTACTTACAATAATCCTATCATTGCCAGTTCCACTATCACATAGCAAAAAATTCCTGCCATCTACAGTCTGAGACCACTGTCCATCTATTCTTATTTCTCCTACACTCCGTGGAAGGGGAGGCAGAACAGTAGCTCTCAATCTATATAATGTGGTCTTTAACTTCTTCCAGCTTGGTATTCTCTTATTTACTTCTTCTGGATATATTTCCTTTGAAGTTTCTTCTCTGAAAAATTCAAACATATATTTTTGAAGTGACATTTTCAGCTGTTAAAGCGAATTAAACAAACAAAACAACCTTTTTTACTAACAAAATATTAAAATACGATATTGACCTTCAAGTAATGAAATGCAACACATGTAACGAAACATATTTACGTATTGTATCAATAGCTCGATTTTTATGAAAAAAATATCCTAAAAAAAAGGTTCATTTAGTTTGAAACAGGGTTTTTTTTAAGTTAAAAAAACTTTTTTGAATATGGGTCATTCCACGTAAAATGAGTAAAAAAAAAAAAAAAAAAAAAAAAAAAAAAAAAAAAAAAAAAACAGATATGAGTGCACACGCTCTGCAAACTAACTACATACTACAGCTTTAGATTTTAAAGGAATAATGTCCTTCGAAAAGTGAATTAAGGGAGGTTATAGCCCTCATTTTCCGTTTTTATACTTAATCATAGAATTCCCAAAACTAATCAGATACACTCCTTATCATACAATAAACCTGTATCCAACATTCGAATCAAGTCGGATAGTTCTGCAAAAAAACTCATTTGTACAACTTAGGAGGAGTTGTCCCCTATTCCCTCCATTGTACTTTACTATTAAACCACTAATACTGTTCAGAGGTTCACCTTATTAGTTAGGACCTACATACGAAATCTAAAACAAATCGGATAATTCTGCAAAAGAACCCATTTATCTAATTTAAAGGGGATTACCAACCGTACCACTTCCTCTTCACTCACAAAAGAACCACATAACTAATTAGAAAAGCGTCGTATCACTATGAACCTGTATCCAAAAATTGAAACACATCAACTGATTCTGCATGAAAAAGCATTTGCCTAAATTACGAAGGACAGCCCATCGATCCCCCCTTTTATACTTATTCGATCAATTCCAAAAACAAATCAGGGAAGTGCCTTATCAGAATGAACCTATATCTAAAATTTGAAGGAAATCATACAATTGAGCATGAAAAACACATTTATTTAAATTAAGGAAGGTTGTTGCCCCCCCCCCCGTTCCTCTCTTATAATTATCAATTCAACTCTGAAAACTAATCACGGTAGTGATTTCTGAAATTTGAATAAAATGTATCTGAAATTGAATAAAATGTGATAATTCTGCTTAAAAAAGAAAAAAAAACATTTATCTAAATTATGGGGAGGGGATTTCCCCCGTCCTTGTACTTATCCAATGAACTCCAAAAAACTGTGAAAAAATTTTCTATTAAAATACGAAAATTGTAATGGTAATCTAAACGCCAGTGCTATTTCCGTATTACAACGGAAACCAATTTCTGTAAATTCCAGAAATACTTCCGTTTTTTCACAAAATATTTCTGTTTGTTTTCATATTTCTTCATATAAAAATTTTTGCTTGAAAGACAAAAAGAATTTTTCAAGGACAAAGTAATTGCTTTATGGTTTTTTTATTTACAAAGACACATTACATCAAGAAGGAAACACGTGCATTTATTTCAAACAACAGCGAAGAATGTTAGTTATCCTCCATGGGGATCGAACCAGGGAACTGTACCTTCACAAATTGCAGTGTAATACCAAAACGCCAGAGTTACGTAACGACGTTTAGAAATATCTTAAGTCAGATACATTTTATACAGCAAAGACATTGCGTTGAACGCGTGATTTCTTTTTGTAGAGATAATATTTTTCTACTTGGTGTACAGTTGTAAATGTTTTACATATTTTCTTTCCATAATCTCAAATATTTAGCTTTTTTATTTCAGCTTTATAAAATATAAATTTTAATCTTCAAAATATTACATGCATGAAAATATGTATTAAAGAGTTTTGTTTCCTTTTTTTTATTATTTGAAGAGTTTTAAAATTTTATTGAATATTAATTTCATTAAATATATATTTTAATATTATTAATATTTATTTATTTATTCATTTTTAAAGGATACTAACATATATTTCTTTAAAAACATGTAATTTTAACAAATGACGATCTACTGTCAACTTGAGGGTGTATTTCGATTCAAACTGCTTGTTTTTCGATTTATTTTTAAATTCATTTTTTCACTCATATGCATCCAAGTGGAACAATTGTCTTATTCAGAAAGTACACAAGGTGTCGTGATTGTCGATTCCTTGATAAATTCAAAAAATATCGCAAAAAAAAAAGCAATCAAAACCGGCGTTTTGAACCGATGTTTCCGAAGCGGGAGATCTGGGGATGAAAAAAAGGGTCATACTGAGAAGATAATTGTTTATAATTCAAATTCTAATGAATTGATCGTGAAAAGACATCACAAGGTTCCTTATATGTCTCTTCAAAATTCCCCTCAGCAGGTTTCATGTTTCTACTTTTAAAAATGTGTCTGAAATTGTAACAGAAAAGCTAGCTCTAAAAGGTGAAAAAGCGTTTTTTCGAATGCACACTTAATAAAGGTAATTTTTATGCATTATTAAAATAAATTTCCGTTATTTCTCTTTATTGCTTAGATAATCATCAATATTACAATAATTGCATTAATATATTTCAGATATGTTTTAAATTTTATGTGCGAACTTCTTAAAATGAACAGATAAAAAAAAAAAAAAAAAAAAAAAAAAACATGTATATTAAAATAAAAGTAGGAATGTTTTTTCTCCCGTTTTAAAATATCCTGCGCACTTAAAAAATATATATATGTGCTTCAGATAATTTAAACATTATATTATAATCACAATACAAAATAAACTAACTTTCTTTTCGAACTATCTCATCTTCAAAAGAATTAATTAAATTTTTGTTTTATTATTATTATTATTATTATTATTATTATTATTATTATTATTATTATTATTTGATATTCTAAAAATATGTTAGCATTTTATTATTAAAAGAGAAATCCATTAAAACTTAATCTATTATAATTATTGTTTTATGAACAACTAGCTATTATAATTCTCTATTCCTGTAATAGATGGCGCAATGGCATTTATCTGTTAGAATACCAATTTAACATCGAAAACTGTTTAGTAAATATTTGGGAATGATTGGAATGAATTCAACATGGAACCATATTTAGCTAATATAAAGGACTTTCATTGAAAATAATATCACTGTAAGACAAGTATTACAACAACTACTTCCAAACATCATTTACGGAATTTGTACTGTTTTAATACGGAACTTGTACTGTTTATTCAAAACTTACTATATTTAAATGGATTTGTAACCTCAAAATGTCAGTTACGGAAATTATACTGCTTTGTAGAAAAAATGAAACTATTCCATAAAACTTTATGGAAAAAATTATGTATATTAATGTATTTTTTATTTTATTTTATTTTATTTATTTATTTATTTATTTTACATTGAACTATTTATGCAGACGCCTTATCAGAATGATCCTATGTTTAAAATCTGGATGAAAATTATTCTGATAATTCTGCTTGAAAAACACAGTTATATAAAGTGAGGGGGGGAATTCAGCCCCCGTTTCAGTGCATTTTAAGCTCGAATGTATCTTTTTGGCTATTTTTAAAAATAAAAGCCTTAAAAGAAAAGAAAAGATCAAGAAAGAAAACAATCTACTTCTTTTGTTTTCTCTATCTATCTCTCTCTCTCTCTCTCTCTCCAGCTAATTTTGGAAAAATATTCTCTTTGACATGTAGATTGATTGATATTAATAGTTGGATTGACTGAAAATGTTAGCTAGAATTTTATACAACTTTAAAATTTTATTAATTCTTCATTTTTTTAAAAGCTTTCATTGTAGTTTCTATATAACTTGGATTTTGCATTTTTTAATAATTTGTAAAATAATTGAAAAAATTGGGTGAAAAGAGAAAAAAAAAATAAACATTCAATTTAAAGTAAACTAGCCTAGGGTTTACAGAATGCAGTGAAAGAAAACCAGTTTTATTCATATTATAAAAAGTAAAGAAATATTCTTAAATAAAAATTTCATATCAGTTTGAATATAAAAATTGTACTATATTATTATTTCCCTTGTTTTTTTTAATTAAATATTTAATGAAAATTGTTTTATTTGCTTAATATAATATTTTACATTTGAATTAACAGTGAATTATTGAAATTAACAGTAGTTATTGCTTTTCGAGACCCAGTTTTTCACACAATAATACACTTTTACAATCTCAAAAATAATTAGATATAACCTGTCAAGATTTCATTAAGTAACTTGAGTATTTTATTAAGGAATTCTTCAATATTTCATTAGTTACTTTTAAATTAATTATTGAAATCGAGACAATATGCTATAAAAGCGATTCCCATTTATATATGCTGTTAGATGGTGCTTAGTCTGTCTAATCTATTAAGGGGGTTCAGGGGTTGAAAACTTTTCAAAAAATCGATTTTTTTAATGATCTAGTTTGGTTATTCAATTAATCCTTAATTCAATGCAAAAAAAAAAAAAAAACCGCATAAACATATTTGCATTTTTAACTGAGTTATAAGCATTTATGTATCAACACTTTCATAGCCGCATCCATATAATTTCAACTTTAAGTCGCGTTTTCTCAAAACTTGATTTTTGACGACTAACACCAAGATTTAAAAAAAACTATTCGATGGAATGGTTTAATTTTTGTTTTGCATGCATATAACAGCATTATCTATAGAATGAATTAATATAGTTTAGATAGCTTAATATTTTGAATATTTTTAATGAAAAAAAGTTGTATTTTTTAGAGGTTTTTTAATTTTTTAAATTTGAGAGTTTTTTTAATAATGTTTTTTTCGAGTGATTGTTATATCCTTAATTCATTCTGTAGAGTAAAGTTTCCTGATCATTTTAAAGCAAAAATTAGGTTCTTAAGTCAATTCAACGTTAAGATATTTTGGTGTTGGTGATATAACACATAATTTTTTTTCCAAAAATTGTGCTACACAAGTTTTGCTGTATTTCTTATTATATTACATTGAAGTACTTCATTTTATAATTTTATAAGACTACAAACATACCTTTAAAATATCAAAAAGTTTAAATTAATTACACTGAATACTTCTGTTTTTATAAGGACTCGAAGCGAGAGCTCTGTTTACATGTTTTTCCGTATCGTTCAACCCCTGAGCCCCCTTAAATGAATTGAAATAATTTTAATTTTATAATTTAGAATCAATTATGCTTTATTTTTATGAGCAATTTAACTAGAGAAATCGTACAGAACAATTATTTTACTTATGACGGACATTTATTTTTTTATTTTTATTTATATTATCATTTTTAGCACTTTCCAACAAAGTTGAAAAGTGCTTATGGATTTGGTTTGTCTGTCCGTCTGTCCGCGGTCTAACTCTCGTAAATATACTCATATCTCCATGAAATTTTTATATGTTATTGACATTTACCCTAGCACGAACCCTATTAAAAATGAAGTTTCTACTATGATTAGTTTATTTACAGAGGTAGTTAAAAGTTTACCGTTACACTACGGCCTATGGGAAAAAATTCTTTAAAATTAATTTTAATGATGTTACACCCTGTAAATCACATTAAAATTTAAATCCTTTTACAAAATGCATAAAAATATGCATTCTGTAAAAAATGCGGTGAAAAAATAGCTATTATGCATTTTCAGGGCACGCAAAAGAATTCCATTATATAATGGTAAAAGGGGGAATTGTGCGACATATTTTAACTATATTAAGCTATTTCATATATAATAAAATTGGTGTGTATAATAGCTGAGGTCTAATGTAAATTATAAGATACAGTCATTCATAATATGAAGTACATAGAAATTACAGGGACACACAAAAGATTTCAAATAGAATATTCTTTCCGAAACATTGTACAGCTATCCGATGATGGTTAATGGATGAATGAAATGCATTTAATTATGATATTTGCGTTTAAGTTTCACTAAATCTATGAATATTATATGTTGTGCTTAAAAACTATAGTTGATATTCAGGGCTTCCCAAAAGAGATCGCAAAAAGTTACTGAATTTAAGCTTAAATTTCTTAAAGGTGGTTTTTAAATAATTTATGCATTTTTACGCTGAACTGCATTCATTTTATTAAGAATATAGATAAAACAATATACATGGCCGCGCAAAGACCTGGATACATGTACTGTACGCCCATGAATGATAATTTCTGAAAATGTGATTTTATTAGTTTTATGAATGTTTTAGTTTAAAATAAATTTTAGCGTAACACTGACATATAATAAATTAACAAGGTAAACTATAGGGTTGAACAATAGTAATCAAGTATGTTTCCATCTATTAGCAATTTCTGAATTCAGAATTTCAATTTGATAGGCAATATTTTGCTATTTGCAATACACATACATTTAACATCTGAAATTTAAAAAATAAATGAATTACCTTTTAATAATATTTTGCTAATTTAAATTTCACCCATATATATATATATATAGTGTATGTATCAACAGACAGATCAAATACAGAGCTGTTCAAAAGTATTGGAATACATGTTTAGCTATAGCAAATAACTTTATTTCCCTAAATAATGAAGATTTGTTAACGATTTTCTGTTGGAAAAAATTTAATAATCTATGCTTAACGCATGATTTTCCTTACTTATTTTATTAAACAAAGCATCTCTTTCCAAACCCTGGGTAACTTCAAAGTATGCTCTTATGACATACAGTCTCCCTGTATGAAAATATTTTTACAGTAAAACCCCGATCCATCGTTCCCGCATCCATCGTTTTCCCGCATTGATCGTTTTATTTTTACGGTCCCTGAACAAATTATACTTAAATAATGTTAACGAAACCCGCATTCATTGTTCTTTAAAAAGTCGTTTTCCCGCATTCATCGTTGTAGAATTTTTCTCCTCGCCGAAATGAAATTGAAAGTCATGCGAATTCCTATGAAACACAAACTGGAATTACTTTTTTTTTTATCCTAAAATAAGTCATTTGAGTTGTTTGTGTTGATAATGGCGACAATAATGCGGATGAAGAGTGGTTGTATACAGCAGAGAATGCGATTATGTTTCCACTGATCGAGATTTTGCGACATGTGGTGTCCTAAACTTAGGAGAAATGTTTGATAATGCTAAAAATCAAAATAATTGCGAAGAAGCAGAGGATAACGCTCATGCCGATGAAGCTGAACCATCATAGTTCTAACTCTGTCTGATGCAATTACGACTTTTGAAACTGTATGAACTTTTATATGCGCATATGAAATTACAGAAAATGACCAGAAAAGAGTTGTATATCTTGAAAATTCATTTTTTTACTTAAAAAAAAAAAAAAAAAAAAAAAAAAACAGAAAACCAAAAATGTATATTGATTTTTTAAAATAAATATCAATTTTCTGTAACTTCGATTGATTTATTTTACAGTTTAGTGAGCAACAAATTAATATTTATTAGTACACTGTATACATTGCATGCATTAGTAAGGCATAAATATTGTGTTTTTTCCTATTTTGATGCTAACCCGTATTCATCGTTTTCCCGCATTCATCGTTTTTTTCTCCGCAACCCTTGAAAAACGATGGATCGGGGTTCTACTGTATTGATTATCGGACAATAGAAGAAAATAAAATATTGATGCATAAATGATCCCATTATTTAAAAAATAATTCAATAAAGACTTTCTGTTATAGCATCTGGTAAAAGTTGTAATTATGTTGTTTTATTTGATATCTACTACAGGATTTATTATTACGAAATTAAAAGGCATAACATATTGAAATTCCTGTAAAAGATATGGTCTGTGTCTGAAATCAGATTCTTTTAGGATGATGTTTTATTGTAATATAACTTAGTGAGTATTTAAAATAATTAAACATATAGTAATAATAATACCAATCATTCCAGAAAGCAAAATTTGTATAATTGTACAGATTTTTCATAAAAGACAGTTTTCGAAAGAAGTTTTACTCTTTTTTTTCTTAAAGGCAGTTTTTAAAAAAAGTTTTACACTTTTTTCTTTCTTTTTTTTTTTTTGGTAATTGCAGGAAAAAAAAGTCAGGTTAATGGCAAAAACATTTGTTATTTAAAAGTGACTAACGAAATTATTTCTAAATTGAAATAGAGAACTAGACAAAAATTTTAAGGAATGAACGCTACTTGTGAAAAGATTATAAATCAGATTATATAAAGATTATTAATCAAATTATGGTGTTTGTAACATTCAAACATTGCTGTTTGTAATTTAACTCGAAATATAATAAAATCATTATTCATTTTACCTTTTAAAAAATACACTCTACAATTTAAAGAATGTGAATAAACTCCATTTCCCCCTTTTTTTTTTTTTTTTTTTAATATTAATAAGTTACATTTGTTAAATAATAAACAAATTTGAATGTTCAGGGTACTTGTTCATTAATCATGAAATTAAATCATGAAATTAATCACTCATCATGAAATTATGTAAACAACAACAGTGGAGAGAATCATACATAAATATACAATAAAATATTTCTTACTTGTAAATTGTAGGTATCGGCGTCATCATATCTTCCAGCGTCCTTTTTCTTATTCTTTGGAAGCAACGGAGGGCTTCAATTTCATATCTGTCGTCTACGTGGTTATGGATGCTTGAGTTATAAATCACACTTCCGTTTTTTACAGTTATTTTGGCATTGCAGCTTGTTGTCTTGCAGACCCACCAGCTGTAACGATTCCCGCTGTCAGAAATGATCGATGTTTTAAATTTAAATAAAAAATTTTTATCCATCAGAACTCTACCACCGGTTGTTGTTCTTAAATAAGACTGCATTATTAAATCAGATTATTAAATTATATTAAATCTAATTAACTTTAAAGATTCGTTGAGTATTACTCTCAATGAACTGAAGCTATTCGGTTAGAAGCAGTATATATATATACTGGCGGTACTTTCTATACAATTGGAAAGAGGTGTTTTCTTTTTATGGAGTAAAATATGCACATGACAAACATATGCTACCTGAACGATGACTGTGCGAAACCGGCAATACCTAGTGTGAACAATCCCATTTGTTTTTATTTTATTCATTTATTTATTTAAAGGATTATTACTGCAGAATCACCAGTCAGTATTCACAACATAATGTTTAAAATTATTTGTTCTTTATCAATAACAGATCCCAATGTGTCGGCATCCATTCCCACTAAGTTAATTGTTGTTTTATAATTTTTTTCAGCTTTTTATGAGTGTGTGGTCTGCGAAAATGGACGTTGATAAAGTTAGTTTGCACGGAGATTTCTTTCAACGAAGATCTGCTCAGAACAAGCGGCACGACTCTTTAGAAATACTTACTTTTGTTACGCACAATCACCCTTTTTTCACGAAGTATTGTCACCAGCTTATTTTCATTTTCTTCAGCATTCATTTCTTCAATGCTGAAAAATCGATCTTTTATGGTCCGCGTACTGAATTGTATAAGGTGACAGTGACGTGACTCCACAGCAGCATGCAAAATGCGTGTCAGTTTTTCAAAAAGCAGTTATCATAGTAATGAATTTTGATGGTTTTTTTTTTTTTTTTTTTGCTTTAACGCCCGAATACACTGATTCATATTTTTTTTTCTTCTTTCTTTTTCAAGACAGGTCATTCAATCAGTAATCTTAATAAAAATCCGAATTGTCATAAATCTGAATTTGAAATATATGTATTATTGGTTTTCATTTTAAAATAAATAAACAAATACACGTATATATCAGTTTTTAACAACGAGATTATAAATTTATAAAGATTAACAATAGGGATTCGAGAAATATTTTAAAATTTAAAAAATATGCATTGAAATATTGCGAAAAGGTTTACATGCGTGTATTTTACAAAAAATCATGATCCAGCATAGTGTAAAATGCTTAACAGTTCTGTTTGTATATCTGTCTACCCATGCTCTAACTTGATGTAAATATATACAAGATTGGGAGAAATTTTTATACACTGATGTTTGCTATAGAACAGGGATTCCGAAACTTTCAGACCAATATACCTCCACATCGAAGTCCTCCAGTGTACCACCGGATAACAAAAATAAAACTAATGCATGGAAATCTGTCTAATAAGAAACATTTCTCCATTATAAAATTCGTACTTAGATTGGCTACACTATATTGAAATCCAAATAAAAAGTTTTATCGTCAGTACAAAAAAAGTACACTGTTCTTTGGAAAAATAAAAATAAAATAACATACTACTGTGCACTAATTCACATTTAGTAAGTTAATACAACTATTTTATAATTATAACATCAACGAGAAGTAACAAGCAAAGCTTTGTAATGTCTGATTCAATATTAGTTAATTTACCAGTAAGTCAGGATCTGTGTTTAGTTATTCTATATTTGTTTTATACGTTTTCTTATACATACGCACAATAAATCATGGTTATATTCTTTTCTTACTCTGGCAAAGGAAAAAAAGAAAGTTTACAAATTATCATTTTGAAAAATTTGCATAATTTTTCTCTTATTTCTATGCTGCGAGATTATACCTTCATATATTTCAATCAGAAACATGTAGGTAATTTTATCAGAATTTTACAATGTTTCATTAAATTTAAAATTGTACTTTTATTTACAAATTTTATTGTCATGTAAATCTATTAATTATATTATGTTTTTAATTCTGTAAACAACATTGTATGTTAAGTATATTGAATGGATTCTACTCTCTTAAAAAGTCAGCCACAAAATAGCTCAAGTTGAGCTGAAATCCACTCATCTCAATGTTGAAAGGCAGCTTCTCAAAAAAGAGTTGAAATAACTCGAGTTTTAACCAATTTAAATGAAGTTGAGCTATTTAAATAACCAATTTAGATCAAGAAGATTTAATCGTTTGAAAAACAACTCTTTTATGATTGAAAAAATTACAGCTCTTTCATGAGAAGCCAAATCAGCTCTTTCGTTTTAAGAGTGTACAGAGTTTTTGTAACAAACATATCTAATACGAAGAAAAAGAAAAAAGAAAGAAATGATTAAAAAGCAAAAATTTCGAAAATTACTCGGACGATAAATTCAAATAGTTTTTGATTTCATAATAGGTACAATATTTCATTTTACGCATCAATATCGAAATGTCGAGTACCAGTAGCAGGAGGCTCGTGAACCTGCACTGGTATGCGTGCCACAATTTGAAAATTCCAGCAATAGAATATTTCGTATAGAGTATGAACTACCAAGCACGCATATCTCATTTACAGAGGTATACACACAATTAAACAAGTTGGAAATTGCACGTGAAGCGTAGCAAATGAGGTGCGTTCGTACGATAACGAAGTTTTAAAAATATCACTCTCATATATCAATCTCATAAAACTGTAAATAATTACAATTAAAATGCGCACCAAACGATGTTCTCCCTGTACCATTATGCAATGGAATACTTTTGTGTGGCCTTGTAAATCAATAACAAATATTGTTTGTACCGCAGATTATGCAAAATGTATATTATAATATCTACTTTATAGATGCATATCAATTTTATTACGTTCGAATGAGTGTAACACCATTAAAATGCATTTGAAACATTTTTCCCCATTAATCGTAATGTAACGGAATATTTTTGATTGTCCTTGTATTTGAACTATGCATCCGATTTTGATAAAATTTGAAATAACTTGATAAAATTATATAATAATTATGTATTTAAAATTTCAAACGATTAAAATGCATTTGAAACTTTTTTCCCCATTAACCGTAATGTAACGGAATCCTTTTGATTGTCTCTGTAATTGATCTATGCATCCGATTTTCTTAAAATTTGAAATGACTCGACAAAATTATGTAATAATAATATATTTTAAATTTCAAACGATTCGGTTGTGTAGTTTTTGCGTTGTTATATGCGGACGGACGGACAGACAGACAGACGGACTGAACGACAACAATAGGTGCTACGTATATACATAATTACGAACGCACCTAAAAAAAGAATTACATTATAGTGTAGGGCATAAAATTGCACTCGATGATTTCAATTACACGATTTCAAACATACTGAATTTGACATACATGACGAAGATCTATTAAACTAAAACATATTGTGTCACTTTAAGGTAAATAGCATTTATAGTTCGTTTAGAGAAACGCAGAAAAATAGTCCATAACATTATGATCAATGGAGAAAATCGGTCTGTATGTATATAAGATGGTTCGCAAAATTTCTTGTTCAAAAAAAGTAAATTTTTCAGACACATTTTAATTATAAAATACAATAAATAAATAAATAAATAAATAAATAAATAATATAGGTCTGGTTTTAGAAGCTATTTGGCATTGAACTGGAAATTTGATTAACAAATTTATAGCGATTTTTGTCTCGTGACAGCAGGTTTTTCCCATTTTGCGAAAAGAAAACATTTCACAAAAGAACTCATTTTTTAAAGACTCGAAAAGAACTTTTCTTTTTTTTCTTTTCTTGAAGGGAAAAATAAACAAACAAACAAAAAGCCATTCAGCTACATTAGCTCCGAAATAGGAATTCATTTGTAATTTCATGTGCATGTGAAAAAAAAAACGAATTTTTAAAAAATGTCTTTTGGATTTAATAGCTGTCTGAAATTGTGTTATTGTAATTAAAGCCTAATAGGCTTGAAAAAGGTTACGGAGATGCGTTTTAACACGTTTTCTAATGCAGAACGAACTATGATCAATTTAATTGTATGGAGAAAAAAACAAAAAACTACTTAATATTCCGTTAATGCTTCACAATCTATGTCCTTTTGCATGATTTTCGTTCTTATTATAATAAATTTTTAGTTTCAAAGAGTATATATCATTTATCTTCTACTAGTGATGCAACGAATAATGGTTTGGCCGAATAACCAAATATCAATTATTTGGCTTAGTTGTGGATGAATCTTCGGCTTATTCGGCCGCCGAATAATGAGCTTATTTTTTATCTAAAAATAAAATATAGAATGCTCTATATGGACGATTTATGTATATTTCACAATGTATTATTTACTTTTCAAAATATTATTTGTATACAAATTTAATATTTTAAAGCATTTTTAAAAGATACTTGGCTATTGTTAGGCCTAAAAGTTGCGTCAATAATATAATTTGCATACCTTACCCTAAAAAACAAAAAAGAAAGAAGAAAAAGGAAAAAAAAGAAAAGAAAAAGAAAAAGAAATTTTAGGAAAAGTTACTTATCAGTTATTGTTTGTTAGTAGTTATTATGTTATGTTATATAGATATTATGTTATGTTGTTTATACATTTTAAAAAAATTACGGATTTTTAAAAGTAGTAAAAAAAATAAATTTCAATTTTTGGAAAAAAATATTAATAAATAAACAAGAAATTCCAAGAAAAGGAATGGCCTCTAAAATGATGGAAAGATATAACAGTAGATCTTATAAAACTCACAATTAAACAAAAGACTTTTTTTTTTTTTTTTTTTTTTTTTGCTATACTAGCAGACAACACTGTTAAGAAGTGTATAGTGAATGTGTTCAGATTTAAAGGAACGAAATATCTGCAAAGAAAATAAATTAAAAAAAAATATTTACTGTATAGTATGTTATAAAATAGTCTGGCAGCCTTTGCCCGCTACGCTGGTCGGAATTTTTTAAATAATCTTGTACCAAACAAAATGCATCTAGCAACGCTTAAAAACTTAAATATATAATCAAATAGCCATAATCGTTGTCTTATTCGTATATTCATATAGTCTCACATTATCCGGTTTGAAATAAAAAGTGACGATGTAATAGACGAATGAACTCTAAAATTACTATGGTTAACTATTTTTAGTAAATTTGATACCTTGAATTTCGCGCTTCTACCTATAATAGCTACAGAGATGTATCGAAATGTCCTAAAAGTACGACCACCCCATTAAACCATCTTAGGTGGGAATTTTTAAAATAGATAAAATACATGTTAATTTTTGGAGTTACATAGGAACTAAAAACAGATGGATTTGAAAAACAACAAAATAAAATGATCTATAAGGAAGCCACATTTGTGAAAAAGTCATGTAACGGCATTCAATAATTGAAAAAGTAGAAAAAGCACGAGTAAGTGTAAAAAGATAATAAAAGTGTTTAAGCACAAAAAATTTGATTTTTTTTTTAATAATTAATACCAAATAGCCAAACAAAATAAGAATTAAAAGTTTTCCTTGTGGCAAAAAAGGAACTAAAAGAATGATGAATGGTATCGATATTTTTTATTGATGTTTTATACGTTGTTTAAGTTCAGTTCCATAGTTTTACTATTGTTAGAAGACATTTTGCTTAAATACGTTAAACGGACCCCCTCCCGGGAGGGGCAAGAGAAGTGCATAATATGAATAAGTGGTCTCGGAGCTAAACAACGATTTATCACATGTCGGACATTCCTCTCAGCCCCCACAACTTTGAAGAAAGTCCGTGGTAGTTATAGCTGCCATGACCGATATTATTAGGTGATATCGGTCACCCATTTTGAGGATTGTGTAAATGAACACAGACGCTGTCAATTACCTGAATCAACAGTTTATAGCTCCAGAACGGAGGATAATCCCCTTAAATTAAATAAATGGCTTTTTACGCAGAATTATCCGATTTGCTTCAGATTTTGGATGTAAGTTCATTCTTACAAAGCGTATCTCTGATTGGTTATGAGGTTATTTTGCTAATTAAAAAGAGGGGGGCAAGCAATTATCCCCCTTTAAATTAGATAAATTGTTTTTATGCACACTTATCCGATGTATTTCAAATTTTGGATGCACTTTCTTTCTAATAAAATGAATCCCTGAATAGTTTACGGGTTTAATGATTAAGTATAAAGGGGAGAACGGAAGATACCCCCCCCATTAAATTAAATAAATGGCTTTTTACGCAGTATTTTCCGATTTGCTTCAAATTTTGGATGTAGGTTCGTTATGATAAGGCGAATCCCTGATTAATTGTGGGTTATCCCCCGCTCAGCCCTCTATACTTAGCCATTAAACCCTTAAAACTATTCAAGGGTTCATTTTATCAGAAAGAACCTATATCCAAAATTTGAAAAACGTCGGATAGTTGTCAAAAAAAAAAAAAAAAAAAAAAAAAAAAAAAAAAAAAAAAAATCTTATTTAAGGAGGGGAGGATAATCGTCCGCTCCCACTTTTTAATTAGCAAAAGAACTTCATAACTAAGCAGGGATACGCCTTATTATAATAAATCTACATCCAAAATTTGATGTAAATCGGATAATTCTGCGTAAAAAGCCATTTATTCAATTTAAGAGGGGTTATTACCCGTTCCCCCTTTATACTTAGCCATTAAACCCTTAAAACTATTCACCTTAACAGAAAGAACCTATATTTAAAACTTGAAATACATCGTATAATTCTGCATAAAAAACGATTTATTTAGTTTGAGGGGGAGATAATTGCCCGTCCCCTCTTTTATTAATAAGCAAAAGAACCCCATAACTAAGAAGAGATACGCCTTATCATAATGAACCTATGTCCAAAATTCCAAGGAAATCCGATAATTTTGCGTAAAAAGCTATTAATTTAATTTAAGAGAGATTATTCCCTCAATCCCCCTCTATGCTTGACCATTAAACTCCCAAGTCTCTTCAAGCATTATATACTATATATGGGTGATTCTCAAAATAGGGGACAATTTCAAAAGTGAAATCTTAAAAAAATTACTGTTAGCAAAATTTCTGAAAAAAATAGGTGTTGTTAATATAGTATTAGGTATACTTTACATGTAGTCAGCAGAGCTAAATATTTAAAAATTAACTTAAAAAAATAATTAGTATTTTTTGAGCCATGCTAATGACAAAACAAATTACATGGAATAAATATATTATTTTTTTTTTATTTTCTTCCTGTTTAAATATTTTTTTCTATATTTATTAGTCTTCCTTTTCAGCAAATGGTTTCCATTTTTACATATATACATATAAGGAGAATTTAAAACATTACCAAAGAGCAAACTTTGTTTACATGAGCAACATTCTGACACTAACAATGTAAGAAGCTGTCTTAGTGATTTTCTGACAGATTTAATGCATATTTTAGAGATAATAAATGTAATACCTAAATTTATATGTAAAATTAAACTTTATAAAAGATATAATATAAGCAATGGTTACATTTATGCACATAGGAGTCTTTAGCATGGACAGAAAAAACATGCTAATGACACTGATATTCGTCCATGCTAATGACAAATTTCAATTTAAATAAGATTATGAGCCATAATATAATCACAATGCAATAGTCCTTTCTGGGGCTTTTTAAAACACAAAAGTCCTATGCAAATAAGTAAAATAAAAATTTTAATTATAAAATAAACATGAAAATTATTATCCATTCTAATGACATACAACTGATGTACGCCCCTAATATTCAACTTCTATTCTTAAAATACAATACATGCTTCTATTTTCAGGCTGGGATAAAATGGCTACTTGTTGCCGTGGAGAAACTTTATATTTTCAAACTATTGTCCTATGTGAAAATGAAATTTTGATTAATAACCAGCTGTTATAGTATGACCTTCTTTTGAAAATAGAATATGGAGGACAAACTTAATTCTTTTTTTATATACTATAATTTTATTTTTAAAAAGAAATTTATTGTATAAATCCTCTCCTTGATTAATTTAAAGAAAGAATAACATTTGTTTTATTTTATAAACATGATATTAACTCTTGAAAAAGCTAGTATATACAAGGCACAGCTGCTGTGGACATCCATGCTAATGACATTTTGAACATTTATTCTGTTATTTTATGGTGTTTTAAACTAAAAAGTGAGTAATTCTTGAGTGCAAATAATGAATAATATTAAGACGAACATATTTAAATATAAAAACATGACAGAAAACCTCTCAATTTTTTTTGTATGCCGAAAGACGTAAATTGTCCCCTATTTTGAGAATCACCCATATAAACCTTATCAGAAAGAATCTATATCCAAAATTTCACACGCGTTGGATAATTCATAAAAACCCATTTATCTGATTTAGGGCGAATGGGGGGGGGGGGGTAATTGTCCCTTCCCAAAACTAATCAGGCAAGTATCTTTTCAGTATGAACGTATATCCTAAAATTGAACCAAAACAGTTAATTCAGCATGAAAAACCCATTTACCTGAATTATGAGCCTCCCCCCGATCCCCATTTCATACTTAATCAATGAATCCCCAAAATCAATTCCTTGTCACTTTTTTTCCGGTAACTTTTTTTCCGTGTCACCTTTTTTCCGCTTTCGTGGTTTAGTCACTTTTTTTCCGGTCATTTTTTTCCGTTTTTGCGCTTTGAGATATATCACATGATGCGTCTAAAAAAAGTTTGAAAATTTTTGACGCCCACTTTAGCCCCTCTCGAGAGTGGAAATTTTTAGATCACTAAAACACATATTTAGGTATTTTTATAATCGATTTATTTTGCGCAATTTCACGTTTCTACTTAAAATGGCCGCTGAGGTATGCTAAATATTCTCAAGTTAATTACTAAAAGCTAAAGCTAAAGTTAAAGCTAAAATACATGTTTGATTATTTTTTAATGCATTTATAATCTGGAATTTCACGTTCCTACCTAAAACGACCGCTGAGATATAGAAAAATGTTCGAAATTTTTCGATCCCCCAATTTTCGAAAATCCCGTCTTAGTGCATACTTACATCATAAAAAGTATGTTTTCTCCAATTTTCATGTTTCTAGATTCAGTAGTTTGGGCTGTGCGTTTATTATCAGTCAATCAAGACAAATTATTTTACACAAGTATAGATAGTATGTTTTATGTATGTGTTATTGTTATATTTTAAAACACTTACAAAAATTTAAAAGTAACAGACAACATAATTTTTATGTTTCCGATGAAAAGAAATCTAAATAATATATTGATGTAACCTTACTACTAATCAAAATAATTTAGTACACAACCCTTTCAGGTCTGGTGTACTATTATTAGTACACGTCTTTTAATGGAGTATTATTTAGTTTTAGAAAAACTTTTGCTACTATTTACATGTAATAATGTTAGTATGTCTATGCATTTAATATATGACTTCATTTATATTCAGGAATTTAATAATAATAATAATAATAATTTTCTTAATTGTCTTTGCGCTGTTTGCGATTCTTTTGTTTTTAACATATATTTCACAATATATTCAACAACAATGTATGTCTATGCATTTAATATATGACTTCATTTATATTCAAGCATTTAATAATAATAATAATTATTATTATTATTATTTCTTTGATTGTCTTTGCACTGTTTGCGATTCTTTTGTTTTAAATATATATTTCACACTTTGAATTTAAAATAAAAGTTACTATCCTGTTTGAATCATGTGTAATAAAGCCCAAAAAACATTAGAAAGTTGTAATATAAGTTACATTTTCGGTCAATATAATATTTTTTAAACATCCCCGAAAATTCTTTTTTAGCCTATTGTCATATCAATGTTAACTGAATAGTACGCCAAAGAAATGCATTCGTTATTATTCAGAGAATGAAATATCCGTTAAACGGTAATTAATCTATTTGGATAGTATTAATGCTATTAACAAATAAATTTTCTTTTTCTAAAAACTCAAACCTGAAAGGATTAATTTCTTTTAGTATTTTTTAATAAGAAATAGTAACACACACACACACACACAAGAAAAAAAAAAAAAAAAAAAAAAAAAAAACTTAAATTATGCTTTCTTTTTAAGAGCATTTTTTTTTCAAAATAAAGTATTGCGGCATATACAACAAAAATATTTATGCTCTTAATAGGTCTATTTAAAAATATTGAAAAAAAAAAATATTTTTTGATTTTGATTTTATTAATTTGAAAAGAAATTTAATTAAAATATTCGACAGTGAGCATTTGACATATATATTATTTTCAAAGTTTAAAAAATTTAATACTTTTCTTAAGGTATCTTTTTTTCCGCTGTTTGCAAAAATTTGATTACGGATCTTAAAAAGCTATAATTTTACTCGTTTTACAAATTCCGGCTAATGTAGCATAAATTAATGTTATTTTCTATGAATCCGCCAAAACTCAAATTTTATTCCATATTATAAATATTTCTGACTTGTACAAAGTTTGTTTTTGATAGAATTTATTAAATTTGAAAGTTTATTTCTTCATTAATGTATTTTTTACGTGTACGACTATGGGGGAGAAAATTAAATCATACCCCAAACATCTTCAAAATACTCAACAGAATCCCACTGTTTAAAAAGCAAATGCAAAAAGAAATATCTAAAAAAATAACAAAATAATAATAATAATAATAATAATAATAAGTAAAATACGCAATACATTTTAAAACGAAATTGCCGCAATTACCATCTACGTTGAAAGAGTTTTTAATAATGAGCTCATTTTCACAATTTAATGATTTGTATATGTACAAGGAATTATTCATGTACTACATATGCAAAAATTTAATTCAGTAAGGAAGCATATAACATATTTGGATGTTTAGTTCAGCAATTTTCATCAATAGACAAAAAGATAACCGAATTTTTATGTTCAATCCTCTTCAAAGGACTAGAATACTTTGCTGCACTTTTTCTATCTTTATCGAAATCCTCAGCTAAAAACCTGTTCAAAAAACCAAAACAACAGAAGCAAATTCCGAGAATCGCATACATCTGTTTTTGGAAACCAGATAAGGGACTGTCCACTTAATGAGTAAAGTAACAAAATCGAGAGCAATTGTGTGCTTTTTAAAGAACAAATCGATCATTTTGTAATTGACCTATTTCCGGTTGTACATTCTAAAAACCACAAGCGATTAAAAAAGTAACCAAGAATCAAAATGGCGTCAATTCTACATTTTAGTCTATATTCTTATCTGTGCTATGAAGGGTACTTCCTGACATAATGACTAATCACATATGTAGAATTGCACCATTCCCGATTTCTTCGCATATCATTCGGTGAAAAATCTCCCCAGGAAGGGAAGACAGGTGTGCCACATGGGTGACAGGTATGATAATGACAAATACCAATAGACCATCCGCATTAATCACCTACGCTGAAAAGGGCTGATCATACCTTTTAAACTTCTAGTAACTAAGGGCTGGATACAGCAGAAACGGTTGTAACCGTCGCAGTCGCTGGTTACAAATCTGAAATTTGCGACCGTTACAAAAAAAGCGATACTGGAGAAACACTTGTAACGGTCACAGCTCGGTCATAAAGTTGTAACCGTATATCGATTAAGTCTAACGATAGCTTTCAATGATTGGTTGAGAAGCATTTTAATGGCGGATGATACAAATTACGGTAAACTTTTTTTTTTTTTTTTCGTTTTCTTGGGAATTAAACAACAGTAAGCTCTGGTAAATTTTAATTCATCATATAATTAACATCGAGAAATTAAATTTTGAACTTTGCCGAATAGAGCATTGTGAGAGAAATGTGAAAATATACAGTGTTTTTTTTTTCTTTCTTTCTGTGTGTGCAATGTTATAACTTTATAGATATATTTCTATCATTTGCATTATCAGATTTCAAAATTAATTTTCTTTATCTTTAATTTGAATTAATAAGAAACATAAAATCTCAAAAACAACCCAAATAATTTGAGAGATTATTTAATAATCTACAAAATGAAAATTCACACTTGTTTTGTTTTGCTTACGCGATAGCTGTTAATCTAGAAAGTTAATATCAGTTTTTTCTAGTAATATATATATATATATGTTTCTTTTTGTGAAACTGATGTACAATGAAAATTTCATCTAATTGATAATCTTTATTGATATTATTAACAAAAATTTTGTTTATTAAAATAGATATTTATCTATTATTGCTTCAGCAATATTATATTCTAGAATAAGTATTAAGTATTTTAATATTATTTTAAATTTATTATGCTAGTTTATTTTTATATATACATGAAGGAATTTTATGTGTGCATTCTGAAAAATCCTTATAAATATATCTTTGTATTAGTACAAAAAATTTGCTTCCTATTATTTTTGATTTTCCATATTTAAAAAGAAAATATTCATCTTATGTAAATCTGTCTTCTCTTGTAATAAATTATAATTTATTTTGAAGAAAAATCATTTTTTCCATTTTTTTTTTTTTTTTTTTTTTTTTTTGAAAAATTTAAAAAGAAACTGTTTTTTTTTTTTTTTCCCTTGCTACTTCAACTTTTTTAAAAAATTTACATCTCGATATATGAATATTAAATATTACTATTTATAATATTAAATGTTATGATTTATTTACAATTATAAAACTGAAGTAATTAAAAAAAAATACTTTCCTTTCTACAGTATTATTATTAATAACAATCGCCTCTTGAAAATGACAATTATTTGTATCTAATTATATAATATATTTTTATTCTTTTATATGTATGTAACAAATTATTAAACAGATATCACATCTCATCATTGGTTAAAATTTAGTGAATTATTTATTTCAATGATTTATTTGAAATCAATGTTAAATACCATTAATTTATAAACTATACAAATTGATATATGTAAATATTCCCCTGTCTGTCTGTTTCTAGTTTAATTAACAAACTTTCTTTGTTAAATAAAAAACACAAATTGTTAAATTTTAGTTAAATTTACATATGGGAAAATATAACAAAATGTGCTTCAAAGTTTAAAAAAAAAAAAAAAAAAAAAAAAAATCTGTTTTATATTATTTTAGGTTAATTTTTACGAAATAAAACCGATCCAATTTTAGAAAACTTCAAAAATAAATAAATTTGTTGATATTTCATCAAAAATCACCACACTACGTAAAATGTTGACATGTTATGTTTACTTTTCCGGAGTTGTAACCGGCTTGAGACTGCTTGCGACGGCTGTTAGGCAGTCGCAGGTTTTTATGACAACAGTTGCAACTTTGTAACGCCTTCGGCCGAAAAGCGTTTCTGTTGTATCGCGTTCGGCAGGATTTGTAACTTCGACGCGAGTTGTAACGGGAAGCGTTTCTGCTGTATCCGCTCCTAAGCAAAGAATGAAAAAAAAAAAAACATACCCGTAAGGAAAATGTTATTAATGAGCAAGAAATGTCAGGAAAATTAATTTTAACATAAGTCTTAAATTTCTTAAAAGAATTTTAAGAAAATTAGCGACATAGTTCGATTTGATTATTTTTCCAGAAATAATTACCTTTCGTTAAATACGTGGAGCAACACATGTTCTTGGTTTGGCAGATAAAAAGAACCGATTCGTTATCTCTAAAGTGACATTAGTCTCATTTTCGATTACTTTTTTCCAACAATTAATTCACATAAAGGAATTAAGAGTGATGGGCTGTGGGTTTCGGATTTTTTAAAGTTCTCACCAGTGTTTCTTTTCTACGCCTTCAACCAATGGGGGACGTGATGCCTCCTAAAATATTTAGTCAGCCAAATGTGGATATCATATTCGCGTATTTCTTTTTTAAAAACAGTTGTGTAGAACTTATTTAAACCGTTGCGACTGTTCTAATTTTATAGTTACAAAAGCACCTTCTAATTATTAGTTTTAAAATGGAGGAAACAGTTATTGAAGTCCTCGGCAAAAATAAAGGGAAGTTATACATGAAAAATGACGGATATTATTATAGAATAAAAGATAAATCCAGTGCCAATAGATGGAAGTTAACTTGTTGGAAGTTAAATGTCGGGGAAGCGCTACTTTAATTAACCCCGAGGGTGATAAAAAAATTGACGAAAAATCGGCACATACATGTGAACTGGACACTGCTTATCAAGAAAAATATAAATTACGTGAGGATATTCTCAAAAGATGTGCCAGAGATTTTACACCGAGCAGAGCAGCGAAATCTTCCGAGAAGAATGTGCGAAAAGGTAAGTGAGTTAATTTTTACATTTCATAATGAAATATAGAAATAGAGAAATATTTAAAATTTTCCAATTTTAAATATTTCTCTCTCTCTCTTTCTATATATATATATATATTATGCTTATATTTCATGTAAGAAAATATCTTGTATCCTTAATCAGTTTTATGATTTTGCAAATCATTTGGCTCTTCTGATTTTGAAAAGTATGGTAAAGTTTATTCGTTTCATAAGATTCAGATAACTTAGCACTAAAATAAGTATGCACTAAAAATTTCATCAAATTCTCTTTTTCGTATTGTATTATACTGAGTATCATATTTAATTTATGTCATTTATCATTTGTCTCAATATCTGATTATTGATGTTATATAATTTTAGGTTCTGTATCTACAGACCAAATTTATGAAAACTATATGACAGAAGAAACTTTTCTACACGAGGGAATGGAAGATATACCCTCACCTGATTTCTGTGCTCAGCAGAAACGAAATCTGCAAAGAGATATGGTTGCTGCTGAGGAAGTTTCTGTTCACACTTCAGGAGCGCCACTTTGTCCAATTTGCCACAAGAATGCAGCCACAAGAGTGTCTATTCCTTGTGGACACTTGTGTGGCTGTTATGAGTGTGTGCAAAACTTAATTAGTACCCAAATTTTCATGGAAGTGACCATAGGGGATGGCAGCATACAAAATACTGACATTCCTCTTCCAACAACATGCTTAATTTGTAGAGCGATAATTGGAAAATTACAGAGCGTATTTCTATAATATAACTTCTTCAGACGCATTTTAAGCCATTATAAAAATTATTCGACAGTTTGTTTCATCTATTTGCACGTATAGAAACATAATTTTGTTACAAAACTAAATATTTATTATTAGTTTTTATTTACTAGAAATTTTTATTTACTTGAAAACCTGCATATTATGAGAAACACCATCGGTTTATTTTACGTAAATATGCTTATAAACAAGAAATGAAAAAAAAAAAATAACCTTGCGACTTTTTTAAAATGGAGTTTTGTTCAAATCCAATATCATAAGAATTGCATTCACAAGTGTCTTATAGTATATATTGAAACACAATACAATACGTGGTTCAATGGCAGAAAAAAAATGCGTGTAATATATATATAATAAAGTTAACATCTTTGTCTAAATGCCATATTTACGAAAAGATTTTTTCCACATCTAATATTCTTATTCCTGCTGAATATTCCGTATAGTTGTCATTGATCACTAGAAACTTTCTTCCTTTTATTTATTTTATTGTCTCTTTCCTCAACTTTCTCTTCACAAATTTCTTGCACTATCAACACTAATCCCAGACAATTTTAGTATTTTATTTGCTTGAGAGTTATGTTTCAAATTGAAATAGTTAAGAGGAAAAGTTTAATTATTCAAAGAATCACAATTTCCAAACTCTAAACTGGCTTAAAGATCCAGAAGAATAGATCTAACATTCATGAATTTAGTAGGATTCAATTGTGGCTAATTCATCTCTAGAATTAGAAATTCTAACTCAAAAAGATGCAATGCATATAAGAGAGGTGATATACAAACCTTTACATATGTACTCAAAAATGCATATCAACAGTCATTATTTTACATTTTTTAGTACTTATCAGTATGTTATAATCATTAGAGATGACAAAGAAGAATGTCTAAAAGCAGAAATTTTTTAAAAACAAGAATTGAAAAAAATAGAAAGGTATAATATTTTGAAAAATATTATGAGTTGTCATTTTTATTATAAATGCAATGTGCATACCTGTACAACCATTAAATGTAATGTGATTAAATGGCAAAATACAATGAAATATTAATAAAGTTTATTTCTAAATAATGATTTATTACATTCAATAGAATAAAAATGATTTACATATATATTTTTATATGACTCATATTTTACAAATGTTACATAACAGTGTTTACACAAATATCTATGAAATTCATACTTAATCGATAGTACTTTTGGAAACATATTTTATCCAAATATGAATAATTAAGCGTATATACATATTAACCCATTTGTGCCTAGCGTCCCATTTTTGGGACAGTTTCAAAAAATTCAAGTAAGCGCTTTTCACACCAGTAAAAATGAGGATAGATAAATATTTTCTTTCTCGAGAGAATTTCATCGATAAATTAACATAAAAGTAATTCTTGTTTTAAAAGTGGTGGGAAAATGCAAAATTTGAATTTTAACGAAGAAAATAATTCATTAATGGGTTAAGATACTATTAGAAAATGATTGATAAAGTAAGTATGAGGTGCCATGTGATGTCTTTTTAGGCTCAATTCAATAGAATTTGAGTTATAAACAATTACCTTATCAGTATGACCTTTTTTTTTGTTCCCAGATCTCCCACTTGGGAAAAATCGGTTCGAACTGCCGTTTTTGATTGCTTTTATTGCAATATTTTCTGAATTTATCAAAGAATCGACCATCACGGCACCTCGTGTACTTTCCAAATAAGAGATTTTGAAAGTTTGGTGTATTTGAGAGCAAAAATGAATTCAAAAATAAATCGGAAAATAAGCAGTATGAATCGAAATACATCCTTAAATTCAACTTTTTTAAAACAATTTTAATGTTTTCATAATTAGAGCTTACTAAAACACACATTTTTAACTTTCGAAACAGTAAATTTGTGGTACAATTACATAAAATATTTAAAAAGTTAAATTTTCTATTTAATATTCACAATTTGTAAAAATTAGAGACAGTAGTCATTCCCTCGCCTTACATACAAGTGAATGAACACAGGGAAATGACAAAAATTAGGGTTAGCTTGTATACTATCATAACTATATGCACAAAAATAAATTGTACTTAAAGGAAGCTTAAAGAAACTTAATAAAATGAAGTTTACTAATTGAATCAGCTCTTCATATAGAGTTTAAGTAAATAAAAGAATTACTGTAATCACAGTCAATAAAAATACTTAGAAATTTGTTTCTGGAAATCAACAAATTTTACATGTCTAGACTTTACACTCCAAAAAAGAATAATTCAAGTTATCTTCTCTGATGATGTCATTATTCACAGATGAAATTCTGGAGCAATATAAATGTTGTCACAGCAGATAACCATTACTTTCATTATATGACAACAACCAACGTGACAACAAACCAAAGAATAATTTTAATTATTTTATCAGAAAATTAAATAATAAAAAATCTTTTTTTTTTTTTGAAATTTTAGCGTTTTATAAATTTATCATTAATTAAACCAACAAAAAAATTACATATATTTGGATGGACAACTTTTGGGAACTACTTTTGTGTTAAGGAGGAGAAAGGGACACACAGCGAAATGACATTTTTATAGCATAAAAATATATTTAAATGGCCTATGTTTAAAAAAATCCCTTTTTATTTTGATACACATATATAAAACATGTAATTAAAGTATTCTAGCATTTTATCTCATTTATATACAATTTTATTCATTATTTTTGAAGCAAAGACAAAAATATCACTGTTTTAGAGAAAATGACCCATATGTGTTAGAAAATACCAACCTTTTATGCGAAAACAGACTTAAACTATGCTACAGAATGTTTGCCATAGGGGAAAAAAGGGTTATATGTGGCACTTATACTTGTTATAAAGGATACACAAAAGAATTCGCAAGTATTTTAGTTTGTTGCAGTAATTTATTTAAAGTGTATTTTGATGATTTTTTGTTGAATAAATTCATCGAAATTTCTTTAATGTTATATATTACATAAATGCACAGAATATTTCAAAAAACTGAAAGTGGATAAATATAGTAGGTAAAAGAAATTGGAAAGTGTTCAATAATCTATGATACCGGCATGATTTTCTTTAGTATTTTGTTCCTATATGCCAGTGGCGCAGCGAGGAGGGGGGTTTTGGGGGTTAACCCCCCCCCCCCGAGCCATGACAAAAATACAGAAATTTCCATTTTTATGAACCGAATCATAAAAAACAAAACTAAAGTTAGAATTTTATTTGTTTTGTTCTCGAAATCTGCCGCTTTATTGAATCAAATTTTATTTAAAAATTTGACTCGGTTAAGCGGCAGTAATGTATTTTCTTTTAAAAATGGGGAAAGTACATGGTAACGGTATCAGTATCGAAAACTAATCACTCATTTCGGAAAAGACCGGCATTCATTCATACTATTGGAAATCAGCAGAAGGCTAAAAGGAATGGTCATTTCCTGTCACTGCCAATGCCGTCTCGGGTTTTTCAATACTGCACCATTGGGGGGGGGGGTCTTAATTAGTTACATCTGTTTCTTGCTCTTTTTTTGGAAACGGGACTGGACACTCCAATTCCAGGAAAAACACAAAAACGCATGCTTTGAAGGATAGGCTTAATTTCACAAACATTCTGTTGTTAGTTGCTGTAATGTTAGGGTATCCTTTATTGTGCGTTTCGCTATGGATATTAAATCCTATTCAGAGAAAAAAATATGAAAAAGATGGATATAAGAGATCATTTTTTAAAATCTTTCGAATTCCTTCAAGCATTCTTAAAATCCAGGTATGTTTGGAAAGTATATAATTCGTTTATATTTATGTCTCTGGAAAGATATTAACAGCGCCGTGCGAAAGGAGGGGGGGGGTAGAGGGCGGTCGCAGGGACTTAGGGGGTGCCAAATTTCTAACTACTTTTTACTTACTACTATTTTAAAGGGACTACTTTCAGACAATTTTTTTAATTAATATTAATTCATATTTAAAAAACGCCCGAAATAGGCAAGTAGGTAAACGGAAAAAAAGTTACCGGAAAAACAGTTATCAGAAAAAAAGTGATATAAACTACAAAAGCGGAAAAGAAGTTACCGAAAAAAAAAAGGGACTAGGAATTGATTTTGGGAATTCATTATTGATTTTGAGGATTCATTGGTTAAGTATTTAGGGGGTATCAGGGGGAGGTTCTTAATTTAAGTAAATGGGTTTTTCGTTCTGAATTAACTGTTTTGGTTCAGTTTTTGGACATATTATAACCCCCCCCCCATCCATAACTTCTCGAATTAAATTAATAGTTTTTTTACGCTGATTTATCCAATTTGGTTGGAATTTCGGACATAAGATCTTTATGATAAGACGTGTCTCTGATTAGTTATAGAGTTCTTTTTCTTATTATAAAGGGAGGGTGGTCAAATACTCCCCCCCCCCACAAATTAGATAGACCGGTTTTTAAGATCGGATCAAAATTATCCGATGTATTTCAAATTTAAGATATAGATTCTTTCTGATAAGGTGAATCCCTGAATAGTTTTAAAAGTTTAATGACTAAGTATAAAGGGGAGGGGGATGGGGGATAATCCATCTTAAATTAAATAAAATGGCTTTTTACGCAGAATTATCCGATTTGCTTCGAATTTTGGACATAGGTTCATTATGATAAAACGTATCTCTGATTGGTTATGGGGTTCTTTTCCTTATTATAAAGGGGGGGGGACAAGCAATTATTCCCCCTCAAATTAGATAAATCGGTTTTTATGCAGAATTATCTGATGTATTTCAAATTTTAAATATAGGTTCTATCTGAAAAGGTGAATCCCTGAATAGTTTTAAGGGTTTAATGGCTAAGTATAAAGGCAAAAACAGAGGATACCCTCCTTTTAAATTAAATAAATAGCTTTTTATGCAGAATTATCCGATTTGCTTCAAATTTTAGATGTAGTTGCATTATGGTAAGGCGTATAAGCTAATGAATATAGTTAAAATAGGGAGGGATGCAGCAGTCCATTCAGGAAACCTTTTCCGGGAAAGAAGCTTGCTTTCCCCATTCGACGAGGGGGATGTCCGGTAGATATCGCGGGCGGCTAGTTTCTTAGGAAATTTGTCGATCAGGGAATTTCCCGGTAAAGGTTTGCCGCAAAAATACTCAAGCAACATAAAAAAACGAGTTGAATGCAACTGAACGCAAATAGTAAAAAAAAATAATTTTTCTTTATTTTTTAATTTAATGATTGAAAACTATTATGTCAGAAAACATTATAACACATTTTACCTTTTTTCTGATAATGATTAATTTCCATTCATTTTGCACTTAAAACTGGTTTATTTAATTTTTTAGGTGCGTTCGTAATTATGTAAATACGTAGCACCTATTGTTGTCGCTCAGTCCGTCCGTCCGTCTGTCTGTCCGCATATAACAACGCAAAAACTACCGAACCGAATCGTTTGAAATTTAAAATACATAATTATAACATAATTTTATCGAGTCATTTCAAATTTCATGAAAATCGGATGGATAGATCAATTACAGGGAGAATCAAAAGGATTCCGTTACATTACGGTCAATGGGGAAAAAAGTTTCAAATTTATTTTAATCGTTTGAAATGTAAAACATATAATTATTACGTAATTTTATCGGATCATTTCAAATGTTATGAAAGTCGGATGCATAGATCATTTACAGGGACAATCAAAGGTATTCCATTACATTACGGTCAATGGAAAAAATGTTTCAAATGCATTTTTATGATGTTACACTCATTCGAACATAATAGAATTGGCATGAATCTATGACGTATATACTAAAATATGCATTCTGTACAATCTGTGATGCAAATAATTTTTATTATTAAATTACAGGGCTACACGAAAGTATTCCACTACATAATGCTATACGGGGAAACATTGTTTGGGGCGTGTTTTAATTATATTTAACTAATTCATATTTTATGAATAAGATATACGTTTCTGAGGTGTAATAAAAATTATTTTCTGTATATTTACAGAAACACAAAAGAAGATTTCGACTACTATACTGTATCCGAAGTACGCTCTACTATATCAGAAAGATTTTAATATTTTTAAAACTTCGTTATCGTACGAACGCAACTCATTTGCTACGTTCACGTGCAATTTCCAACTTGTTTTATTTGTGAAAAAAGTAATATACTAAATTATTTGTTGTAATTGTCATTTTAATTTACGCCAAATATTTATCATTTACTGGATTTTTACTAAATAATGTCCCATATTACACATCACAAAATATAATATAAAACATTTTAAAAATATATGTTAGAAAATTTTAATGAACAAACTATGTTGTATGTCACGAACGAATGAACTAGTGAATTCATTAATCTGTAGTAATAAAAATAGTTTTTTATTACTAGCTTATGTTAGTAATTAGAAAGTTAATTGTTTAAAAACCTGTAGTTCTTGATAGATCTTCAGGTTTGAACGCATAAAAAAAATAAACGGATTTAAATTAAAAAAAAAACGATTTTAAGAAAAACAGGATAGTTTTTTCTTTGTTACGATGTTTATAGAATACTGAAAAATGCTACGCAGAAACATAACTCACAGTTTTCATTTCAAACAGCTATTGAGGATATATAAACAAATCCTTAAAACTATTCAGGGATTGACTTTATGAGAAAGAAACTATAGCCAAAATTTGAAATACATCAGATAATTGTGTATAAAAAACAATTTATATAATTTAAGGGGGGAATAATCGCGGCCCTCTTTTTATTAGCAAAAGAACCCCATAACTAATCAGGGATACCCCTTATCTTAATGAGCCTACATTCAAAATTTGAAGCAAATCGGATAATTCTGCGTAAAAAGCCATTTATTTAATTTGAGAGAGGTTATCTCCCCATGCACCCTCTATACTTAACCATTAAACTCCCAAAATTCTTCAGGCATTATATACTCTGACGACTAACTGACAACATTAATCGTGGCAGAAGATAGATAGTGAAGTCTTATTGTGAAAAGGGATGCAGGGGTGAAAATATCTTCATTCAAAAGCTGAGAAGAATAGATGCTATTAACCTCAAGGGAATACCTAGAAAATAATTGCTCTGGTCTAGTGGCAATGAGCTGAAGGGGAGCACTGGGATTATTGAGCACCGAGAGGGAAGGAAGGTAGTTGGAAGAGAGACATGTGCTGGTAATGTACAAGAAAATACATTGATGTAAGATGGCTTAGACGTGCTAATTGAAATGTAATATTTGAGTGTGGCTCCTAATGTATTTGTAATGTCGTTTCATTTATTTTTTTAATAATTGATCTGTGGTTCTAATAAAGAACTTGAGGAATTAAAAATGTGTTATTGATGAACTTAACAAATAAACCAACTTAGTAAAGAGAAACTCAGGGCGCGACACCACAATACTGTATATAAGCATTATCAGAAAGAACCTATATCCAAAATTTGACACACGTTGGATAATTCTGCTTAAAAAAACATTCATCGTATTTAGGGTGGAGGGGGGGGGGGTGTAATCGTCCGTTCCCAAAACTAATCAGGCAAGCGTCTTTTCAGTATGAACATATATCCAAAAATTGAACCAAAACAGTTAATTCAGCATAAAAAAAATCATTCACTTAAATTAAGAGCCGACCCCCGACCCCCCCCCCCCATTTAATGCTTTGCCATTAAATCTCCAAAATTAAAAATAAATCCCCAAAAACAATTCCTTGTCACTTTTTCCCCAGTAACATGTTTATCTTTTCCGTGTCCCTTTTTTTCCGAATTTGTAGTTTGTCACTTTTTTCCGATAACACTTTTCCCTAGATTCAGGCAAGTAGATATCATGATTAAAAAGCTATGTAACTGAGAAATGTTCTTCATTCTTTGATAAGATCTTTCAGAAGACGATTCTCACAGTGGATGATTTGAAACGAATTTACGACGTAGTAGCAACAAAAAAGTGAAAAAATGGTTGCCATGCGATCAAAATTGCTTATAACTCGTTAACTAATATACTTATTATAAAAAAGAAAAAGAATAGCGTATTTGTTTCGTCAATGTTTTTGTTAACGAAATTTGTCAAAAGATCGCCGAAAAACGCGAATATCCTGTGCGGATCGCGGAGAAAACGGCAATTTCACCAAATATAGCAGATAAAATGCTGATTTCGTCTAAAGATTTCTGATATAGTGCCGATAGCCGATTTCGTTAAAAAATCGGAAAAAAACGCCGTTTTCGATAAAAGATTGCTTAAAAATATTTTCTCAAAAGATCATTGAAAGAAAAGGTCGCTTTCATCAAAAGATCACGGAAAAAACGCCGATTTCGTCGAAAAACCGCGAGGATAAAGCGCCGTTTTCAAGAAAAGATCGCGTAAAATTGCAAAATTTGTCTAAAGATCGTCGAAAAAACGCCGATTTTATAAATAAACACCGATTTCGTCAAAAGATCGCGGAAAAACCGCCGATTTCGACAAAAGATCGCAATAAATCACCGATTTTGCTAAAATATCGCAGATAAATTGCTGATTTCGTTTAGAGGTCACGAAAAAATGCCGATTTCGTCAAAAGATCGCGAAAAAACGTCGATTTCGTCAAAAAATCGCGGAAAAACCTCCGATTTCGCTAAAATATCGCAAATAAATCGCTGATTTCATCTGAAGGTCGCAGGAAAACGCTGATTTCGTCTGAAGGTTGCAGGAAAACGCCCATTTCGTCTCAAAATCGTGGATAAACCCCCCTCGCGGGGGGGGGGTAACTCGCTGCCCCCCACCCCCCGCTGATTTCCAAAAAAAAAAAAAAAAATCAACCAGAATCATCCCTGAAGCAACTCTATCCCCCCCCAGAGCCGAATTCTGGCTGCGCCACTGTATATGCTATCAGCAGGAATGAATCTCAGGTGGAAAACCAGCAATATTTTTTTTTTTCTTTTGGAAACAATAACTAACCATCGGTCTGTAACACTTTAAAACAAAAACAAAAATAATAAAAAATGTATTTTTAATATTAACAAGAAAGAAAAAAATCATGCGTCAAGCATAGATTATGAAGAACGTCCCAACTCATTAAAAATAATGTAACAAAACTGCACTGTCTAAAAAATTAAAATATTCCGTCTCATTTTATCATATGGAAAAGTAAAACGCATTTCCAAAACGAATTTCTGCTGTTCTGATCTACAATAAGAAGATCAACCGATTTTTTTAGCAACCCTGTATATAATATAGACATTTATATCTTTTAACAACATACATTTTAAAATTTAAATCGTTTAAGAGATACATATATTTCAGTTGAAAATTCATCTTCAGCAATCTCATCTAATAAGAAGAATGGTATGCGAGTACCTTTGTGCAGAATCCCTGTATAGAATTTAATATAAAGAGTAATCTGCAAAAAACTAATTAAATTTAATAGCGCATACCTAATTTTAAAAAATACACTCCAGCAATTATGACGCAAAGAGAGTTTTGTAACCGATTTCTTTTTTGTGTCCCTGTAAATTAATAAAAAATGCTACTATAATGTTCTGTCTTAACGTGATCGTAAAGAAATCCAGGGATATGCATCAGTTTCAATAGATTTGGAATAGCGTAATGTGACATTCAAATTTTGCCTTTTCCAGAAAGTAAATTTTTTGAGATTTAAATAAATCGCGTAAAAATTATTAGTTTTCATTGTAAACACCAAGATTTTACAATGTCTAAACACACTTTAATTTTTTTTTCTGAGATTATAGATTTTTTTTTTCTTTTTTTTTCAAACTCAGATACATTAAGAGAATAGATTCATATAGAAATTTCATTTTTTAAAATTTCGATAAGGTGAGTTTTGAAGTTCACGTCTTCATATATAAATATATAATTCTTGAGATATATTTTAAATATCATCTATAAATTTCAAAATAAATAAACTGTATGATTATTCGCGGAAACAATAAAAACTATACGTAGAAAGGGACATATATTCAGAATTTCCAACTCTCGACGAACGTAAAAATGTTCTAGCACTGTATGTACGTCCCCTCTACTGTGATATCAAAATGACGTATGGGGGTAGATATACAGGGGGTAGATATCAGGCGCTCGTAGAAAGTGAAATGTTGTAGTACTGGATATCTACCCCCTTCTACTGTGACGTCAAAATGACGTATGGGGGCAGATATACTGGGGGTAGATATCCAGCTCTCGACAAAGACAAAATGCTCTGCAATGGATTTCTGCCCCTTTCTGGTATGGGGATACATATAATGGGGGCAGATTTCAGGCCCTCGTAGAAAGTGAAATGCTGCAGCACTAGATATCTACCCCCTTCTAATGCTGAGCTCAAAATGGCGGACGGGGGCCGATATACTGGGGGTAGATATCCAGCTCTCGCCGAAGACAAAATGCTCTGCAATGGATTTCTGCCCCTTTCTGGTATGGGGGTACATATAATGGGGGCAGATTTCAGGCCCTCGTAGAAAGTGAAATGCTGCAGCACTGGATATCTACCCCCTTCTAATGCAGAGGTCAAAATGGCGGACGGGGGCAGATATACTGGGGGAAGATTTCATACTTCCCGAATCAAACACTGGAGTGCCTCCAAGAGCTTTGGGTATGCCAGATACTCATGAGAACATTGGACCCTAGACTGTATTCCTAGGCTTCCCAGATGTACTATTGTTTATCAATATTTCTAGACATGAAAATCTGTAAAAGATAGTCACAGGCTCTTTTGCCATAGATCATACAACTTGATAAACACTATGCAAAAGCAAAACAAGAAAATAAACACGGTGCACTGCTAAAGAAAGAAACAAAATATAGCTTTGATTTGTAAAAGAAAAAATTATAATTGCGTATATTTTATTTTGAAATATGGGATAATTTACATATTGAATGTAATTTTTAAAAGTTCAATAGCATATTTGCAGTACTGTAATTTTATTACATGTTTGAATTCAGCCTGATAGTAAAAAAAAAAATGAAGAAATGCCCTTTTTTATTTAAACAATTTTGAATATTTAAGGGGATTAATTAGTATGACAGCCTATATTTTAAGCATTTTTTGGGAATTGTTTTTGACAACAAGTGAAAAAATAGAACTTTCAGTTTTTTATTATACTTTTATCACGATTTCAAGAATATGTAAAGCAAATTCCAAACATTTATTAGAACGTAAGTGACACCACTCTGAAAACACCTGCCTCCAAAAAACGGACGCTCACTTCCTCCACGCTTTCGTCTGATTGGCTTATTTGAAAGAAAGAAAACAAGTAAGAAAAATCATGCGTTAAGCATAGATTATGAAGCACTTTCCAACACTTAATGAAATCTTTAACAAAACTTTGTTATTTAGGGAAATAATAGTGTATAGCCAAATATACCCAAATGTGTATTCCAGTACATTAGAACAGCCCTGTATTTCATATGTCAGTTCATACAATGGGAAAATTTAGCTTAGCAAGAAAATACCCAGTAGCTTGAAATTTCTTCTTCAGCAATTCATACTATTAGATGGAAACATACTTGAATACATTTGTTCAGCTCTGTAGTTTACATTGTACCTTTATTACACGTCAGCATTAGACTAAAATTTATTGTAAACTAAAACACTTTTAAAACAATTGAAATCACATTCTCATAAATCATCATTCATAGGCGTCCATATACCGAATTCTTTGCGTGGCCCTGTATATCCCTTTATCTATATTCTGCAAACATTTCTCAGTAAATTGAAGCAGCTCAGCTTAAAAATGCATAGCTTATTTAAGAACCACGTTTAAATAATTTATACTCATATTCAGTAACGTTGGTGAGCTCTTTTGGGTAGCCCTGTATATCAACTATAACATTTATACACACCATATAATGTGCATATATTTAGCGAAATATAAACGCGAATATCATAATTAAAATGCATTTCATCATCGGACACATATACGGTACTTCGGAAAGAATATACTATTTGAAATCTTTTGTATGGCCCTGTAAATGCTATGTACTTCGTATTATGCAAGACAGTAGCGTATAATTTATATTAAGCTTCAGTGACATATATCAATTTTATTATACATGAAAAAGCTTAATATATTTAAAATATGTCACACACAATTCCCCCTTTTACCATTATCTAATGACATTCTTTTTGTGGCCCTGTAAATGAATAATAGCTACATTTTCACCTTATATTTTATAGAATGCATATTTTACTATGTTTGACAGGGTATAACATCTTTAAAATTCCTTTTTGAAACGATTTTTCCCCATAGGCTGTAATGTAATAGGAAACTTTTGATTCGCCCTGTAGATAAACTAATCATGGTAGAAGCTTCATTTTCGATAGGACTTGTGCTAGGGTAAACGTCAATAACGTCCTAAAATTTCATGGCAATCCGAGTATATTAACGATTTTTCCCCATGGGCCGTAATGTAATGGAAAACTTTTGATTCACCCTGATAGATAAACTAATCATAATAGAAACTTTATTTTAAATAGGGTTCGTGCTAGGGTAAACATCAATAACGTCCTAGAATTTCATGGCAATCCGAGTATATTAATGATTTTTCCCCATGGGCCGTAATGTAACGGGAAACTTTTGATTCGCCGTGTAGATAAACTAATCATGGTAGAAACTTCATTTTCAATAGGACTTGTGCTAGGGTAAACGTCAATAACGTCCTAAAATTTCATGGCAATCCGAGTATATTAACGATTTTTCCCCATAGACCGTAATGTAATGGGAAACTTTTGATTCTCTCTGTAGATAAACTAATCATGGTAGATACTTCATTTTCAATAGGGTTCGTGCTAGGGTAAACCTCAATAATGTATAAAAATTTTATAGCAATCCGAGTACATTTACGGAAGTTAGAGCGCGGACAGACGGACAGACAAACCGAATGCATAAGCACTTTTCAACATTGTTGGAAAGTGCTAAAAATGGTATTTTAATATGTAAGCTTAAATGCATCGAATAAATTAAAACCATTTGAAAATTAAGTTTTTTGGCAGACTTCTGAAAAAAAAATGTAATTTCATGATTTTGTGTGTGTGTGTTACGAAAAAAATAGAAATATTCGGAATTTTCTGATGACCCCAGTTCACTTCGTGCGTCTACATGTGCTGAGTCTACTCTATAAATTTGAAGTAAATCGGTCAAACCGTTCTCGAGATATGATGTAGGAATTTTTGAAAAACGTTTTAAAAAAAAACGCGTTTGAATTTTCAAGTACGGTTAAAACGATGACAATCTCAACTTACCATAAATCTGCAATGTAGAGTTCTGCACGGGCCGAAATTTCCAGGCCCGAAAATTAAAATTTCGGCCCGGCCCGAACGAAAAAAATATTGGCCCAACCCGGCCGCATTTTCAGAAAGAATCACGTTTTGAGCACCTTATTGCCAGAACAACGATTGGCGGGGAGATGAAGTCAATGCTACGCATCCTTTTTTGTTTTTGACGTCAAACGGCTAGCGAATAGCAACCTTCCTTCTGCAAAGAGATCCCGTTCATTGTTCATTTGTTTTTCCGTAAATGTTATTAAGCAAAGACTATAATATGAGGAAATGTTATTCACCGTTGTTTACGATTAAAACATAGTTTAAGACAGAGTTTTTTCAGATTAAAATGCTTTACATTTCACAGAACATCTAAACCCAGGTTTTTTTGTTTTTTTTTCTCAGTTCAAAAATATTATTTCCTTAACTCTCTATGTTCGAAAAAATTGAGAAGTTAATTAAAAACAGTAATAAAGATTCTCTTGTAATAAATATAATTCTATTAATCATATGTTTTATGACACATTTGAACTTAGTTTATTTTGTGTTTGGCGATGCAGCTAGCTGAACATTCTCGCTTTCGCCAACTCGCCAAGGCTGGTGCTCAAAACGTGATTCTTTCTGAAAATGCAACCCGGCCAGGCCCGGCTCGAAAGTTGAAATTTCGACCCGAGCTCGGCCCGGCCCGGAAAAAAGTTAAAAATGCGGCCCGGCTCGGGTGAATTTCAACAGAACATTGATCTTTACTCTAACGGAAGAGGTCAGACCAAAAACACTTATCTTAGTCATTTTTTTTCTTTCATGATAATCTCTATTTATGCAGAAGTGCCATAGGCTGCGATATTTACGCTTTTAATGAACTTTTGTTTGTTGTATGTAAATGAATCAGTTATCATTAGTATTATTAATACATTTAAATAATCTAAAAAATGGTATATGGTAAAAGTAAAATCTTCTAAGACAATGGAAAGAAAAAAAAATACGTTTCCTTCTTAGCAGATGTAAATGTTTAATACATTTTTTTTTTCTCTCGAGTATTGTTGTACACTGTAAAAAATATCCGTTAATATATACAAACTTTTCCCTAAAATTTTACGGAATAGTTTGATTTTTCCAAGAAAACAGCAGTATTTCCGTTTTTTGCTATTTTAAGATTAAAAATACGGTAACTGTTCCGTAAATCTCACCGCAAACAGAACATCTTCCGTTTTAAACAGCACAAGTTATCAGTATTTTTAACTGATAAGTGTCGTGGCGCCATCTGTATGACAAATAGAAAAACATAGCAACATTTCTCTTATTTTTTTCTGTTTTAATTATAAAACGATGGCATATTTTTACAATATTAAAATAATAATAATAATTATTATTATTATTAATATTTTTTAAGTTTCAGATAGTTAAGGAAAGTTTTTTGTTTTTTTCAGTTTGATTTTGTTTAATTTATTTATATTATAATATAAAAAGTGCGTATGTTATTTAAAGTGGAAAAAAATCTACTTTTAATTTTAATATATATATTTTTTAATCGATTCAAATTAAGAAGTTCGCACATAAAATTTAAAGTATATTAAAAAGATAGCATATTTTTACAAATTAAAAAATAATAATAATAAGATTTATTAATTCTTTTTAAGTTTGAGATTTTTTTTCAGTATAATTTTAAATATGTTTAATTTATTTATATCATGATATAAAAAGTGCGAAAGATATTTTAAGTGGAAAAAAAATCTACTTTTAATTTTAATATATACATATTTTAATATATTCAAATAAAGAAATTCGCTCTTAAAATTTAAAATATATCGAAATATATTACCGAAATTATTATCATTTTGGCGATTACCTAAGTTATAAAAATCAATACATATAATTAATTTTAATGACCCATAACCCATAGTAATTATCTTTATTGAATTTACAATAAATCGTCATACAAAATATTTTTTTAAATACATGTTTTTTTTTGTTTTTTTTTTTAAGTGTGTTAGTATCTTTTTATAAAATAAATAAATAAATATGAATAAAATAGCTTTAAAACTCTTCCAAAAAAGAAGGAAACAAAATTTTTTAATACTTTCATTTATGCATGTAATATTTTAAAGGTTAAACTTTTTTTTTTATAAAGCTAAAATTAAAAAGCTAACTATTAGAAATTATAGAAAGAAAATCTGTAAAACTTGATTTAGAACTGTCCGTTCAATTAAAAAGAAAGAAAAAAACCGCGTTCAAAAATCTTGTCTTTACTTCATGAAATGCATCCGAAATAAGTAAAGGTATTTGAAATGGTGCTATATGAAATCATAGCGTAATGGTATTACACTACCGGCTACGACAGACAAGGTCGTGACTTCAAACCCCATGGAGGGTTAGTAACATTTCTTCTCTATTGTTTAAATTAAATGTATATAATGTGTCCCTGATATTAACGTGCCTTTGTAAAGTAAAGAATAAAAATCACAAAGATGTTAGTTTGTCCTTGAAAAATTCTTTTAACTTTTCAAACGAAAATTTTTACATAAGGAAATATTAAATAACGGAAAAATTTTGTGAAAAAAACGGAACTATTCCTGGAAATTTTTTTCCGTTAAAAAACGTAAGTAGTACTGGCGTCTAAATTACCAGTACTATTTCCGTTTTTTAACGGCAAAACTTTTTACAGTGTACAAGTATTAAAAAAAATGCTCTGGTGAGCAGCAAAAAATGTTAATATGTTTTTAAGTATGGAAAAGTGTTTGACAAGTACTTCTAATTGAGCATGAGAAAGGACAAGGGGTCCCTTATTGGCTGCAGCTCCCTATCAATGCCAAGTTTGAAAAAATCATATTTGCGCTTTTTCCATATAAAAGAAATTTGCGTAAAACATCCCGTCTTTCTTTTTAGTAAAATTTTCAATCCTGCTTTACATGCGAACTGCACTGTTGACTCTGCAGTGCAATTGAACTACAAATCAGTTTTCTGTGCAGTTCTACGCTGCGAGCATGCTTGGTGGCACTGCAATGAGTCTGATACACTGCAGGAACTAAGGTTTCTGGTACTATTTCGCCTTACATTCATGTTTAATTAAGCGGGTACACGACATTTCGGTCCCACCATTTCGGTCCCGCCGTTTCGGTCCCGCCGTTTCGGTCCCGAGACATTTCGGTCCCTGGACATTTCGGTCCCGAGACATTTCGGTCCCTGGACATTTCGGTCCCGAGACATTTCGGTCCCTGGACATTTCGGTCCCGAGACATTTCGGTCCCTTTCCATTTCGGTCCCTGGCCATTTCGGTCCTAATCATTTTGGTCTCTTGCCATTTCGGTCCATTGCTATTTCTTTACCGGCCACTTTATAACTTGGTTTCTGATTGATGAAGGCCCACTAAACGCTGTAAGCTCAACATTGTTCGGGCCTTTTTTAATATTTTTATTCTCCTGCCCCCCTTCCCTCAAATTTTATACAAAGCTGAATATAATAGTCCAATAAGTTTAATCTATTGTAACTCGTGATAATAAAATCACAGCGAGTTGTAAATTTGATTAAGCAATGTTATATAATTTTAGACTGTCTTTATTATTATTATTTAACAGAATAAATATTTTAAGTTTTATCATATATTTTTTGTATTAGGTATTTTATCTATACTATAAACTATTATTTTTATTGATTAACTTTTATTTTTATTGATTGTTTTCGCACACTTTCTTAGAATCTTTAAATTAGTGATTTCGTAACTAGGCGTGCTATAAAAAATTTTTGTTAAAAAAATAAAAATGCTCCAACGACCTTTTTTTATGTAATAATTATTGGTTGCATTTTTTTTTTTTTTTTTTTTTTTTTTTTTTTTTTTTAACAGTTTTTTTACTTTATGAAGACAATTTTTGTGAGTTAATTTTATTGAAAGTGGGCCTATTTCTTTGTAATAAAATGATTATTTTTTTATTTTATATAATAATGTAACTATTATTTTAAATAATTTTATTTTCGATTTTTAACTGACAAAACTAAGCGTTTTTATTTTATCGTTTATTTATTTATTTCCATTACCTTTTCGCTCCCACTTTCACAGAAAAAAATTGACAATTTTTATTTTAATTTTATTATTAATTGAATAAATAGTTTTAAATTTCAGTAACTTTAAATATAAAATAAATAAACAGATAAACGATAAGCTTCAGTTTATAACTACTACAAAACATAATGATAAATTGAATATAAGACAGATTATTTATTGAGTTTATGTAAAGTAAAATTCGAAATGCATATTAATAATTTTATCAATTTAATCATATAAAGATTCGTTAAATTAAAAATACATAAATTTAATAAAATATTAATTTGATTTTCCTTTTAAAATCACTAACTGTTTTGAGATTTAATTTATAGCAATTATTCATCACCATAAGTTATTATTCAATAATTATTATTTATTTCAAAAACGGAAATTATTATTATTATTATTATTATTATTTTGAAAAATCAATTAGTAACGTAACGTAATAATTAATTAAACATAATAATGCAACACTGTAACAATGCGTAAAAATATTTCTTAACAGGTTTAGGTAACATTATTATCCAGATGCAGATTTAAATTTTTTAAAACAAAGTTATAGTTTACAGTTCGCAAAAATCAATCGTGTATTAATTATTATATTTAAAGAGTAAGAAAAATATGATAAACTAACCAATAAATGAATAAATAACATATTTGTTTTGAGAATCCTTTTCATTTTTATACATACTAATGAAGTTAATAACATTATAGTAGTTGAAATTTAAAAATATGTTTTTTTCATTTTTGCTATAACTTCTATATAGTTCTTGTACTAGATTTTAAACAAGTAATTGATAAATAAGTCACTTAAACAATTAATAGTTAAAATAATTTTGAATCCTTATTAATAAATATGTTTGACAAAAATAATTTCATTTTTGAGAATTTTTTAATTTAACAACATAATTATTAATGCTTTCAAATGTTCTAAGATGATGTTAATCATTTAATAAAATAATGTATAACATTAAGTAAATAACAAATCAAAACCGTGTGCCGAGAATTTTTAAACACTTTTTTTATGTTGGTGTTCCTATAAAATTGGAAATGTATGCATATAAGTATCAGCTAAGTACTACGTACTACGATTAACCTCTTTTAAGCAAAAATTCCGCATGTCAATCAATTGTCAACGCCCATCTGAACAAATAGTCATCTTTATACAAGATAGCTAGAAGAGCTAGGTAGCTAGCTTTATTCTACGTATTTTGATCTTTATACACTTGTCAGATGAAACCCTTATTCTTTACAATGTCCTTTATACTCTGGAGTTCAAATGCGGACGGACCTCCCACATAATCGCTGGCATTTTTTAGAAATATGAATGTTTTGAAAAGAACAGCATTTCTCAGTGTTTTTTTTATTCCTCTTGCTGTTATCTTCATTTCAAACGCTTTTAGTATCAATAAAACCAGCATAAAAAGTAGAATGGAATATTTTTTATCCTTATTATTACAGCTTATGAATGACATTGAAATATTCAAAACTTATAACATAACTAAATAAGATTGTTAGATAAGATATTTACCACCTAGACATAATATTTTAAGTTACCTTTTTTAATTTAACTTATTTTGACAGAAGGCTTTTTTTTTTCATATTTTTTATGAGGGTTTTTATATTTTAATGTTAAAAATAATTATTTTATATAATAATATCCGCTTTAAATGAAATGACAAATTTCAATACGCATTACATTAATAATTTAGTAATTAGTTTCCTTAAGCTGGTTTTAGAAAATTTAACAGATGTGTTGTATAAATGTGATATATGCATAAAAGTATGGCAATATAATTTTTTTGCTGTTGCCGTTGTTTTGGAAAACATTAATAAAAACAGGGAAGCGTCAATATAATAAACATTCTAGATTTTAATAATAACAATAAAAAAAGAACTGTTGTCATGAAAAAATAATTGCTAATAATTCAAGATGTAATTCATTTTTAAAAAATGTAAAAAAAAAAAAAAAAAAAAAAAAAAAAAAAAAAATCTTTAAGTTACAAATCATTTTAATAATTATTTCTGCTCGTGTCATATATTTATGTAATAAAATAATTGCAATGCTAACTACCTCCACGTGTTGCAATCTGGAAACTCTTTTCTTAATTTAAAAACGGAAAAGTTTAAAAGGAAAATAAATGCTAGTAACCAAAAACAACATATAAAAAATGCCATAAACAAAAAGAGGATTCAATGATAATTTTGGCACAGGGGGTAAAATACCACCAGATACAGATGTTTTTTATTTATTTCAACATTTTTGCTCTTATGCGGGAAGTGGCGGGGGTGCAAAATAATGAAACACTTATAATTCTGAAAATTGGCTTCAGCGATGAAATCCTATAATATGCTAAGTGTCAGAATATAAATTCCATATAACAATAACTCTTTCTTTTCTCCTGGCAATTTAAAAGCCTTTGTCTCCCTGGAGAGGAAACATGCATCTCAGAAGTTAAAATTTTACAACTATTATGGGGTGTGTTAATATCATAAGTTAATTGGGTTATTTTATAAATTTAGTTATCAGTTTCCAAGTTAACTTCTCCGTTTCCTCGTTCAAGAATTCAAAACATTCTGGCAATTTTAAAAAATGCCATTCATCTGTGAATTTTTTTCAGAAATCTCCATCGATTTCTAAATAATTGATCAAGTTTTGGGGTACTTATTACTTCTAAATTATCGCATTACACTAAAATTTTATGCGACTTTCAGTTAAAAAACCAGTGTTGAATTCAGACACTTTTCTCCGGGAGGGACTTCTGTGGCTCCGGGGGGATTACACTTTTTTGCCAATGAAAACACAAAATTTCAAATTTTCCGGGGGGGGGGGGTTATTGATAGCTCCGGGGGGAATGACCTGCCCCTGAATTCAACATAAAAAATGCCATTCATCTGTGAATTTTTTTCAGAAATCTCCATCGATTTCTAAATAATTGATCAACTTTTGGGGTAATTGTTACTTCTAATTAATCGCATTACACTAAAATTTTATGCGACTTTCAGTTAAAAAACCAGTGTTGAATTCAAACACTTTTCTCCAGGAAAGACTTCTGTGGCTCCGGGGGGGATTACACTTTTTTACCAATGAAAACACAAAATTTCAAATTTTCCGGGGGGGGGGTTATTGATAGCTCCGGGGGGAATGACCTGCCCCTGAATTCAACGTAAAAAATGCCATTCATCTGTGAATTTTTTTCAGAAATCTCCATCGATTTCTAAATAATTGATCAACTTTTGGGGTACTTGTTACTTCTAACTAATCGCATTACACTAAAATTTTATGCGACTTTCAGTTAAAAAAACAGTGTTTGAATTCAGACACTTTTCTCCGGGAAGGACTTCTGTGGCTCCGGGGGGGGGGGGATTACACTTTTTTACCAATGAAAACACAAAATTTCAAAATTACCATGGGGGGGGGGTAATTGATAGCTCTGGGGGGAATGACCTGCCCCTGAATTCAACACTCTGAAATGTTCCTTATAACATTATGTCAGATATTTCCCGTGCACAAAATTTCAGCTTGATGGAGAAGGGACCGAAAAGGCCAGGGACCGAAATGTCTCGGGACCGAAATGACCATGGACCGAAATGTCTCGGGACCGAAATGTCTCGGGACCGAAATGGCCAGGGACCGAAATGTCTTGGGACCGAAATGTCTCGGGACCGAAATGTCTTGGGACCGAAACGTCTCGGGACCGAAATGTCTCGGGACCGAAACGGCGGGACCGAAACGGCGGGACCGAAATGGCGGGACCGAAACGTCCTGCTTCCTAATTAAGCTGCGTTTTTTCTGGCTACGTCTTTGCACTATACATTTTTATCGTAATTGTGACTAATTTCTTTTACATGAGAAAAGCGTAAATATGATTTTTTTCAAATTTAGCATTGATAGTGGTCTGCAGCCAAGAAAGGACCCCTTGTCCTTTCTCATGTTCAATTAGAAGCACTTGTTTTATTTATTTATTTACACATACATCTGACTTGTGTGCTCGACATCTAAGTCTGCTTATAAAAGCACTTGTAAAACACTTTTTCATACTTAAAAACATATTAACCTTTTTTTGCTGCTCACCAGAGCATTTTTTTAATACTTGAATACTTGAATATATTTTGAAAGGCAAAATATTTGCTGTTGTCAAAATTTTATTCTTGTATTAGAATAATTAAGAAAGTTATTGCATTGCCATATAAAATGCATGATGTCTGAAAAATAAACCAAAGAGTTGAACGAAAAAAATTACAGTGCGCTCATATTATTATTCAAAGAACTAAAACTAAATGTTTCGAAAAAAAAAATCATGTTTATCACGTGATTTATTTAATTTGAATAAATTATATTTATTTAAACTTGGTGGCAATGAATAAAAAAAACTACAACAGCAACAACAAGAAACAATGTTCAACTGGAGCTTTAAGACACAAATTCGATTTTCTCAGCGATCGTCAAACATACAACGATGAAAAAAAATCTATTTTAAATTTTACCAAACGAATTAAAATAAGCCAAAAATGGAGTTAATCCATCCACAGGATCGTTAGCTATCGCTTGTTGAATTTTACGTCTTCGTTTTTTCTTTAAAAGTTAAATAAAAAACGACAGTAAACAACGATAATTTTTTAATGCTATCATTTTATTCGCATTGTCGAGTTCTATCTTTTGAAAAAAAAAAAAAAAAAAAAAATCACTGCCGTACGTCAACTGGTTCGCCAGAAATTTCAAAAAGACGTTTGCATTTTCCATTCCTTAAACATATTATACCAAACGCTATCGCATTTGCTATGATTCATTTTGCATAAATGAACAGTTTAAAAGAAATTTGCAGTTTTCAGTTAAAACGAAATTTCCGTCATAATCAGGTTTTTTTTATGTTTGTTTAATTCTATTTTGAGAGGCCTAGTGATCTACGATTCTTTAAAAAGAATAAATTCTAATGTTTAGTTGTAGAATAATGACGACTTAAAAGTATATGACTATTTTGCAAAAATTTTTGGACCAAGCCAAATTTACTGATTTATGAACAGACATTTCCACGTCGACAAAAGGATTTTCATACGGGAAAATTCAACAGGAACTGACTGTTTTGGGCCGTGAAGACTAGGAAGAACGAAATCAGTCTCAGCTTCGTAAGGAAAAAGTAAGTCAAGCTCGGCCCGGCCCGATACTCCAGGAAAAAAAAAAAATTAAGTTCCGAGCCCGGCCAGGCCCGGCCCGAATGCCATTAATGGAAATCGGCCCGAACCCGGCCCGTGCAGATATCTACTGCGATGTCCCAGTCCATAGAGAATTTCTCCTTCTTCCTCATGGCAGTCTTTTAATGCGGATTGCTCTACTCTTGGTTTTATTCTGGCATTTTTCACAACGCCAGCGCCACTCGTGCGTCCCGACAGCGTAATTTTTTTTTCCAAGCACCTTCGTCGTTCCAAGCCCAAGCTCGCACTCTGATTGGTTGTTGCTCTCGACACTGTTTTCGCGTAACTTGGCGATAATCATACTTGGCGTAGCGATAGATGCTTCCGTCGAAGAGTTTGATTTCCTTCCGAATCGAGTACAAAGTAACTTTTCCCGTTTATTAATAAGTAAAGCATTAGCCATTTTATAAAATACACACAAGATAATAATACACAAGAGCACAAAAGGGATGTATGAAATCTGCGCCCAGTATATCTGCCCCCGTCCGCCATTTGACCTCTACATTAGAAGGGGGTAGATATCCAATGCTGCAGCATTTCACTGTCTACGAGGGCCTGATATCTGCCCCCAGTATATATACCCCCATATCAGAAAGGGGCAGATATCCAATACAGGACATTTTGTCTTCGTCGAGAGCTGGATATCTACCCCCAGTATATCTGCCCCCGTCCGCATATAAGCAACCTTTACATGGATACGGACATGGGAAAAAATCTTGTGCTGTCATTGGCTAATATTTCGAGCAAAGTCATGCGTCACGAGCACTTTATTCGCCGTAGTGCAGGAGAGAGAGAACAACAAACTGGCATGGCTTTATGATGCCCGATATCATAGATTTCTAACCACGAGATTTTTGTTTATACAAATGTGAAATTTCAAAGACAAAAAAAAAAAATATATATAAAGTTTTAGACGAGTATTCATTTTTGTTCTCGTAATATCGCCCGATTAAACGGTTCAAAGTCGAACAATCTTCAGATATCAAACATTAGTTAGATGAACATTTAAAATTCTTTATCTGCATTTTTACAACGCAACTGCAACAATTTGGAATTACTGTTTTACGAAACTAAGTTTATTCAATTTAAATCTATGTAAAAAAATAAAATAAATAAAATAAAATTCAGTTAGAATGTGCTTGAAGGCTGTAAAGTGCATAGTTCGTTTGTCTCCAAGTACATGCTTGCTAGTTCAATGGTTAAAATATCCAATTTTAAATGAAAATAGACAATTTCACATAAACACTATCATTCTGCTATCTTCAAGAAATATTATTTTTTTTCTTAGGTAAACTAATTTTAACTGTTCTTTTTTTGTATGACTATAATATTTTGTGATTCGCATATTCGTGTAACCATTGCTTATTTGTGTAAAATTATACTGGATGCACATTTTGTTTAGACAGCTACATCTGTGAGGTCTGTGAGCTATAAACTTAAGATAAAAAATTAAAATCTTTTGTGTTTCATATTTTTGCGCAAGATATCTTAAGGCATGAAGTTATGCATTATTTAAACTTTGGAATTTAAAATAAATTGAAACATATCTATTTAATTATAAAAATTGTAAAAAATTAAATAAGAAGAAATTTCATATTATTTCTACGATGTAGTCTTTTCTATCACACCGATCCGAAGAACAACTTTTCTACAACAAGTATCAACAAAACAAACCCCTTTTCATTTCAGGTTAAAAGGGCGAAAGACAACGCCCATTAAATTCCCATTAAAGAGACGATAGAACCAATCAGCCAATCACAGAACAGAATTCTTTCCCATGTCCGTATCAATGTAAAGGTTGCTAATATGCCCCCCGTCCGCCATTTTGAGCTCAGCATTAGAAGGGGGTAGATATCCAGTGCTGCAGCATTTCACTTTCTACGAGAGCCTGATATCTACTCCCAGTATATCTGCCCTGTACGCCATTTTGACCTCTGCATTAGATGGGGGTAGATATCCAGTGCTGCAGCATTTCACTTTCTACGACAGCCTGATATCTACCCCCAGTATATCTGCCCCCATCCGCCATTTTGACCTCTGCATTAGATGGGGGCAGATATCCAGTGCTGCAGCATTTCACTTTCTACGAGAGCCTGATATCTACCCCCAGTATATCTGCCCCCGTACGTCATTTTGATATCACAGTAGAGGGGACATACATGGAGTTCTAGAATATTTTTTAGGTTCTTTCGAGAGCAGTAAATCCTGGATATATATCCTTATAGTTTTTATTGTTTCCGTTAATAATCATACGGTTTATTTATCTAGAAATCGACATTTAAAATGTAACTCTAAAATTATATATACAGGGTGTTTCGCTACCAGAACGACAAATTTTGAGGAATGATAGTAGACATGAAAACAAACATTATTAAATAGGAAACCATGGGGCGCAAACGTCTTCAGTAGGAGTTAGGGGCCATTAAAGTTTGAGGTCCAAAATTTCAAACGATGATAAAAAACGGAAAAAAGGATCGATTCGTTTGCGGTTTTCACTAAAATCATTCTTTATATCACGATTTTTTTGGAAAAAAATTTTAAAGGTTGCGTTCAAAAATTCTCGATAGAGGGCGCTTTAGACTTTAGAGTACCGAACAACTACTTTTTACCGTTATTTTGTACATGGGGTTGAAATTATTCTAAAGTTTAGATTTTAACTTAAATTCTAAGCCCAAAATCGGAAACATTGGGATCGGGTTACTAGCGAAAATTAAACTGTGAATAGAGGGGGAAATTTTAAACGCTCATAAATATTGGACAAACAAATCGATATTGTTGCAAGTTGCGTGTAAGTCATTCTTTTGGTAATTATTTTATTCAAAATGACGTACAGCTTTGGTGCCCTCATTTTTTGATAGAGGGCGCTTCCGACACATCTCTGACATTTCAGTGGCATTACTCCTGGCTGTTTTACTACCAGACCATCATACTTCCAGTGAGTGTTAGGGATACAAAGACGACTTGGAATCACATAGGAATGTAACATTGGAAATGCATTTTTTGCAAGTTACGGTTAAAGAAAGCAGAGAAAGAAAGCAACAAAAACAGCAGAGAAAGAGGGACACGTTAATGTGACAGAAAACAGTTTATTTAAAGGTTTTACTAGAAAAGGTGTTCAAAATTCCGACCAGAAGTAGTCCAGTATGCTTGACAGCGGCGTCACGTGGAATTCCTAACGCTTTGAAGGATTCCTAGCATCTCTGATAGTTTTCTGGCAGCTACAGAAATACCAGCTGCGAGGTCTTCATCTGATGGTACGGAACCTCACACGAATACACCATATTTTTCATTTGGCTCCAGCAAAAGAAGTCCATACATGATAGGACCGGCGATCTGGCAGGCCAATGAACCGGGCTACCACGACCTATCCACCACTGTCCATATGTTACTTTGAAGTGTCGGCAAACGTCATTGGTAATTGTGAAGGAGACCTATCGTGCTGTTCATCGTTCAAATACTTCATTCTGCTACCTTTGGAACTGGTTAGCGAGTGATCACTTCAAAATGATGTCTGCGCAGGCGCATTACCGTTTAGCGCCATCTACCGTCGCTGTCAAACTTGCCGGACTACTTCTGATCGTAATTTCAAACACCTTTTCTAGTAAAACCTTTAAATAAACTGTTTTCTGTCACATTAACGTATTGCTCTTTCTCTGCTGTTTCAGTTACTTTTTTTTGCTGCTTCCTTTAACCGTAACTTGCAAAAAATGCATTTCTAACGTTATATTCCAATGTGATTCCAAGTCGTCTTTGTATCCCTAATACTTCCAGGAAGTATGGTGGTCTGGTAGTAAAACAGCCAGGAGTAATGCTACTGAAATGTCAGAGATGTGTCGGAAGCGCCCTCTATCAAAAAATTAGGGCACAAAAGCTGTACGCCATTTTGAATAAAATAATTACCAAGTTAATGACTTACACGCAAACTGCAACAAAATCGATTTGTTTGTCCAATATTTATGAGAGTTTAAAATTTCCCCCTCTGTTCACAGTTTAATTTTCGCTAGTTACCCGATCCCAATGTTTTCGATTTTGGGCTTAAAATTTAAGTTAAACTCTAAACTTTAGAGAATTTTCAACCCCATGCGCAAAATAACGGTAAAAAGTAGTTGTTCGTTACTCTAAAGTCTAAAGCGCCCTCTATCGACAATTTTGAACGTAAGCTTTAATTTTTTTTTTTTTTTTTTTTTTTTGAAATCGTGATATAAAGAATGATTTTAATGAAAACCGCAAACGAATCGACCCTTTTTTCCGTTTTTTATCATCGTTTGAAATTTTGGACCTCAAACTTTAATGGCCCCTAGCTCCTACAGAAGACGTTTGCGCCCCATGGTTTCCTATTTAATAATGTTTGTTTTCATGTCTTCTACCATCCCTCAAAGTTTGTCGGTCTGGTAGCGAAACACTCTGTATATGAGGACGTAAACTTCAAAACGCACTTTATCGACATTTTTAAAAATGAATTTTCTGTATGAACCTATTCTATTAATAAATCTGCGTAAAAGACAAAAAAAAAAAAAAAAAAAAAAAAAAAAAAACTATAATTTTAGGAAAAATATGAAAAAAAAAATAAAAGAAAGAAAGTTTTAACGTGTGTTTTGGTATTGTAAAATCTTGTTGTTTACAATGAAAATTAATAATTTTTATGATATTTATTTAAATCGCAAAAATTTTACTTTCTGGAAAAGGCAAAATTTGAACCTCACGCCCTCTTATATACATGCAAGATTTTTAGTACTTTTGTAGATTTTTAGCATTTTCCAACAAAGTTAAAAAGTGCTTTTGCATTTTGTTTGTTTGCCCGTCTGTCCATGCACTGACTCCCGTAAATACACTCGGATTTTTATGCAATTGATAAAACTTATTTAGGTTTATTAAAACATGTTTGTTATTCCATATGAAGTATGTACTATTGTATTAATGTTTCAATTTTAGGGACACTCAAAAGAAGAATATTTTAAGCCCTTTCACCGTCCAAGGGTTTTCATACATTTTTATAAGAATGCTTATAAATTGCAAGATATTTATATTAATTAATCACAATTTGATGCTATAATATCTTTAATATTACTTCTTTCTATGTATGATTCAAAATAACATTCCGTTTAAAATATTTTTGTCTGCAGTCATTTAAACATGATTACTAGAAACGGAAAAAGCCGGGACAAACGGTTAAAGGGTTAATGACATTACGCTATTCCAAATCTTTTGAAACTGGCATAAATTCTTGAATTTCTTTACGATGACGTTAAAATAGAACATTCTTAACATTTTTTATTAATTTACAGGGACACATAAAAGAAATCGGTTACGGTACTGTCTTTGCATAATAATTGCTGGAGTGTACGTTTTAAAATTCGGTATACGCTTTTAAGTTTGATTAGTTTTTTTGCATATTACTCTTTATATTAAATTCTATACCTAATTCACAGTACCAAAGAACAGAATTCTATTTAATGTTTATTAAATCAAATAAAAAATTTACTTCTAAGTTTTAAATACTCGAAATGATAATAATAAAAATGTCCGCTTTTTTCCAACTTATTTAATAATTAAAAATGTGGTTTCAATATCTATATTATAAAGACCAAAAGTATCTGTGCGTAACGCATACGTCATTTTAAGAATGGCAACACTTTAAAGTTTGAAATGCATTTCCGGTTTTGCAATTTTTTCTACTGCAAATTTTTGTATTTCTTAACAGCGCACTTTTTTAATTTTTACACCATCGTATAGGGGAAAAATGTACTTTTAAATGCAATTTATTTGAATACTGTATCTTAATTTATTTTTGAAACATTAATTTTTTTGTAGTTTGTAATACCGTTTTTCTAAACGTGGCAACAGAAGTACTCCATGTTTATTAAAAGCAAAGGGGAAAAAGCCGGAAAAAAAAAAAAAAAAAAAAAAAAAAACAGATTACTGAATTTTTATGTTGCCATTTTTTTATTAAAAGTGAAAAAAAATAATTAAACTACGTTGTGTCAAGAATATTGTCTGTTATAAAACCCAGTGAATGTTTGTTTCTTTTATAAAATTTCATTTACACTTAAAAAAAATATATGGATAATTTAGTATCTGTTTCAGTTAATAGCTATCGAGACTTCAAGTTTTGAATCAAAATGATCAAATTAAATTATCGATTTTCTTTAAAAAGTGAATACAGATATGATAGGTGTATACTTAAATTTTGATACGGTGAAAATGACGTCAGGTTTAGGTTTGGGTAAAATATTCTATGTTTGAGTAAAAGTGCAATCAATTCTGCTTTTTCTCATATTGGAATACAAGAATTAAAACCTTAATTAATAACTTTATTATAATAAAAGATCTTTATTTTTATTTATTTTTTATTTTTTAGATGTAGAATAAAATTTAATTTTAATAATATCTGTAACTGAGTTTTATAGAAATAGTATTTTGCTAACTTTAGATTGAATATAATTTCACATAAAGAAGTACTTTACAATTAAATTAATTAAAAAATATAAAATACAAAAACAAGTTAAAGAAGGACGTGTATACACTGAAAAACTTCATAAGCTAAAAATTTCATGTTTTGAGTGAAAAGAATAGAATACAGTCATGGGATTAGAAAAAAAAAAGAACCAAAAAAGAAAAAAAAACACACTACTAACGCCTCAACAAATTATTGTAGAAGAAAGTTGTTGGTACCAAAGGATTGGAAATAAAGTGTACTTTCAAATGATGCATATAAAATGTGCTTAGTGGGGGGGGAGGTGACATGTACATATTAAAACGAACCGAAACTTTTTTTCTTCAATGGCAATACCAAATTTTAACAAGATATTTCAAAATTTTGGTTTAAATTATACCTAAAATATACATTATATATATATGCATGTATTACCCATTTTAACGAAACATTTGGGGTAACAATAGCCGAAAGATATTAAGCGACTAAAATGGTCTTATTGGTTAAAAATAATATACATTAATAAAAGAGACATAATCATTCTGTAGCATTCCAATAATCGAGTACAAAACTTCAATTTAGATACAGCCTCTAAGATATGCTTGTTTTAAAATAATTAATTTCTTGGAAACTCATTGTACAATAAGAAATTTATGAAAATTTGAATTTAGGCTAATTTAAGGGTGTAAAATCTATTTATGGTGGCAAAATTATTTGTTGGTATTGAATTGAAGAACAAAATTTGGATTTGATTTTATATGAAAATGCCCCCTTAAGCGATTTTATATACATCATTTAAAAGTAGACATTATTTATAATCTTTTGCTAACAGCAACTTTCTACTAAAATAATTTATTGCACAGTATATAGGGGGTGGTTACCTTTTTCTTCTACGATTGAACGTAAAAGGTTCAAAATATCTCAAACTTAAAGAAAAGTAATTTTAGCAATTTTTGGAGCGAATTATTAGTAGTAGTATTGTTATTTGCATTTGCATATGTTTGTTAAGATTTCTATACTATACTATTTACTTTTGGATTTTCCTTGTTTTGTAAATTTGCATATACAACAATAACGCTTTCAACCATTAACAAAATGAAGTGATAACTGAATGTTCTATATAATAGTTCTGAACTATTCTATATAATAGTTCTATGTAATAGTTCTATATATTCTATATAATAGTTCTGAACTATAGTAGAACTTTCCTATTATGATAAAATATATTAATAGGGTATGTATCTTCACTATTGAATTTTTTTAAATTATTAAAATTTTTAATGATTTATGTGAAGTGAAAATTCATGTGAAAGGTTATAGCTGTTTCTGCCCTCTTGAGTTATAAAAAGATACATATATATAGTATGTAATTCATTTTATAATCTGAAATCCCCCTCCTTTTTTATATAGTTGTAAATGAAACTACATTCAGTAATTTAAAGCAACATTTATACTAAAAAAAAATTTATTTTTGTTATTGATGTTTTAAATCAGCAGCTCTCACTGTTTTATTGATGTTAAAAAATTAAATTTAATCGACGCATAATATAAAATAAATTCTCATTTATTTGAAAAAAAAAATTCTAAAAAAACAAAAATTCTAAAAATAAATAAATAAATAAAATAAAGAGTGAATAAAACAGAACATTTAACATTTAACAATATTCGTTACATTTTGTAAAGTTAAAATTTTCGAAATTTAGCTTTTGGTTTTCGCTTTAAATTAACATTGTTTTTTTTTTTTTTTTTTTTTTAAACATTCTTAACAAATTATTTTGCGCTTAACAAAAGAAAAAATGTCCTAACGAAAGCTATTTAATTGGCACATTAAAAAGAATCAAAATATAAACACATAAATACTAATGAAAATAGTGATAAGTATCAAAATTCAACATTTAACAGACGATAGAGAATATGCAATCCATTTTAAACGTTTATTGAAAGTCTCAGTTCCTTATGTGATTGAGAATTTATCTTTAAATGTTACTCACAGATTGTCAGTTTTTAACACATAAAATATTAAATTAAGAGTATATTTTGGAAAATATTTTGGCAACAAAAAACATATAATATTCATTTCCTGGGGTGATTTTTTAAATATACAAATGTATTTAGTCCCATATTTTAACATCAGCGAAGGGAATGGGGCGATGAATGAAGAAACCCACTTAATGAAATCTTAGAATATCATCGATGAGGAAAAAACATAAAATTTTGTAAAATGTTTGCAGGTCTGTATATTTTACAAATTGGTCCAAAAAAAATTGCACATTTTAGAAGGCTCTAGAATGTGTTTTATTGGTCCAAATGAGTTTAAATTTGAATTACAGATAATTCAAGTAATGCACTTGACATAAAAAAAATACGAAAATTAAAAATGCAAATTTAGTCGCTAGGGGACGCTGTAATACTTTATATTACAGCTTTTATATTTAATTCACTTTATAAATAATAAATAATATTTAAAAAGTGTATTTGGTCAATAAATATGAATTCTTCGCTGAGTTCATAGCATATTTTATCCTGCATTGGCAATTGAATGCATTTTCATATTAAGATATCAATCAATAATTTTTAATCGTAATATTTGACTCATATACTCGCAAATAGTGGTTGTAGTGATATTTTGTAAAAGGTTCCACTTGGAGCTTTGATATTATTGGGTATAACTTTATTATTCGAAACTACATTTTTTCCTATACCTATACCTATGTTTTTTTTTTAAATATATATATATATATATATTTCTTTTTATTATATTCTAAATCAAGATAATAAAAAAATATACTTAAAAAATCCATTTCTGTAAAATTTGCTGTAAAATCATCACATAAATGTGTATGTAGTATTTTCTAAAGAAATCTTAATCATAAGATAAAATCTGAATTTTTTCGAAATTGTATCGGGCTAAATCGGGCCGGGCCTGTTTTCACTAGTTTCTGTACGAGCAGGGCCTAAAAATGTAAAAATATAGACGGGCCGGGCCGGGCAAACTGAGTTTTACACTGGGCCGGGTTCAGGTCTTTAAATACCGACCCGTGCAGACCTCCTTATATGTTAAATTTTTCTTTCACAACATAATTTTCAACCATTCATGTATTTGATATTCTCACTCAGATACCAAATAACTAATCCATCATTTCTACTTAAAAATTTGGATTTCTATTTAAAAAATATATTTAAAAAATAATTAAAAAATGTTTTGAGGATGAAAATCATAAAGTCAATTATAACCTATTAAGTATATTTTTCTTTTATAGGAGGTCATGTGTTAGTAAAAGGAATTTTATATTTATAGATAAATAAAAAGTTAAAACTATATTTGGAGCAGGTGTGTTGATTTAATACGAAATTAGAAAATCTCAATCTTTTGTAGTTAAACATATATATGTATATATATATATCTTAACTGAGTGTAAAAAGTTATCATATTCATGCAACTGGCGCATAGCAGCTCTATTTTGCACAAAGTTCATATATTCTTTTATGAGAAAAGTATGAAAATGATGAAAAGATGACAAAAATGGGTGCAACAACAATGAACTGTAAAAGAACAACATCAAAAAAAAAAAAAAAAAAAAAAAAAAAAGAAAAAAAAAAAAAAAAAAAAAACTCTCTGCTCTTCAGAAGGTGGGAGGAGTAACAGGCATCAAAAAGGCATTTTTTAAATATATTTTTTAAAATTTAAATTTAAAAATTCAAGTTATTTTTGGTGTATCGATAACAGTATTGAAGTTTTAAAGAAATTAAACACGCCTACAACGCCCACAGATCTGTTTACTTTTGATTTTGAAAATCTTTTTTCAAATATTCCTATTGATCTGTTGTTTAAAACTCTGGAGGATTTGTTTGATACTTTTTATATTGAGGAAGAGCTGGGTATTGATAGAGATTTTTTTTCTCAGTTTATGTAATTTTTGTTTTTATAATAATTTTATAACATTCAATGGTTCTATTTTTTATCGAGTATGTGGAATAGGTATGGGTACAAATTTTTCAAGCACTGCAGCTAATCTTTTTTTATTTTTTTTTACGAATATAAATTTATTTTAAATTCTAACAAATCTTTCAGGGTTTTGAGATATATCGATGACATAATTGTCTTCGATTACAAATTTTTAGAGTCGATTAATCATATTTATCCACCTTGTTTAAAATTGAATTGTGCTTCTGATGATAATTTATATGTTGTTTTTTTAGATCTTGACTTGAATATTAATAATGGTGAATTAGTTGTCAAATTATTTGATAAAAGGGCTTTTTTTAATTTTAAAACCCACTCCATGCCTCATTGGCACTCTAATTTAAGTAAAAGAGTATTTATAAATATTATTTTAGGTCAAATAATTAGATATTATAATATATGTGGGTCGAAAAAAATTTTGGAAACACAAATTTTTAAATTTGCTGCAAACTTGCTGCAAACTTGTTTTATAATAGTTTTTATCCTCATAAATTTATATTTTATTATGTAAATGAATTAAAAAAAGGTTTCTTGAAGTGGCAACAGCAGGGCCAAACGCCATAATGGAGGTTTCTTCTCGGGTGTTGAATTGATGAGGATCTGTGAATGAAAATCCACTTATGGAGAGTTCACAGGGCGATGGTTATCAACATTTGGGAATTGACAGACCAGGTTTGAATATGGAGAGAGATGAACAACTGAAGGACAATTCAAAGAACTTAAATTTTTGATGCTGGCCTGCTACCATCCTAGGCCTAACAGTTTTCCCGCTCATGCAAGTATGGAGGTGTAATGTGATAATTTTTTAACAGGTATCTTTTTTCTTTTTTCTTCACAGGTAAAGGTGGGGACATCACATTGCTGCATGTATATTTAGTTTAGTTTATTGTTTAGTTATTGAGATTTTTACATTTGTTATTTTTTGAAATTTCAGAATATTTTATGTTACGAGTTGATTTATGTTATGGTTTTGTTGTTGGCTATTCATTAAGTTCAGTTTTTAAAGTTAACTCATTTTATAATCTTGGTTTATTAAATTTTGGGTTTATTATATTCAGTTATTATCTTTTAAAATTTTTTTTATATAATTGGAGTATGCGGTTTTGTGATGCCTTGCGAAACCTGTGAGGATACATTTTTTAAATAACTTTTTTGATGCCTGTTACTCTTCCCACCTTCTGAAGAGCAGGGAATTTTTTTTTTTTTTTTGTTTGTTTGATGTTGTTCTTTTACAGTTCATTGTTGTTGCACCCATTTTTGTCATCTTTTCATCATTTTAATACTTTTCTCATAAAAGAATATATATATATATGTGTGTGTGTTAGATTTAAGGGTGTTGTAAGAGATTTTCTCGAAATTTTTCTAACTTACAAACTCATTTTTAAATGTCAAACAAAGTTACTTACAGACGTGATTATTGAATTGATTTAAAATTTACTAATATTTCAATTTTAGATAACTGAATTACATGTTGAATTTTAAGCGATTGTTGTATGATGACAAATTTATAACACTATCATATCTTAAAAATCGATTTAGAGCGCTTTAGGAAATTCAATTCAAATGCTAAGTGCTTTTAACAGCAATTTATTAAAGATTGTCTCTTATGAAAATTGGAAACTCCGTTCGATTTTATAGGCTCTAAATAACAGTATCTGTCGTTCTCATACAAGTACAAACAAATATGAATCCTGGAAAGTAACCAATTTAGATTTGAAAACAGTGTTAATGCTGCTTTCAAATTTAAAGAAACTATTTTCTAGTACTTTTCAGAATTCATTTTTGCACGAAAGCACTCGAAAATTAGGTGTTTATTCAGAAACTAATCGAATGACTTGTCCATTTTATGATAAAAGCAATGATTTAAAAGCAATGATAAAAAGAAATATGGTTTTACAGAAAATACATATATATATACATAGATAAAGTATATGTGTACAGAATTTTTGTGAATTGAAAAAAAATAACTTTATTTATAGCCGAAATTATCCATAAAGAGCCCAGTTTGGAAAATTTATGCCAACAGAAATGACTCTTTCTAACAAAAAAAGAAAAAAAATCTGTAACTTCGTGCTCATAAGTACAAGAGACGGGGGTGGCAAAAATATCCGGTTCCAGAGACGCCGAGCGCTGTTCATACAGGGGAAGGCAGGGAAAGGTCGCCTCAGGCGCAGTTAGCCGGTCTCCGCTTCAGTCAAGTGAAACTACACGTTTGCTAATTCTAATCCTCTAGAAAAACTTTATGGAGATATTTCGTTTGCATATCAATATTTTTATATGATTTTTTTTTATTTTATTGCTGAGGCAGAAATGTACATCAATATTTTTATATGATTTTTTTTTCATTTTATTACTGAGGTAGAAATGTACGAAAGACATTCCCCTTTTCGGTGCGTTTGTAGTTATGTAAATAAGTAGCACCTATAGTAATCGTCCAGTCTGTCCGCCCTCATACAACAACGCAAAAACTACCCAATCGTATCGTTTGAAATTTCAAATATAAAATTGCTGTATAACTGTGTCGAGTCATTTCAAATTTTATGAAAATAGGTTGTATCTTGTATAGTTCAAATAAAGGTCAATTAAAGTATTCCGTTGCATTAAGGCCAATGAAAAAAAATTTTTTTTCAAGTGCATTTTAATGAAGTTGCAGTATTTCGATCATAAAAAATTGGTATGTATCTATGAAGTATATACGTTCTGTATAATCTGTGGGGTGCAAAGAATATTTGTTTTTAATTTAAAGGGCCACTAAAAATTATTCCATTACATAATGGTATAGGGAGAAGTATTATTGAAAACGCGTTTTAATTTTATTAACCCATTATACATATTATGAAATTCATATAGGTTGCGGAGATATACGATAAGTTACATCCTGTATAATAGAAAGCAGTTATAGTGTTTACAGGGACGCACAAAAGGAGTGACTCATATAAAAGATTACGAATATACTGTATCTGATGTACTGCATACTACACCATGGTCTGATTATTTGTAAAACTTCATTATAGTACGAACGCACCTCATTTGCAATATTTGACATGCAATTTCGGATTTGTTTGATTTTGTTTACAGACATACTTAAGTACAATATTTTCACTTTTGAACCGGTTTCGAAAGTGAAAGTATCCTCATAAAAATTCTGCAATCAAAACCGAAAAAGTGTAAAAAAGGGCCTTTTGATATTAGAATATGCATACTCTGTTCTTTTTTTATTCTTTTTTTTTATTTGTATTGACTTACCCATTACTAATGATTAGCATTAAATGTTTTAAGTATCGGTTCATTTACATTCTGTTTTTATATCAATATCTTTTATGCAATAGTTAACTGAAGTCTGCTGATTAACATATGGAGAATTAAAATGTTAAATGGGACAGAAGTGTAAACGGAAAAAAGTGACCGGAAAAAAAAGTTATCGGAAAAAAGTAACATAAACTACAAAAGCGGAAAAATGTGACACGGAAAAAAAGGTGACATAGAAAAAAGTTATCGGAAAAAAGTGACAAGGAATTGATTTTGGGGATTTATTATTGATTTTTGGGATTCATTGGTTAAGTATAAAAGGGGGATCGGGGGGAGGCTCATAATTTACGTAAATGGGTTATGCTGACTTAATTGTTTTGGTTAAATTTTTGGATATGCGTTCATACTGAAAAGACGCTTGCCTAATTACTTTTGGATTCTGCAACGCTGGGCACGGGTTTTGTTCTTAAACAATAAGAAAACCATTCATCAGATTTCCCCCATCACGCAGGAAGAGGATTGGAGGAAGAAAGATTAATCGTTCTTTTAAATAGTAGGTTTGCCTCGAGAGGACCTATTTCAACAGCCATTTTGATGCCTGGAAGAAAAAAAAGTAGGTTTTTAAAACTTTCCTGCAAAGTTTAACGTGTTTATGCTTTCGGTTTGACTGGCCGTCTGTCCGCACTCTAACTCCAGTAAATGTACTCGGATTGCCATGAAATTTTAGGAAATTACTTATGTATAACCTAGAACGATTCCTTTTGAAAATGAAGTTTCTAGCATGATTACTTTATTTACAGGGACAGTCAAAAAGTTAAAACACACTATTTAAAAAAAACAAAAACAAATTTTAACTTATAAGACAGCTAAGCTTTTTCAGTAATTGCCACAATTTTCCATAGAAACTTATTATATTTTATTCCTATAACATCTCATAGATTTTTGAGATAATAGTTTTTCACCATGAGTTCATTTTTCACTATTATTTTCGTAAGGATTTACGCATGATGTTGATTCTAAAAGATAGTGACATTCATTCAGTAGGAGAAAAAAGGGGTATTTTTCTGTAATCAAAGTGAAAGATATTATAGTATTGGAAGCATTGCAACTTAAGCTGTCAAGAATTTTTTCGATATTAAGAATTTTTTACGATAAAATATGAAAATAGCCAATTCTTTGATACTTATTTAATTTAGTCTTTTGCAGATACTCAGCTATATATTCCAAAAATAAATACCTACCCGGTGGGTAATAATCCTTTTTCACTATCACTGTATCCAATCCAACAGGCCAAAAAGGTTAATTTTTTCTTCTTTTGAAAAATTTCCTTGAAATCAATAATTTATAGTGTTTGTTTAAAAAGTTCTTGGGAAAAAAAATCCAATCAAAAAAAAAAAATGCGTATGTAATGTTTTTTTATTTTTTATTTTATTTTATTATTATTATTTTTTAAATATTTTTAACTTTTTTTTTTTTTTTTTTTTGCTACAATCAAACACTTTTGCAAAGTTTTTACGGAAATTACTATACGCGAAATTTTTCTAAGTCTCTTTTAAGATGAGAAATTTATCAAATATGTTTAATTAAATTATTAAGTATTATAATATGTAATAAATATAATAATTATATTATTATATAATAATTATTAATATATTGCTTTAATTAAAATATCATTAATATATTTCTTTTGTTCATTGTAATGGACTTGTCCTTGTGACAGCAAAACAAATAGCTCCGTCCTGAATCATATTTCCCTTCTAAATTTACTACAGGAAAGAAAAATTTTTAGACACAAATTGAAAAGTGAGTTATTCAAGATATAATGTTACTTTAAACAGTTCCAGGAAATCTTTAAAAAATATATTTATTGAGTTAGAATTTTATATCTTTTCCTCGTCTGTGGTGGTTAAAAATATAATTTGCAATCAAAATCACATCCCAAAATTTCTCATAAAATTTTTATTAAAATTTAAATGATTATTATTATTATTATTATTATTTTAAGTGGGGTAGTTTAAAATTGAACTCTAAACAATATTTTTCGAATTTCAAAACTTTTTCATTTATTTAATGAAAAATATAGTTTACAGGACTTTTTTAATAATAATTTTTAAAATATAAATTTTAAAAGGAAGTAACTCATTTTAAAAATATCATATATTCAAAATATTTTTTTTTTATTTCCCGAAACATAACTATTGTAATTTAGTCAAAAATACATGTTCTAAGATTGTGCTCTTTTATTATTATTATTATTATTGTTATTATTATTATTATTATTTCTAACTTATACTAATTTGATGGTGATAAATACATATGAATACAAATCCCATTTGTATTCATATTCATATTAGTATCTCTCATTTCTATGTTTATTTATTTTTAGTTACTGATGTTATTATAGCCGCGATTAAAGTTTCTGGTATTTTATTCTTCCTTCAATTTTTAGATAATCCTTTCTTAGAAAATTGTATAATTTGAAATTTAATGCATTTAACTCCAGAACTGTGTGGGTTTTTGTTTACCGCTGTAAGATTCATTTGCATTATGTTATGGCGTTCATTTTTAAAAACACTTCGCGATAGTCTTGTGCATATTTACGGTCACGTGAATGATGACGCCCTTCATTCACCCTGCGCCCTGCCAAGAGCTGAGGTGCGCCCTTGCTTACTAAAACTTTAGAAAGGTAAAGTCTCGAAATCCTTCCCTATTTCTGTCTTTTTTGTCCAAAATTAAACATAAGTTAACCTGACCGAGATTTTCCGCTCATTGATTTTATGTATTAGTTCGGAACACATTTGCGCAGAATTTTTTAAGTTATCATGATCATCAAAGAATTATATAAATAAATAGATAGATGTATAAAATGTTAAACTGGGGATAGTTTTGGATTCTAAGGGTCATTGGAATACAATAACTAGCAACGTTAAAAAGCAAGAAATAATGTATATAAACAGCCGACCGGTTTCGGTAGCACACAGCGTACCGTCGTCAATTGACACTGACCGCACAGTCAACACTGACGAGGGTAAGCTATATGCGTACCGTCCGATAAAGGTCTGCACGGGCCGGAATTTCCAGGCCCGGGCCCGGCCCGTTTATATTTTTCCTTTCTAGGCACGGCCTGTTCTGGCCCGTCACAATTTTTACTATTTCTAAACAATTCAGTTTTTTTTCATGTAATTACGATTTTTTTAAGAATAGTGCGTACATATCTATGGAATGATGTTATCGTATATTTTGCATGAAATATACATTAGAAACATTAATGATTACTTAGATTCTTAGACTTTCAACGTTCAGTTAAAGATTAATTAAGAAATTAATACGGTTTAGAATGAAAGAAAAAAAGAAAGTTAAAAACATTGCAATTTTTGTAGATGTACAATAAAAGTAGATTTATGAAAATATTTCTAGATCATTTTATTATAGATTCCAAATCTTAAGGCTCTACTTCCTGATACTTTTTTTTTTTTTTTTTTTTTTTTTTTTTTAACTCATAAGATTAGCAAGTGTTTTTATTGAGAAACTATGTAATCGAATGGCATTATCCATTTTTTGATAGTGGGGATAAAGTATAGGTGGGGAAAAATATTTTTTTTTAAACCTCCTTAAAGAAAAATTATAGTAATAATAATATACTTATAAAAAATATTACAGAAAATTACTGAATTATTATTGAATTTATTTTTCAAGTATGAATTTTTAATACTAATAGAGCGAAATGTTATATATGCGCATATATATACGTAGATAGATAGATAGATAGATATAGATATATATGTATATTATTTATTTTATTTTTGGCAAATTAAACAAATTTATATTATTGCAGCATTTATTAAGTTAGAATTATTCTCTTCTGATATATCGATATCAAAACACCAAATATTTACATATTTATAATTACACGTAGGTATGCATTATGACATATATATACATATGAAACACGTATGCTTAAACTAGAGTTCTGTACGGGCCGAAATTTCCAAGTCTCGGCTTTGCTCGGTGTAAAACTCAAAAGTTTGGCCGGAGCCCCGCCCAGCCGACAAATTTTCCACTATTTAGAAAAAATTCAAATTTTTATCATACAAATAAGATTTTTTAAAGAATACTGTATACATACTTATAGTATGATTTTACAGTATATTTTACACAAAATACACAATAACAACATTAATGATTACTTAGATTCTTGGACTTTCAACATTCAAATAAAGATTTATTGAAAATTAATATGGTTAAGAATAAAAACATAGCCTTTGAAGCTATATAATAAAGAGTAGATTTATAATAATATTTCTATATCATTTAATTAAAGATCATTTATCATATATCATTTTATCAAATCCAAAGAGCTATTTTCTGACGCATTTCTGAATTCATTTCTTTTCTGAAATGAAATAAGATTAGCTGGTGTTTTTATTCAGAAACTATGTAATCGAACGGCGTTATCCTTTTTTGATACAAGCAATTTAAATATTGTCAAAGTTAGCATTTTGATTCGATATTTCGGAATCGTCAGCGTGGGAAGGGAGATGCAATCACGTGCAAGAATCTCTTATATCTCAACAAGTAAATACAAGTATCAAATTTACCAATTATCTCTTCAATAGCCAGATTTTCGATTTTATATCCTTACAGTTGAAAATTAGTCAGAAAATGTGTCAGACTTTCCCTTTGTTGAAAAGTGAATTTAAGAACCATGAAAAATATATTTCCAAAGGTTGCGTTAACATAAGTTCCTACACACCTTGGGAGCAATTTAGTCTGGTTCCAGCACAGCTCGACAATATGTAAAAAAACAATGCAAGCCTCATCTCGGCCCAGCACGAGTAATCTTAAAAAATATTCAGCTCGAGTCAGACAAAGTAACTGACTTATGCCGATCTCTACGATGTACAAGTTATATTTCTGTATTGATGTTGTCAAACTAATATCGGCTCATGACGTACATTTATATTTATTCTCGTTAAAGCCATATTCTATGAAAATAGCTGATATTTTATCGTTTTGTTTAAGTCCTGATAACGGGCCGGTAGGCCCATTATCTTTTTTTATCGGCCCGGCCCGTAAGAAATTTTAGAATTATTCCGCCGGCCCGGGCCCGTGCAGACCTCTACAGTCCGATATATTTAATAACGAATAATTTATGGATGATCCCACACTTATTTTCAAAATGAATTAAAAACTCTTCGTTTTCAGGCATGAAAACGAATTCACGAATTTTTGAGAATTTTGGATTTTAATATCTCTGTGAAATTTTTAGATAGGGAGATTTTTTTTTTTAAATTTAGAATGGATCAGACTTGTATAAAACCAAAAACTTTCTGCGCTCGTAATATTGGATCAAAAACTTTCTACAAATTGATGTTAGGCGTAATTCACGTTTTTTGAACAATTCATGGTCGTAATTTGTGTTTTTTATGCGATTTATGAATGTATTTTGCGTTTTTTGAGCAATTTATGGACGTAATTCGCGTTTTTTATGCGATTCGTGAACGTAATTCGAATTTATGATGCGATTTATGGATGTAATTCGCTATTTTTATGCGATTCATGGACGTAATTTGCATTTTTTTTTATCTTTCTTCCGACGAAATTCACGTTTTTTGAGCGATTTACGGACGTAATTTGCATTTTTTAATGCGATTTATGGACGTAATTCACGTTTTTTATGCAATTTATGAACGTAATTCGCGATCTTTACATTATTCATGGATGTAATTTGCGTTTTTTGAGCGATTTATGGACTAATTCGCGTTTTAATGCAACTCATGGACGTAATTCGCGTTTTTAACGCGACTCATGAACGTAATTCGCGTTTTTTACCCGATTCATGCACGAAATTCGTGTTTTTTACGAGACTCATGCACGAAATTCGCATTTGTTTTTTTTTATGTGATTCATGGATGGAATTTACGTTTTTAGCGTGGTCTTTGGACGAAATTCACGTTTTTCGATTTGCATTTCGTCGAAATGTTGGAGTTTTTTACTCGATTCTTTGTTGAAATGCACGGTTTTTTACGCGATTCTTTGTCGAAATGCATGTTTTTACGCAAGTATGTTGAAATTCGCGATTTTTTCGAGGTCTCGCGACATCCGCGTCAACAATAAATAATTCGTTCATAAAATTGAGGGAATGTTTTTATATTTTGGTTCTAAAAAAGTTACAAAAATAAAAATTGTTTCTTTCTTAAAATTTTCTGCAAACTTCATAAAATTTTCTGCGCTCGACGTGCGCGCGTGCGTCTATATTATACAACTCTGGAATGGATAAGGAATAATTTCCTAATTGGGAATTTTTCCATACGAGGGAATACGTATAAAAAAATAATTTTCGTATTTTTTCAAATAGACCCCCCCATGGAGTTGCAACTTATCAAAAAATTCACCTTTTTTGATAATTTTTTGCAGCTGGAAGCATGAGTCTAGGGGCAATATTTAAGGAGATAGCCTATTGTTTCGATATTTATGACTCACCCTGTATATACTATAATTAAATATTTAAAATTTCTTAATTTTTTAGATGTTGAACAGAAAACTTGTTTTTATTTTCCTGTTTTCTTTCTGGAAAAAATAAATTAAAATTAAATGATTATGGGTGAAAACGAAAATTATTAAGAAGGTTAATTAAGAAGGTAGATTTTGTATAGAATACTACCTATTGCGATCGTTCTTATGTTACAAATTCTGCTTTTTTTTTTTTTCTTTTGCAAATTTACACTGATTATGACCCCTAGACCCCAAAACTTCAATCAGTAGAAAACTTAATTCATCTATCTATATGTATGTATGCATATAAATATAGAGAGAGGGTGAGTCGTAATTAGCAAAACAGGCTAGCTCCTTTAATATCGCTTCTAGGCACTTAATTCCAGTAACAAAGTTTCATAAAAAAGGCGGCAAAATGTGATGACATTAATTGCAGCTCCATTTTTTTTTTTTTTTTTTTTTGGGGGGGGGTGTCTATTTGATTTGAAATTATTATGCGGCCCCGTAAGACAAAATTCCCGTATTATAGGAAATTATTCCTTATACGTTCCTGAATTGATCAAAAAATTTTTGATCTTTATAGCTAAATGTCTGACAGAGATATTCAAATCCAAAGTTGCTGTGACTTACAAGAACTGAAGAATATTTCAAAATATGCTGCCAAAGTGGGCGTTTAACAGAATTTCTGGAAGCGATCATGATTGAAGAATATAGAATGTATTCAAATAACAAATTGCCTAGTTTCTAACTCAATTTTATTTCGAATTTGTTCTCAAATGCGTATTGGTCGATGGTTGGATAAATCCAGAATATATTTCAAAATATGCTGTCAAACTGAGGATTTTGAGCCGAATTACGCATAAGATGATTCTAATAAAACCAGCTCTGACAAAAAATAAATAAAATAAAATAAAACAAAAGAAAAATTCTTTAAAAGCGGCCAAATAAACTTGTTAAAACTCGGTTTACCTCTATTATATTTTATTTTTTATTGTTGAAATGAGCACTTAACTTCAAAATCAAACTGTGCCTGTAGGCCAATCTGGCAGGAATTTTTAAAAATTTGGTATGCTAGTTTCTTTTAAGGACGAAATCTTTTAGTCACGAATCCAAACAGATTCGTTTACTAATGCTAAATGAGAAAAATGTGCAAAAGTATCTCAGTTACATTTCAATATTTTTATATAATTTTGCAATGTATAGCAAAAATTGGCCTGTACAAAACATTTTTTTACTTCTTCAATTTCGATTGGTGTTTTTTTTTTTTGAGAATGCTTTAATATTTGAAACTGGTTTCGAAAATCAAAGTATGCTCATTCAAATAAAATATCATTTAAGTAAATTAAAGTATATTCATTAAAAACATCTGTAAACAAAAACAAAAAAGTAAAAACGTCCTTTGTACAGATCGATCTCATCTATCCAGTGAAAAAAAAAAGTTAAACATCGAAATGTAACCCAGATATCTTTATAAAATTTTTTTATAGGATTAGCATTAGCGAATGGGTCTTTTCGCTTGACTGAAGTAGCCTCTTAATGGCTTGGAAGGCGTAAAATCGTTTGGTAATCTTCGACAGAGGAATAAATTGAAAATAATTCTTTGAAAATGCAATAAAAGATGACTGTATAACAATACTTGTGAATTAACTCGCAGGTACTAGTTTATGGTTTTAATCATTTTTACCTTCTACCCATATATCCCATTTTTTCAATATGTCTGTTAAATTGTATTCCTAGAAACTTTTCAAATTATCGGCACCTTATATTTATGATATATTAAAATATGGAGCATTTAGTTAACAGATACCCACATCCCCTCTCTGCCGTATATATATATATATATATATATATATATATATATATATATATATATATATATGGGTGATTCTCAAAATAGGGGACGATTTCAAAAATGAAATCTTAAAAAAATTACTGTTAGCAAAATTTCTGAAAAAAATAGGTGTTGTTAATGTAGTATTAGGTATACTTTCCATGTAGTCAGCAGAGCTAAATATTTAAAAATTAACTTAAAAAAATAATTAGTATTTTTTGAGCCATGATAATGACAAAACGAATTGTATGGAATAAATATATTATGAAATCTTTATTTTCTTCCTGTTTAAATATTTTTTTCCTATATTTATTAGCCTTCTTTTTCAGCAAATGGTTTCCATTTTTACATATATACATATAAGGAGAATAAAAACATTACCAAAGAGCAAACTTTGTTACATGAGCAACATTCTGACACTAACAATGTAAGAAGCTGTCTTAGTGATTTTCCTACAGATTTAATGCATATTTTAGGGATAATAAATGTAATACCTAAATTTATACGTAAAATTAAACTTTATAAAGGATACAATATAAGCACTGGTTACATTTATGTACATAGGAGTCTTTAGCATGGACAGAAAAACCATGCTAATGACACTGATATCTGCCCATGCTAATGACAAATTTTAATTTAAATAAGATTATGAGCCATAATATAATCACAATGCAATATTCCTTTCTGGGGCTTTTTAAAACACAAAAGTTCTATGCAAATAAATAAAATACAAATTTTAACTATAAAATAAACATGAAAATTATTATCCATTCTAATGACATACAATTGATGTAACCCCCTAATATTCAACTTCTATTCTTAAAGTACAATACATGCTTCTATTTTCTGACTGGTTTAAAATGACTACTTGTTGCCATGGAGAAACTTTATACTTTCAAACTATTGTCATATGTGAAAATGAAATTTTGATTAATAACTAGCTGTTTTAGTATGACCTTCTTTTGAAAATCGAATATGGAGGACAAACTTTAATTCTTTTTTTATGTACTATAATTTTATTTTTAAAAAGAAATTTATTGGATAAGTCCTTTCCTTGATTAATTTAAAGAAAGAATAACATTTGTTTTATTTTATAAACATGATATTAACTCTTGAAAAAGCTAGTATATATAAGGCACAGCTGCTGTGGACATCCATGCTAATGACATTTTGAACATTTATTCTGTTATTTTAAGGTGTTTTTAACTAAAAAGTGAGTAATTCTTCAGTGCAAATAATGAATAATATTAAGACAAACATATCTAAATATAAAAACATGACAGAAAACCTCTCAATTTTTTTTATATGCCGAAAGACATAAATTGTCCCCTATTTTGAGAATCACCCATATATATATATATGTGTGTGTGTATATATATATGTGTGTGTTACTTGTGATTTGCAATGGCTCCATTATATTTAGTATGTTTTAAAATTTACGGAGTTTTAATTAACAAGTTGGAAATTGAACGTGAAGCGTAGCAAATTAGGTGCGTTCGTACGATAACGAAGTTTTAAAATATTACTTTCATATATCAATCTCATAAAATTGTAAATAGTGAATTACAATTAAAACGCACATCAAACAATGTTCTCCCTATACCATTATGTAATGGAATACTTTTGTGTGGCCTTGTAAATCAATAACAAATGTTCTTTGTACCACAAATTATGTATGATATATATTATAATATGTACTTTATAGTTGCATATAAATTTTATCAAGTTCGCATGAGTGTAAGACGATTAAAATGCATTTGAAACATTTTTTCCCATTGACCGTAATGTAACGGAAAACTTTTGATTGTCCCTGTAATTGATCTATGCATCCGATTTTCATAAAATTTGAAATAACTCGACAAAATTATGTAATAATTATGTATTTTAAATGTCAAACGTATAGAATATATTTGAAACTTTTTCCCCATTGACCATAATGTAATTGAATACTTTTGATTGCCCCTGTAAGTGATCTATGCACACGATTATCAAAATATTTGAAATAACTCGACAGAATTATATAATAATTGCGTATTTTAAATTTCAAACGATTAAAATGCATTTGAAAATTTTTCCCCCATTGACCGTAATGTAATGGAATACTTTTGATTGCCCCTGTAATTGATCTATGCACCCGATTTTCATAAAATTTGAGCTAACTCGACAAAATTATGTAATAATTATGTATTTTAAATTTCAAACGTATAGAATATATTTGAAACTTTTTCCTAATTGACCATAATGTAATTGAATACTTTTGATTGCCCCTGTAATTGATCTATGCACACGATTATCAAAATATTTGAAATAACTCGACAGAATTATGTAATAATTGCGTATTTTAAATTTCAAACGATTAAAATGCATTTGAAACTTTTTTCCCCATTGACCGTAATGTAATGGAATACTTTTGATTGCCCCTGTAATTGATCTATCCATCCGATTTTCATAAAATTTTAAATAACCCGACAAAATTATGTAATAATTATGTATTTTAAATTTCAAACGTATAGAATATATTTGAAACTTTTTCCTAATTGACCATAATGTAATTGAATACTTTTGATTGCCCCTGTAATTGATCTATGCACACGATTATCAAAATTTTTGAAATAACTCGACAGAATTATGTAATAATTGCGTATTTTAAATTTCAAACGATTAAAATGCATTTGAAACTTTTTTCCCCATTGACCGTAATGCAATGGAATACTTTTGATTGCCCCTGTAATTGATCTATCCATCCGATTTTCATAAAATTTGAAATGACTCGACAAAATTATGTTATAATTATGTATTTTAAATTTCAAACGATTCGGTTGGGTAGTTTTTGCGTTGTTATATGCGGACAGACAGACGGACGGACGGACTGAGCGACAACAATAGGTGCTACGTATTTACATAATTACGAACGCACCTAAAAAGAAACACAATCCATTTATTAACGCTAAAAAGAGAGAAACACTACAATCACATTTTGTTTTCTTGAAGAGCTGTTTAAAATTCTATAATTCCACCAGGCTACAAAATGGATGCCCGGATACTCCTTACAAATTCACGCCAATGCGCTAATCCGGTTTAATCCAAAGGTGACAGCTACTTCGCACCCCGTCTGACAGTCCGGCACTCCCCTATCGACCCTCCCCCCGTGCAGTATGATGCGTCCCCTTACTTTTGGGAAGGAACGATTACCTCCCCCCATCCACCCTAAATTAGATAAATGGGCTTTTATGCAGAATCATCCAACGTGTATCAAATTTTGGATACAGGTTTTTTTCTGATAACGCTTATGTATAGTATATAATGCCTGAATTGATTTGGTAGTTTAATGGTTAGGCATAGAAGGGGAAGATGGAATAACCTCTCTTAAATTAAATTAATTGCTTTTTACACAAAATTATCCGACTTGCTTGGAATTTTGGACATAAGTTCATTATGATAAGACTATATCTAATTAAATATGGGTCTCTTTTACCTATAATAAAGGGGAGGACGGGCAATTATCTCGCTTCAAATTAGATAAATCGTTTTTTATGCAGAATTATCCGATGTATTTCAAATTTTAAATGCGGGTTCTTTCTTATAAGGTGATCCCCGAATAGTTTTAAGGGTTTAATGGCTAAGTATAAAGTGGGGACGGGGGGGGGGGGTAACCCGTCTTAAATTAAATAAATGGCTTTTTACGCAGAATTGTCGGATTTGCTTCAAATTTTGGATTATAGGTTCATTATGATAAGGCGTATCCCTGATTAGATATGGTGTTCTTTTGCTAATTAGAAAAGCGGGACAGGTGATTATTACCTTCCCCCCTTAAATCAGATTTTTTTATGCACACTTATCCAATGTATTTCATATTTTGAATATAAGTTCTTTCCCATAAAGTGAAACCCGGAATAGTTTAAGTGTTTAATGGTTAAGTATAGAGGGGGAAACAGGGGATAACCCCCCCCCCTTAAATTAAAATAGTTGGCTTTTTACGCAGAATTATCCTATTTGCTTCAAATTTTGGGTGTAGATTCATTATCATAAAATATTTCCCTGATTAGTTATGGTGTTCTTTTGCTAATTAAAAAACGGGAGCAGGGATTATTCCCCCTTTTTAAATAAGATAAATTTTTAGCACAACTGTCCAACATATTTCAAATTTTGGATATAGGTTCTTTCTGATAAAGTGAAGCCCTGAATTGTTTTAAGGGTTTAATGGCTAGGTATAGAGGGGGAAACGGGGGATAACCCGCAACTAATCAGGAATTCGCCTTATCATAATGAACCTACATCTAAATTTTGAAGCAAATCGGATAATTCTGCGGAAAAAGCCATTTATTTTATTTAAGGGGGGGGGGGATCTTCCGTTCACCTTTCTATACTTAGCCATTAAACCCTTTAAACTATTCAGGGATTCTCTTTATTGGAAAGAACGTATATTCAAAATTTGAAATACATCGGATAAGTGTGCATAAAAATATGTATAATCTTATTTAAGGGGAGGATAATCGCCTCCTTTTTAATTAGCAAAATAACCCTATAGCTAATCAGACATATCCTTTGTCAGAATGATCCTACATCAAAAATTTGAAGCAAATCGGATAATTCTGCGCAAAAAGGCCATTTTTTTTAAATTTAAAGGGGGTTATCCACCGTCTCCCCCTTCATATTTAGCCATTAAACCCTAAAACCTATTCCTGGATTCATTTTATGAGAAAGAACTTATATCCAAAATATGAAATAAATCTGATAAGTGTGCATAAAAACAATTTAACTAATTTAAGGGGAGGTTATAATCACTCGTCCCTTTTTAATTAGCAAAATAATCCCATATCTAATCAGAGATACACCTTATCATAATGAATCTATAATCCAAAATTTGAAGCAAATCCTATAATTCTGCGTAAAAAGCCATTTATTTAATTTAAGGGGGTGGGGGTTGTATTCGATTCACCTTCTATACTTAGCCATTAAACTCTTAAAACTATTCAGGTATTCACCTTTTTAGAAAGTACCTACATTTAAAAGAAATACATCGGGTAATTCTGCATAAAAAACGATTTATCTAATTTGAGGCGAGATAATTTCCCGCCCCCCCCCCTTTATTAATAAGCAAAAAAAAATCACATAACTAATCAGAGATACTTCTTATCATAATTAACTTATGTCCAAAATTCCAAACAAATCGGACAATTCTGCGTAAAATCTATTAATTTAATTTAAGAGAGATTATTCCCCCGTTCTCCCTCTATGCTAAACCATTAAATTCCCAAATCTCTTCAGGCATTATATACTATATATAAGCCTTATCAGAAAGAACCTATATCCAAAATTTGACACACTTTGGATAATTCTGCATAAAAACCGATTTATCTAATTTAGGGCAGTTAAGTTAATTAAGTGATGAAAAATGAGCAACTGCCCTTCAAGGGGTTAATAAACATCAAATTCGTAGATACATGTTACTGAATTTTGTCAGAATTTATACTTTTAAACGAAAACCTAATCTCGTATCAGGATCTATGCAATATTCATATTTTTTCTTTATTCTACCTCTACCTGAAAAAAAGGATGGATTCATAAAATTTTTTGAATTTCGGTCTTCGTCGGATTTACACGTTTTAGGGGGTCAAAGATTCCAAAAAACACGTGTTTACGAAATGTCTCTCTGTGACATAAATTTTGTGGACACTATCTCAAGAATTTATAAACAGAATTTCACAAACTTTATATTCAGGTAGTCCCTGAAATACATTGGTGGTAATTAATTTTTGGTGTAAATCGATCAATAAGTTGAGCTGCTATGTTGCATTTTTTACGATTTACTCAGCAGCTATGTTGCATTTTTTACGATTTACTCAGCAGCTATGTTGCATTTTTTACGATTTACTCAGCAGCTATATCTTGATAACTAATACGCATATTTCCATCAAACTTCCGATTCAGTTAGTCCTTGATATGAACTGATGTTTGTTTATATTTTAGTGTAAATGTTTCAAGAAGTGGCGCTGCTATGCTGTATCTTTCACAATTTTTGCTATCGTTCTGTCTTAAGAATTAAGGGTGTATTCCAAACCAAATTTCTTATTTTCCGATTTATTTTTAAATTCATTTTTGCTCTCAAGTGCATCAAACTGGCAAATTCTATTATTAAGAAAGTACACAATGTACCGTGCTTATTGAGTCTTTGATAAATGGAGAAAATATTGCAAAAAAAAAAAAGAAAGGCTGTCAAAGATGGCGTTTTGAACCGAAGTTTTTGAAGCGGAAGATCCAAAACAAAAAACAAAAAACAAAACAACAAAAAAAAAGTAAAAATAAAAGATCAGAGTGAGAAAATAATTGTTTATAAATCCAATTCTAATGAATTGGGGGGAAAATTAAATCACACGGCATCTTCAAAAATCATTTTAGCAAATTTCATGTTTCTACTTTTAAAAATGAGTCTGAAAATGTATCAGAAAATTTCAAGCTGGAACATATTTTTTCGAATACACCCTTGATGCACGGAATTTAATAAAAGTTTACTTCAGGTAGTCATTCATATATATTGACGCTGATTAGTTTTGGTGTAAATCGCTCAATAGGTGGAGCTGTTATGTTGCATTTTTCACGATTTTTGCAACAACTTCATCTCAGGAACTAATACACGGAATTTAATGAAAATTTATTATCCTGGTAGTCCCTGATATAGATTGATGTTGATTACTTTTTGGTTCAAATCGCTCAACAGGTGGCGTTGTTCCGCTGCATTTTTACGATTTACACAACAGTTTTATCTCATTAACTAATGCACTAATTTCCGTCGTCGATTCCGTTTGTGATTTTTTTTCTGCGATGTTTAAAAATTGACATTATAAACATTGAAATCAAAAACATAAAAAAATAAAGGTACCAAAGCAGTATATCTACATTCAATTTTCTCTCTGAAAATGACAATCTATTAAAAAAAATAATAATTTTTTGAAACTCACACTTTTGTATTATTTATTTATTTATTTATTTATTTTTGAAATATTTAAAGTTTTTCATCCAGAATTTAAAATCTAAATACGAAAAGACAAATCACACACGCTTAAACATACATTCATCTTTAAGAAGATTTCTTCAATTTTAAACGATATTGACATTTAACCTTTCAGGCAAATTCGTTTCCAGAGATCTCTTCAGGATTTTTTATAGGTAGATTTCGTAAAGAATACTATACCTATTATATTTTCCCCTATGTTGAAATTTCTGAAAACGTTTTGCAAATCCATGCCCATTATCAGTAATAGAATCCAAAGCCCCCCCCCCCCCCCAGTTTAAAACTTTATCTAAATATTTATCTGTTCATTCACTTATATGTATATTTATTTATTTATTTATATCGTATATACTAGTGTATAAGTCGAAGAATTTTACACAAAATTTGGGAGTTAAAAATATGGGTCGGTCGACTTATACACGAGTTAGTAAGATTTTTTTTTCTTTTCACACGGCTAGTCCTTTTATGGATCTATGTTGGAGAGACAGGTAAAAACGAACAATGATCAGTCCCTGAGATTGACAAAAAAAGCTCAACAAAAATGTCCCTGTAATTCTTCTGCACCCATTCCCTCATGCAATGCTCCTCAACGCAGGAAATTAAATTTCAGCATTTGAATACCCCTTTTAAAAAGAGTTCAACTTGAGAATGCTTGTAGACGCCTCTTCTTAAAGTCCTACAATATAAAGAAGTTTTGTACATTAGCAGTCTAAGAAACTTTTTACTCTGGTAAATAAGGCTTAAATAGATTTTTCAAAGATTTTTTTTCTTTTTAAATATCGAATTGATGGGAATAGGTTTCAAAATAATTTAAACTTCTGCGTTTTTACATAATTATGCTTTTTCAAAATATTACACTTAAAAAACTCTGATTAGAAACGCAGAAAAAAGTTATTATTGTTATTACTATTTTATTATTATTATTATTATTATTATTATTATTATTATTATTATTATTATTATTATTATTATATCTTCGATTGCTTATCATTTTTCAACATAAGTGCTATTGAAGTTTCAATGAGGAAAGCTTTTTTCTTTTAGCGATGAGACCCGCTGGCGCCTAGATTTTTGCACTCCTGTATATATCCACATTTCTATAATTTTGCATAAATCTCTTGCAGCCTCATACATAAAATCAAGGAGAAGAAAATCTCGGTCATGTTCGTTAATGGCCAAAATCAGACCAAGGAGGTGGAAATGGGGAAGGGGTTTGCGAAAACAGAAAAAACCCATAATTTCACAATTGTGATGTACATAAAATCAATTACCGTTATTATTACTTCTAAGAAAAGTTCTAAAAATTTATCTATGACACATTTTTAACATCATTAAAAATGGGCTCAAATTGCGCAAAAAATAATGTTTTAACCCTTTCAGGGGCAAGGCTTTTCTGCTCTCAAACTGGTCAAATAATTAATTCAAACTGCGATTTTTGAACAAACTGATTTAAAAATAATCGAAGGCTTTTCGTCATGCATATTATGCGATCAAAATTGCAGTAAAAATTTACTGCTACCGTTTGTCAGTTTGAACCTTCAGATTAACCGTTTCCAGACTGCAAAAGACGTCCTTAAAAGGATTAAAATAAAACAAAAGAAAAATCATAGCTTCGTCGATTCGCAAGATATTAAATGCAATTAAATTTATTATAAATCTTCTTATTATTATCTACAACTTTTATATTGGCAAGTTTTTCATGGGACCAAGTCTAACAGAAAAAGAATCATAAAGGGAGAGGAGGTTAGAGAAGAAAAGAAGTCACAGTAACATAATTCTGATTAAAAAGGCGCTTACTGAAAATTGAATTAAAAACTCATCAAAAGCGGCTAGATGAAAATGCGTTTATTTCTAATCTTGATTTACTTTTTGTTTGTGAAATTAATAATTAACTTTCAAATATACCTTACGGCTATATTCTGAGGCGGTAGGGACTTTTTCTAATTATTTGCTTAAATCGTAAATTACGCATGTCAGTATTGCTCTTGATGTGCAGCACTTTTACCACTAAATATCAGCCTTTTTGCATGAAAATTAAACACAAAGTTTGAAATCACCACATTTGTATTTCATAAAATTTTTAAAACGTTTAGACAATAATAAATATCTTTTTAAATAATTTAAATGTATTTATTGGTAGTCGATAAAAAAGAAAAACAGAAGAATGCTTCTGCAAGTTTTTTATACCAGATTTCCGTTTAAAAATATAAAGTTTTCAAATAAATGAACGGTTTTATTTCAGGTGTTTTTAAAGCTAATATTTTGATCCCGACTAAAGCTAGGCGAGACACCTACTATTTATATGTTATTAAGCATTGTATGTCTTTGCAAATTAGTTAAAGGAAAAAAAAAAAAGAATCTTCCACGCATACATTTTTATCGAGGAAAATAAAAATAGTAACGTAATTGGAAAATGTTTCCTTAAAATTTTATTAGTTTGAGGGAAATATTTCTGTATTGAAGTAGTAAAAGAATCGTAAATATTCCAAGCTAAAACATGGTTTTACTTTAAATTTTGAGTCTTGAGCAAATTTTAGCTTTGGATATGAAATTGGAATCCACTCGCTCAAGACTTTTTAAAATAATAAATATATAACGTTATTTTGCACCCTGAATATTTTTTAACATTAGTACTAATCATCCTAAAAATATTGCAATTTTTATACATTTTAGCAACATTTTTATTTTAAATATGAGCTTTGACATTAATAACCGAATTAATTACTAAACTATGATTGCAGCCAAAATTTGTGCTTAAAAACAATTTTAAGGACATAAGAGAGATTGCTCGTCAACTAGCAATTGATTATAATTAAAATCAAAGATGCATTATGTTTATAGGGACATATTTCTTAATTCCTTAAATTTGACTAAAATTATCCGAAATTTTCGTTTACAAATGTGTAAAAAGTATTAGGATCGTCAAACTTGTAAAAAGTTTACCTTTTATATTAACACTGTTTTTAAAGCAGAATTTGATTCGATTAAAGAAGGTGGTGCTCATTAAACAAATGAGAAACGTTGTTTTCTTAATTAAAAAAAAGACTTATTCAATAGTACAGTGATTCAAATAAGCGGCAAACTTCCGTATGTTTAATTGTAGGGGGGGGGGGGCGTATGTTTAGTCTGCCAGGGGCCCGTGAAACCAATTCGTGCACACTAGAAATTCAAATTGCTACACCTCAGCCAATTTTTAAGATATGCACGAAACAAAAAATGCTCCGACCCTTTTTTTATAAAGTTCAAACACATACAACCGTTTATTATTTTTATTTTTTGTACCTCATTTTTTTTTTTACTTTTTTAGTTTTAAATGGCCGCAGGGCCGGTTAGAGGGGGAGGGGGGCACAGTGGGAAACTGCCCAGGAGCACTGGGAACAAGATGGGGCCCGCACCGTATCAAACAACTATAGAGATTACATAATATTACAAATCTGAACTTGCACACATTTTTTTATTATTATTCACAAGTTAACTGGAAAAATGTTTCCCAGAATTGTTGTGAGAACATTTTCACCCAAGACATAGAACCATTGGTAAAAGAATCTCTGCATAAGAACCATTGGTAAAAGAATCCCTGCATAGAACATAGAACAAGACAAATGTTATCTCTTCTTGTTTTGTACTGAGGTGAGTACTAATCTAAATCTGTCACTTCATTCATCATTCTTTTTACAAACAACCAGGCACTTCCTGTTTTCCTAAGAAATTCAGAAAGAACCCTTCTTTGACCACAGATTGCCATACCCATGCCTTGGCGAATTCCCGCGATAGCCAAAATAGATCCGTCATGAGTGTGAGAATTTAGGAGTAATTAGGAATGATTAATGATATATACTGATAACAGTACGTACGGTAACGTAAAGCTGAAGTGTGAAATGCGAAAAAACAGACCATTATATGCTCCATTTTTTGACTGCATTTAAAGATTTTTACTTTCGGAACACATGTCATTTTCTACCTTGAAAAACACATTAAGGGTTCCCTGATAGAAACGTTTCTACACGATGGAAAATAACTTGATATACGACCCCTGACCTTGGTGTCCGATAGTGCATGCCATGTGAATATTTTTTCTTATCTTGCTTTAAAAATTGTTTAGAACACAGATATAAGGATAAATATATGTAGGATTTTAGTATATCACTGTGTTATATTCGTTGCATACATCTGTAGGATAATGAAATGGAATGTAATATATTATTTTTATATAAAATAATGCTTAGAAACAAAATATTAATTATTTTAAAGTAGATGAAAGAGATTTTTTAAACAGTCTTATTTTTCTTATTATTGGAGAGTTAAGCAATAGAACTGCAACAATATTAAAATTTAAGTCTTGAAGATTTTAATTTATTTTGCTATTCTAATTTTCAACTGCGTTTCTCAAAAATACTTTTAGAATATTTTAAATTCTACGGAGAGACAAGTAAAGAAAAAGTAAATCATACTACCCGACAAATATGAATAAATATCATTATTTTTTGTTTAATTATGTCTATTTAACGGTTTTTAATTTACACTTTCCGAAAAAAGTATAATGCGAAGCAGGGTAATATGATTTAATTCTACATTTAAAAAAAGTTTTATCAAAAAGCTGATATATTTTCATATTATTAATCTATTTGAAATAATATCTTCCGAATTTGTTTAAAATGCAAGTAAATGTAGAACTGGAAATATCATACAATGTAAGTAACTTGAATTTTTAAGCATGGATTGAACATGTGTACAAGACACATATTAAAGTTTTTGAACAGTAGTTTTTAATCAAAAGTAGGTCAGCCACCTATAGAACATGACGACAATCGCATGGTCGAATTCGATTAAGGCAGCACTAGAAAAGTATTTTTCTTTGCTAGACTATGTCTAGTTGTAAAAGACATTTTCTCATTAACTTTTAAATATAACCGTGTTAACTGGAGACACAACCATATTCAAGATATTTTTGTAATCGAATAGTTGTTTCCGGTAAGTGATTAACAACTGGAATTATAAGAATTATTCTCTCAGGAAAATGATTTTTTTCCTCCTTTCTTGCGCTTTCGTATCTGGAAATTAGGTTCAAAATGCCAAATTTGACTGGGTGTTTGTTTCCAAAAAAGAAAAAAACAGTTCGATTGCATCATTTCTGAATAAGGTCATCTGCTAATTTGATGCGTTTATGAACAAAAATGAATTTAAAAATGGGTCATAAACTAGCCAATTTGCATTTGAGAAAATCCTTAAACAAGAAATAAACAAACATTAGTTTGACAATAATGTCAAGCTCTCCAAACTTTTATCCAAATTCATCTCTATACATGGTGCCTACATGTCTCAATTTTCTATAATTGCACCAAAATCACTTAACTTGCAAGGTGTGTTTTTCATTTTATTTATATTGTAAATTCCAAATATTATTAGTTTATAATAAGAAATCGAATAAAATACATATTTCCGGAGAACAAAATTAAGGATGTACAATGATGGCTTGTTTGTATAATTTATAGATTTGTCTACTGATCTCAAAATCCCATTTTTCTAAAATCAGTTTATTCATTGCCTGGTTTTCTCAACTTTACAATCAATTGGAATATTAATTAATTTTTGAAGTGAAATTTTTATATTAAAAAGAAAGAAAGAAAAAAAATCACTTATGTTTTTAGAAATTGCATATGGAAATACAATAACTTTCTGTAATGCGAACTCTGCATCAGAAACAAATTCATCCTCCAAAAGATTTTCATGCTCTGTGAATTTATAAACATAAGAATAAAAATTGAATTGTCTAAAGTAAAATATTAAAAAAAAAAATTAAAATTATTAAATTAAAAAAATTTTAAAAAAAAATTAAAATTAAAAAGTAAAATATTAAAAAAAAAAAAAAAAAAAAAAAAAAAAAAAAAAATCAGATTTTGATCGATTCTGCCTTAGGCAAAGTTTATTTTATTTAAAATCAAAAGTTAAAGTTTAGATAAATAAAAAAGCCACCTTAAGAAGTAAATATGTCAGAAATTATGAATAAATTCCACATGAATTATCAAGACCCTCACTCATGCCTCCCCCCCCCCAAAAAAAAAAAAAAGTTTGAGAATGCTGTTGTACTTAAAAAAAAAAAAAAAAAAAAAAAAAAAAAAAAAAAAAAAAAAAAATTGCCAAATATTTTTAAAATTTTAATAAAAGCTATAACACACATTCGATTTCCGATAGACCTGGCAAAATTTCCAAATATAATTTCATTTGACAATTTAAATTCCTCCCCCCCCCCCCAACCAATGTAAAGTCTCAGCGATGATCCTGCATATTCATATGAACCAAAATCCTCTAATAATAATAAAATAACTTTAATAGTATCATATTTCTCTCATATTTCATTTAAAATATTATTTTGTGTATTTAAGTCAATTATAGATCAAGTGGGATTCACTTTATTTAATTTTTTTAATTCTAAAGATTTACATTTTACTGTACAGATGTACATTTTGCTTTCTTATTTTGATAAATATATTTTCGTTTACCTCTGTTACATAAATATTTCAAACACAATTCCGCAATTAGTTTCTGGTCTATTCCTGAATTGTTCAAATATTTTCATAAGATGAATAAAGAGTCGAACAGCATATTAACGTTGTTGTAAAGGTTGCGCATGTTGTTTATAATTCATTGCTACATGAATATAAGTTTTAAGCTATTTTCAAGCTTCAAAAATTATCTAAATCATCAAATTTTCTTTAAAGTGCTGTATAATTAAAGAAAAATAGAAAAAATAATATTAAAATCTTAATTTTTTTTTAAAATTAATTATTTTTTAAAATTTTAATTTTAAATTTTATTAATTTAAAATAAATTGTATTAACTTTGAATAAATTTTATTATTTATTAATTTAAAAAAATTATAAATTAATAATTTTTAATAAAAAAAAAATATTTTTTTTCTGGTTTATTTGCAAGTGCAATAGATATTTAAAAAAATAGTGTCCAAATGGGCGTTTTTAACCGAATTTCTGTAAGAAAAGAGATTACTCACTCAAACAGGGTTGGAAAACGTATTTGTCACGTGATCAAAATAGCTTGTAACTTAACAAGTCATTTATTCATTAAAAAATGGAGATACAGATCGATTACGATTCGCTTCCATAGTCAGGACTTCAGGTTTTATGTATATTTTCGCGAAAAAAATAATTTGTAAATGAGGATACAGGTCGATTCCGATTCGTTTCTATAGTCAGACCTTCCAGTTTTATGTATATTTCCGCTAAAAAAATAATTTGCAAATATGTTTAACCGTTTTGCGAATCCTTGTTGAATAAAGCAGTTGAAAACAAATAGCCTTTAAATCCTGTTCAGAAACTCTTCCAATAAAAAGTTATGCATCGTCTATTTTTCTTAGGTGCATATAGAAAAGTTCTTGCACTGCTAAATTTTGAAATTTTTGCTGCATTGTCAAATCATCGCTTTTATACAAAACAATGACTTCTTTTTTATGGAGCATTATCATAGGTCAAAATACAGATATTTTATAAAAACGGTGGAGTAACGGTGCAGCAAAAGTTACAACTTTTTAACTATGTGTTTGCATCATATATAGTATTTATGGTTTGAATTATTTTACTAATTACCTACACGTGGGATATGGGCCCTAAAGGGGTGGGATGCCCTCCGTGGGGGCCTTTCGAAGGAAACCCAACCCGTATTTACGGAAGGAAATCCAAGGTTCGAAGAAAAAACACGGAAAACTCCGAACGGTTAGGCCGACGGTCGCGATTGGGTTCGAACCCAGCACCTGCCATCTACCAGTTGAGAGGTCAGAACCTCTCGGCCATTGGTGGGGCCAATAGTATTTATGACAGTATTCAGTATAGTTTTAAATCACGAATGCATCAGTACTAAGTAACGATTTCAAGTAACATTTACGTTTGTTTTCTATTCTAAACTAGGATGTAAAAAATCATGATATTTTTAAAAATTAGACTTCTTCTTTATTTAGCTCCGATTTTTTCTTTCTTCTTTTTTTTTTATCGATTTAAATAGGATTTTTATAATTTTCCCCCTCAGCATTCAAATACTGAATAGTCATTAATAGTTTTGAGTTTCCAAAACAATTAAACCTCAAATTGCAAACACAATCTGTGCTTTTCGGTAAAATCATGATTTAATAGTTGATTTCATAATCAAAACTGTCTAATTTCCGACATATTCTTAAATCCATTTCTGGTTGTCAATGAATGAGAATGGTAAGTACTTTTACTCATCAGAAGCCATTAAATCGAATGTTTTTAATTTTCCGATAAAGGCTTGAGATTTTTCTGGAAAAGCTAACAAAGCTTATGTTTTGAATGGAATTTCGGGGCGCGACAACCTGGTTAACGTCGCAATTAGATAAAAGCCGAATATCACTCTAGATACAATTCATTTATCCAAAGAGGAGAAATCCTATTTCATTACAGATACTTTATTTGCCATGTCTTTCACTGTTATGCTCTTTGTGTCTAAAAATACGCCAAAATTTGTAGAGAGAAATTTTTATTTTTCAATTATTTTTCTTTTTCTTATATTTCTTTAATTTTTTTTAATTTTTTTTATTTTTATTTTTATTTATTTTTTATTTTTTTAGTACAGAAAACATTTAGACTTTACCAAAATTCGAAACTTTATTAAAAATGATGTGAAATCTGACGATATAAAAGATTTAAATAATATTTTCTTCAATAAATTTTTCTTTTAGAATTCATATCATAACCGTTATTTTAAGCTACTGAATGTTTATTAAAAATGTGCTTATTTCTAAAAATGGTGATATAAAATTGATAAATGGGATAGATTTTTAATGCTTTCATTATTTGTTAAGGTTCTTCGTTCGTTTTCCTTTATCGGGTTGATTGTCCATTTTTCCACATTTTGGAATCATTTTCTTCTTAAAAAGTGACATAAATAATCGAGCATATTCCAATGCAATTTTTATTTTAAAAAATTCAAATTAAATCCATAATAAAGTTTAATATGATCTTTTAATTAATCGTCTCTCTTTCTCTTTCTCCGTTTTTAGATAGATTCAGAAGCGGATTAACTACCACCCGGGCCCCTAGGCTTGACTTTCTGAGAGCCCCCTTTCACTCCTTCAAGGAGGTATATACTGGAAAAATTAAAATACATGCTTGCTTCATTAATTCATAAATCAATGATGATAAAAATGTAAATGATTACGACAAAGAATTTCACACATCTATTGTCTTTTGTATTAAATATTAATGTCCGACCAGTGTAAAATAATATTTTCTTGTTCTTTATATTAGGAAATTTTTAGCACCGGGCCCCCTTTTCTTCTGGGCCCCTAGGCTTCAGCCTACTCAGCCTAATGGATAATCCGCCTCTGGATAGATTCCGTATAAAATATTTCCTATTGCGATCGTTCCTATGTTGGAATTTGAGAAAATTCTTTGCAGATCTACACCGATCATGACCCTCAGACCCCAAAACTACCATTAGTAAAAACGTTTATCTGTCTGTCTATCTATCTATCTATTTATAAATACATATAACTTTTTCCCAAACTGATACAATAAAATCAAGGGGCATAAAATCACGGTCACGTTAACGGAGTAGAAATAGGGAAGGGTTTTGTGAAAATAATAATAATAATAATAATAATAATAATAATAATAATAGTAATAATAGTAATAATAATAATTTCTTAGTTAAAATAGGTATCGAATCAATTTTAAGTTTATATTACTTCTAAAAAATGGGCCAAATGTTTATGCATGACAGATTTTTGATAAAATTAAAGATGGGCTCAAGGGGCGAAAAAAAAAGAATTTTTGGGAATTAAAAGCTCATAAACTTGTCAATTCTCAAGATATCAAATTAAACTAATTTTGTTTATAAATACTCTTAATATCGTCTAAAACTTTTGTTTTAACAAGTTTTTGATTGGAGTAACTCTTGTAACTCTTATTGAAAAAGGAAAAATTAAAAACGAAAACAAAAAAGGGTGAGGGTATTAAAGAAAAAAAATCAATAACATCTCAATTCTTAAGATATGAAATCCGAGTAAGTTTATTATACATCTTCTTAATAGTATCTACAACTTTTATACTGACAAGTTTTTGGTAGGATCAATTCTTATAGCAAAAATAAATTAAACAATAATAGGAGTTGAATATAAAAATCTTAAATTCAAACTTCTTATATTATGACTTATTTCAAAATTCATTTTTGATTTTAAGCGCATCGAAATACAGATTCTCTTATTTGGAAACTACATAATGTGACCTATTGGCCAGATTTTTGATAAAGAAGAATATATTTCGAAAAATGCTGTCAAAATATCAATTTGAACAGATGTTCTCAAAGTGATCATGATTGAAAATTGAAGTATTCAAATAATAAATTGCTGTTTTTTTTTTTCAGATGCATTTTTTAATCCATTTTTGCGCTCAAAGGCATCCAATTGACAGGTTCTCTTTTTTAGGAACTGTACAATGTGCCGTATTGGTCAGTTTTTTGATAAAGGCAGAATGTATTTTCCTAGACCTAGACCCCAAAACTACCATCAGCAAAAATGTATATATATGTGTGTGTGTGTGCGTAAGTAAGTAAATCTATCGTAAGTAAATATAATTTATTTTTATAAAAGGATGAAAAATACTTTATTAACAAATTATATTCATTAGAAATTTAAAATAACAAGCTATCATGACAATATTATATTAATCAACTAATGGAGAATTAACAGTATATTTTAAAATCTTTAAAAAACTACCTTATCAATACGGATAATTTAACATGATAACTAACTTGTTAAATTATAAATATATTGATTTATTCATAAAGTCAGAATGCATTTAAAAAATACTGTCAAACTGGGCATTTTGAGCTGAATTTCCCCTAAGATGATTCTGATAAAACCTGCTCTTATGAAAAATAAAATTAAAAATTCTTCAAAAGCGACCAAATAGAATTGTTAAACTGGGTTTATCTGTAATCACATTTTATTTTATTTTATTTTTATTTATTTATTTATTTTATTTATTTATTTATTTATTTATTTATTTTATTTATTTATTTATTTATTTATTTATTTTATTTTATTTTATTTTTTGAAGAAACGAACACTTGTCTTCGAAATCAACCTTCGCCTGTAGGCCAAGCAGACAGGGATTTTTTCTCTTTCCTGCAATATTCGGATCGAAATGACAACTTCTACGGCATTTTCGGGAAAAATTTTGCTTGTAGCAAAAAACAGAACACCAGTACACATTTCAAGAACATAGTTTTTTAGCAATTACTATAAGCTTGCTTATTTCACACTTTTCCGAAAAAGAGAAGGAAGTGTAGAAAGGGGAGGGGTGGGGGGGAGTATTGATTCGAAAGTAAAACTTTCACAGACTTTAACCCTTTATACTCCGACTGTACTTTAAACTACTATTAAAATAACTTGTTATAAAATTAATTTAATAAATCGATTAGTAATGATACAGTTTAGGAAAAGTTATAGAAACTTTACTTTATCTTGATCCAAATGCATTATTGGTTGTTCAAAACAAAAATATTTTTAAAAGAATGATTTCTAAATAAAAGCATAAGGCGCAATGCAATATTTTACCTTCATTCAATCATAAAATATGTATCACATGACATTTTAAAAGCTCTCTCTCTCTTTTTTTTTTTTTTTTTTTTTTTTTTTTAAGTTGAAATGCAAATAAAATAATAAAATAAATTGTACGAGAATTTAAAATATACACTTTATTTAAAAATTCTTAGTACTTTCGTAAACGAAAATATTTAACTGCCATATTATAAACTTTAATATGTCACTTTGTTCAAGTTATATAGATTATAGTTATATAGATTTTTGAAAGATATTAAAACGTAGATTGTATTCTGAATACTATTTATGTTTTTAATTTATTCTGATTCCACAGAAAAAAAAAAAAAAAAAAAAAAAAAAAAAAAAAAAAAAAAAACTTTTTTGACATGTATTTATTAAGACTTAAGAGCATGCAAGATTTTTAAGCAACTCTAGGAATAATATATTTTAAAGTCGTTTTAAAGTTTGAATGAAACGTTTTGTCGATTTTCACCCTTTAGTGTTTAGCTCACTAACTATCTAAAGCCTGAGAGTTGGTGTGCCCGCCCGTTCTGTATGTATTTGTGTAACGCGATAACTCATTAACTGTAACGCGATTGTGTAACGCGATTTTGGATTTCATTCTGATGAGGCTTTTTCATGATTATTTTTGGAGGTTCATCGGATAAATATAAGGAGGGGGGAATGAGGCTAACTCCCCCTCCCTTAATTTAGATAAATGATTTAGATTAGATTAGATTTCATACAAATTATCAAATCGCATTAGAATTTCAGACATAGGATCATTCTGATGAGCGGGCCTTATTGATTAGTTTTTTGAGTTCATTGGATAAGTATAGGGGACGGAAGCTTATCCCCCCTTTTTGATATCTGGGTTTTTAATACAGAATTATCAAATTTCATTAAAATTTTAGGTATTGGATCCTTCTGACGATCTGCCTCCAAGATTAGTATCGGGTGTTCATTGGATAATTATAAAGGGAGGGGGGAGAGATGGCGGCAACCCCCGAAATAGAAATTATGTCGGGCCAAATCGGGCCGGGCCTGTTTTCACTAATTTTTGTACGGGGTAAGCCTAAAAATGTAAAACTATAAACGGGCCTGTCCAGGTCCGGGTGTGGAATTTCCGGCCCGCGCAAACCTCTAGTGAAATGGGCGGCCGAACTACAAAAAATATATACTTATCTGGAGTAGTACATATTATAATACTAAGAAAAACTCATCACGGTATCCGCTCACTAGTGGAGCAAGAATGCGGAATAAGTATAAAATCTATCATTATTAGCTCACAGGCTATCAAATCCTGAGAGCTTATGTGCCCGCCCGTTCTATATGTATGTGCATACGTTCTTACGTAACGCGATAACTCGTGATAAAAATATCCGATTTACATGAAATTTTGGATTTAGGCTTATTGTGATAAGGCGCTTTCCTGATTAGTTTTTGGAGTTCATTCGATATGTATAAAAGAGGGAACGGGGGACTCATGCCCCTCCCCCTAATTGATATAAATGGGTTTTTCATGCAGAATTAACAGTTTTCGTTCAAAATTTAGATATAGGATCGTTCTGATGAGGCGATTTCGTGACTGTTATTAGGTGTTCATTGAATAAGTATAAACAGGGGGAACGGGGGGCTCATGCCCCTCCCCTTAATTGATATAAATGGGTTTTTCAAACAGAATTAGCAGTTTTCATTCAAAATTTAGATATAGGATCGTTCTGATAAGGCGATTTCGTGACTGTTATTAGGTGTTCATTGAATAAGTATAAACAGGGAGAACGGGGGGCTCATGCCCCTCTCTTTAATTTACATGTTTTTCAAGCAAAATTGTCAGATTTCGTTCAAATCTCTGAATAGTTTTGGAAGTTTAATGGTTAAGTATAAAAGAGGGGGATAACTCCTCTTAAATTATATAAATGCTAAATGGGTCTTTATTAAGAATTATCTGATTTGCTCTGAATTTTGGATATAGATTTTTTATATGATAAAGCATGTTCTTGATAGTTTAGGAGGTTCAATGATTAAGTATAAAAAGGGGAAAGGGGAGAGCTGTTTCCTATTTTTAATTTTTTTTTTTCGAACGGAATTAACCCTTGAAAATATAAGGCTCTAATGAATAATTAGTATGCGGAGCCTTTGAGCTCAATGCCATCAGTTTAATTGGGCAATATTTATATCTGTTGTTAGTTATTATTAAAAATCTGCTTCTTCTACATTAGATTTAGACGGTCGTGACAGAATGCATATTCCCCAGTAGCAGAAAGTTATGGTTGTGTCTGCGACAGTAAGGCAGCAGGATGAAAATTGACTGTGGGAGTAGTCTGTTACAATTATCTTATGTACATTATAAATATGGTTCTTACTGATTAATATTATGAAAATACAACTATATTTCAATAATAACAAAACGTAAATAAATAAATAACAAAATAAATATTTTTTGAAGAATTAGATAATAATGAATATGTTAAGTGGTGCTTTAAGTTTGAAATTAAGACTAAACCTGTTTAAAATAAAATTAAAATATAGCGTATCTATTGAAAACAGTGTATTAGTTTCTTAGGTTGACCAAGTACTCAAATCTACAGAAGAAATGAATATAAAGAATAAGATAAAAATATAAAGAAAAAAAAACATTTATATTGTCACATATGAAATGGTGATAATGAAGAAAACAGTTCCAATTCCATTGAACATTATACCCTGTATTGCTTTTTTAAAACATTTTTTTTTAACCTGTTAAATCATAATAAAATGTTAAAATAAAATATGTTATAATAAGATGTTTAAATGTGCTAAATTGTTTTTTTCAAAAAAGGGGTCAAAAATCACTTTAAATATCAAAATCTAAAAAATTATCTTAAAGAGTCTGCCCTGAAAATTTAAAGTCACAAATTCTCTAATATAAAGTATGTAACGTTATGCCTTTACAGCAGTGACACCTTTAAATATCAAATAAATATTACGATAAGAAATATGTTATAGTTTTATACCTTGCAATACAGAGTAAATATTATGAAAAGAAATAGAAAATTCTAAGTGATAATTTTTTAGATGGATATGTTTCTAAAATTCTGTTTTTAATTTACAGTACCAATTTATGGTGTTAAACGAAAATAAAAAAAATATTTTTGTTAAATAATGTGCATGATATATTATGTTTCTTATTAAATCAACAATACAAAATGTATTAAAATGATCTATAGAAATCACTCTGAAAACGTATACAGGGGTCGCATTCATTCAGAAGGATCTGGAGCAGTCAAAAACCGACTTTTAAGCAGGAAAATCCGTTTTTGGAACAGCAAAAAAACAATTTTGGGACAGGAAAATCCGTTTTTGGAGAAAGCAAAGAAAAAAAATTAATTTTGTTACAATAAATCAGTTTTTGGAGCAGTAAATTCAATTTTGGAACGGAGAAACCAGACTTTTTTTTTAACGAAATTAGAGTTTTTCCGTAATTTTTTGATGATATGTGCATATTTTTAGTGGTCCTTTGTTGAAATTTATCATTTATATGATATTTTAAAGAACATTTTTTTGAGCAGAATACAGTAAAAGAAGTTATCCCATATAAAATGTGGAAGAGTCAGCAAATTCAAATCAACAAATTTAATAGCAACGTCTTTACTAAAGCTGAACAACTTATTACAGCAAAAGCCTCTTCAATGAGTATTGAAAGAATATTTTCAACATTTGAACTGGTACAGCCAAAAATACGAAATAAGTTAAGATTAGAAAAGGCCTCAAAACTTGTCTTTTTATTTAAAGATTTTAATTAAAATTAAATACACGGAGTTGTTTTTATATAGAAATTGTTTTATCTAAATATATTTAAGGGTGTATTCGAAAAAATGCTCTCCCACCTTCAACAGCTCGAAATTTTCCGAAACAATTTCAGACACATTTTTAAAAATAGAAACATGAAACTTGCTGAGGGGATTCTTGAATGGACGTATGAGGTGACGTGTGATTGTCTTTTTTACGCTAAATTTATTAGAATTTGATTTATAAACAATTACCTTATCAGTAAGACCCTTTATTTCGTTCACAGATCTCTCGCTTCGTAAAAATCGGTTCGAAATGCCGTTTTTGATTGCTTTTTTTACAATATTTTCTGCATTTATCAAAGAATAGACAATCATGCCACCTTGTGTATTTTTCAAATAAGAGATTATGCACCCAATGATAATGCACCCAAATGTTTGGTGCATTTGAGAGCAAAAATGAATTCAAAAATAAATCGAAAAATAAGCAGTTTGAATCGAAATACACCCTTAACTAGGAAAATAAAGTTTGCAAAAAAGAAAAAAAAACAGTGATTTTTCTAAGCTTATGTCTCAATTTGTATAATATTACACTCACTGATAAATCATGTATATCGATACACGTGATTTTTTTTAGCGTAAAAGAAATGCATATTGATGTTTTTTTAAAGTAAATATGTATAGTTAAAGATTAATAATCATTTGTTGATGTTTATATTATTGATACAGTAACATGGATGAGATTCTTCAGACTTTACTTCAATTTTTTTTTTTTAATTCAACAGTTAAATTTTTGAGAAAATTTTATATTTTTCCTTAGTTTTTTACTTTTGTTTTTGTACTTTGATATAATATTCCATTTTTTCTGAATTCCTTTTAATGTTCTGAATTTTTAATACGTTTTCTGTAGTATTACTAATTTTTCTTTTAAATAACACTTTAAATTTTTTATTTTTTATTATTTTTCCTTAAATCTTCATTCTTAGTGGTTGGCTTGCTGCACCTTTAACAATCAATTATGATCAATTTAATTCCTTAAAAACTTATTTTTGTTTAAAAAAAAAAAAAAAAAAAAAAAAAAAAAAAAAAAAAAAAAAGAAAGAAAGAAAGTAGGATTTATTTGTCTATCATATACTTAATGTGGTTGCAATTATTTTGATTTGCTGTTTCAAGAAAAGTATATACTATTTTTAAAATTACAATTAAAAATATTCATGTCAGTGCTTTTATTAATGTTCTGTATCTTGGTTTAAAAAAAAAAAAAAAACTTTTCACTACAGTAAATAAATAATTTCTGACTAATTTTTTCTAACAGTTTCTTTTTAATTTGCTTAAAGTTAAATTGTATGAAATATATAAATTTTAATAGCAATTATAATATATATTCTACTTGAAATTCATAAGTATTATTGCTCAAATGTCGTTCGCACAGTTTTCAGATTTTTTACTTTTTTGTCAGTCTCATCCCTGAGTAAATGATTTCTAAATTTAACACAGGAAAGTGTTATTTAAATAATCTATTTTAGCTTATTTTTTGTTGATTTAGTAAAATATGTTTGTTTGCCCCTCATTATGTTCTGTCTTATATGAGTATACTATTAGTTTACATTTTTCAAAAATAAATATTTCATTAAAGAAAGCAAACCTATAGATAATTTAATTATAATTTTTATATGCTTTAATTATATCAAAAAATAAAGTACCAGTGTGAATGTTTAACATTAACATCATAACTTTCTAATCTAATTTTTTTTCTTGCTAATACTGTTTAAATAATAATGAAAAAAAACCCTGCATTTTCGATTTTTCTCAAAAAAACTGGTTTTTATACAAACCCTGATTAAAACCTTGTAACCTACCTACTTGTAATCTTTTATGTTTGTTAAAGAGAATACTTATTACACCTAATAATTTCTGATTTTCAAATGATGGGGAGGGGGGGGGGTTAAAGAGTTCTTTTAAGAAAATCATATTTGCAAAAAGTGAATCTTTTTCTTATGTTTAACTCTCGTTCTCTAAAAGAAATTTGGTTAAAATAAAACAATTATAAAACAGAGCGGTGGGATTTTGTCCATATCCTTGAGGAAGCTAATAGTTTTTTTCATCTATATTAAAGAGCCTAAACACTATTTTGAACATGTCTACAAGTTTTACGCATGTATAACAAGTAAGAAACATCATGCATTAAGCATAGATTATGAAACATTTGCTAACATTTGCTAAAATCTTCAACAAAACTTCGGTATTTAGAGAAATAAAATGCTACTGTCGATAGCCAAGCATGTATTCCAATATTTTTTGAACAGCCCTGTATTTGATCAGTCGGTTGATATTTATACCATTTAATGGAACATTTAGTTTGGCAAAAAAAAAAAAAAAAAAAAAAAAAAATGCCTAACTGGTTGTAATTTCTTCTTCTACTTTATTCTGATAGATGGGAACACACTTGAATACTTTTCTACAGCCCTGTAGTTTACCTAGTATCTTTATTACACGCCAGTATTTTGCTAAAATCTAGTTCAAACAAAAACACTCTTAAATCAACTTAAATCACATTTCCAGAAATTATCATGCTTGGGTGGCCATGTAGATAATTCTATGCGTGACCCTGTATATCATTTTATCTATATTCTACAAGCATTTCTTATTAAATTGAAAGGAGTTCAACGCAAAAATGCATACATTATTTAATAAATGCATTTCTTCCATCCATCAGCTATCATCAATAATAAACAGCACTTCGGATAGAATATACGATTTGAAATATTTTGTGTGTCCCTGTAAATATTATGCACTTCATATTATCCGTGAAACATTAAGTCTCAGCGGCGTTTATCATTTTTATGATACTTTAAATCGTTTAAAATAATTAAAATGCGTCGCAAACAATTCCCCACACCCTCCTTTATTATTCTATAATGGAATTATTTTGACTGAGTAATGTAATGACCTGTAAATGAATAGTAACTATTATTTTCGCAGCATATTTTACAGAATGCCTATTTTAGTGCATTCTACTAATCCATATAAATTTGAGTATGTTTGACAGGGTGTAACATCTTTAAAATTCATTTCGAACGATTTTTCCCTATAGGCCGTAATGTATCGAAAAACTTTTGACTATCCCTGTAAATAAACTAATCATGGTAGAAACTTTATTCACAATAGGGTTCGTGTTAGGGTAAACATCAATAAAGTATGAAAATTTCATAGCAATCCGAGTATATTTAATTAATAAAAATAGCTATGTTAAAGTGGGAAGAAATTTAACCTATTCACCATTATTATTGTCCAAATTATTATTGTCCAAATTACTATTGTCCAGCATTATTTTTTCCAAAAACAGCTTTAAAGATGTATTTCTATTCAAACTGCTTATTTTCTGATTTATTTTTTAATTCATTTTTGCTCTCATATCCATCAAACTGACAAATTGTCTTATTTAGAACGCACACAAGGTGCCGTAATTGTAAAATCATTGATAAATGCAGAAAGTATTGCAAAAAAATCAATCAAAGTGGCATTTTGAACCAATTTTTTCGAAGCGGGAGATATGTGAACAAAAAAATGGGTCATATTGAGAAGATAATTGTTTATGAATCAAATTCTAATGAATTTAGCGTAAAATGACACCACACGGCACCTTATACATCAGTTCAAAAATACTCTCAGCAAGTTTTATGTTTCTACTTTTAAAAATGTGTCTGAAATTGTTTCGGAAAATTCCGAGCTGTTGAAGGTGGAAAAGCGTTATTTCGAATACACCCTTAAAATAATTTAAATCAAAATATTGCAGAACAATAATTTAGTATATGAAATATTTTTGCAACACTGTTTCATTTTTAAATTCTATGCAAAAATTCTTTTTTTAATTTAAGTTTGAACTAACTTCAAATAATAATGCTTAGTTAAAAGTTTTTATTTTATTTTTCTTTTTTGTATTGTTGCATGGCTTATTTAAAGAAACATTGCAACATCAGTTCCTCCAAAAATAAAGGAGCCTAATTTCTGGAACTGGATAATGGTTTCCAGATGTTACTTCCAGATGCAAGTCATACTTAAGGGACTAACCATTAAATAAATAAAGTAACGTTCAAAGGGCTTTCGAAAAAGCAATCAATCAGACGAAAAAAATCATTTCCGCTGATAAAAGGGAAAAAAACGAACGCAACAAAATGGCGGTAGTTTTACTTTTATTCAAAAACCCCAAAAGGAGCAAGAAGGGGTTTCCCCCTAATTTGTACCTAATTTGTTAACCTGCCAAAAGGGTTGTCACATCAAATTAAAATTAATGGATTTTGGCTCTCAAGCACCCAAATTGTCTTATTTGGGTGCGGCCAATAGGTTATGGGTGCGGCGGTTAATGGTGCGGCCAATTGGGTGCGGCGGTTATAGTCCACGGCCAAAGAGCCCGTGGACTATAACAGGTCTATCTGATACTGGCAGCTAGACAGACTCAATTATCGGACAAACGATGCGACAGTTAGGGCACGGCCCGCGCTAATTGGGGTCTCCTAGGGAGTTCCGATTCTCTGATTACCGAATAGGCACGAGAAGTACATGCTTCGCTTAGAAAGTTTTGGATTCATGGCCGCGATAGCCAAAAATACTCAATCATCAGTGTGAGAATTTAGCTGTCACAGGTTGACGGGTAGAAAATACCCCGCTTCTTCAAAAAGCAAGAGCAACGCCATTTTGTTGCTCTATTACTTTTTCGACGACTTTAACTTTGTCAACGGAAATAGCTCATTTACAGAATGATCGATTACTACTCAGAAAACCACACGATTTCTCTTGAACTTTTACATTTTTCATTAAGTGGATAGTCCCTCAAGACTCACCTTGTCAACATGTGGTATCCAGATATTGGCAAGAGTTTTACGTCCAGTTTAAGATGATTCTGAAAAAAAAAAAAAAAAAAAAAAATGTTTTACCCCGTTCAATAATTAGCAACTTTCTGGAACTTTTTTGCTTTATTTTTTAAGCGTAAAAACGATTTAAACGTAAACTCAATTGTAAGAATGCTTTGTCATTGATAGTTTTTTTTTTTTTTTTTAATTCAATTTTCAGAAGTATAAGTTTAGTGGTGAATAATAAGCATATTTTAAGGCAGTTCTCAAAACAGTATTTTCTCTTCTGAATAATGTAAAATTTTGTTTTTTAAGTTTAAAAAAAGCTAACAACATTATGTAATTTTAGTAATATTTGAAACACCTTGATGCTAATTAATAAAATAAGTCTCCAACTAAATTTAAATTATTAACGGAATAGTTTTATCTTTATATATATATATATATATATATATATATAATATGATTTCTATGCATTTTAGCTAAAATAGGAACTCATACGTTCTTTATATATATATATATATATATATATATATTAATTTTATATCAGGACAGTAAGCTATTTCCATTAAAATATAAAGAATATTTTTTCTTCATTTCTACTATCCATTAATAAGTTAATCTTTTCTTACATTCAATTTTTCTTTTTCACATATCCAATGAGATGATTTATAATGAAATAATCTTTGAAATACGCATAATCAAATAAAATTTATTCTAAGGAGTTAATGTGTTGAAAAATCACCTTCAATGTAAAGCATGCAGTAGAGTATGTATACTCATATTATACTTTATTAATTAAATTTACAATGCTTTTTAAATACGTAAGGCAAAAAAGTAGAGGAAAAAAACAACATTTATTTGTATAACATTATTATTTGCACTTATTACAAACTTAAACAAACTAAGAATGCGACTTATGTACGATTTTAAAATCGAAATAGTTTTAAGAATTACTGAATATACTAAATTATTATTTTGTGACATTTTAAATTAGTTACATATATATAAGGCTGTTCTTGAAAAAAAAAAAAAAAAAAAAAAAAAAAAAGATCATGAAATTTGCAGACATTGTTCATGATAACATTAAAGTTCTATAGAATTGCACATTATTATTATTATTATTATTATTATTATTATTATTATTATTATTATTATTCTATTGTAAATGTATTTCATCCATAATCAGTTGTTTACTAATACTTTTGTTTTTGTCATTTTCAGTTTGACCTATTTTTCTTTAAAATCCATTCGATTAACTATCGAAAAATTATCGGTTAAATATCCAAAGTATACAGTAAACGAATATTCGTCAAAAGGGCCAAACACCGAATCGTGTGCACGTGTGCAAATATTAACAGAATCACTCCGTCAAAAATGTCACTTTTGGAGGTTTTTGGCAGTATTTTTCATTCTATATTAATTTTAGGGGTAGCAATTATTACTTGTAATGATAATGTTAAATTTTTATTGGAGTAACACGTTTTTGAGTGCTTTGCGATGTTAATTTATTTGTATTAAAATATTAAAGTAAGTTTGTTACCTAAAACAAAATGCTTGGATGTAAATATTTTTTATAATATTAAATAACAATTAAATATAAAAATCAGATATTATAATGTTAATAGATTGATTATCTAAAGCGCGATTATTTTTTCATAATATTAACGAAAATTGTACAGGATACGTTTCTAGTTTAAAAATACAGCAAGTTAATTTGAACTGTCACTCTTTAAAAATATATAAATTCTCGAAAGCATGCGTAAGAAAAATTTTAGGTTAAGAGACATTGGTGATTCTAAATTCAAACTCACCATTTAAAAGGTAACGTTGTATCTTCCAAATATATATATTATATATATAAATGCCATTTCTTAAATTAAATTTTCTACTATCCTTTACTTAAAATATAATCACACTCTTAAAAAAATTCAAATACCTTCATTAGTAAATTTCTCATTAAATTTTTAATTGCTATTTTTAATTAACGGAAATAAGAAAAAAAAAACATTTAAAATTGTCTTTTTGTCTTAAAATAAATTGGCTACTATACTTGATTTAATTTTCCGATCGAAAAAATCCAACTCTCTACATAAGTTAATCCCTAAAAAATTAAAGTATCGTCATTAAAGTTTATTCATCTTTCAAAAATAACCCCTCAAACTGTAGGACATCAAAAAATAAATTAATTAATTAATTAAATTCAACTATAGTTGGAAGAAAACCACGGACTTCGAACAGTTATCTCGACAGATGCGATTAAAACTCATTACAAAAATTAGTTTCAAAGAGTGCTCTCCGTAAAGGTTTATCTAAGGTATCTTAAGCCGATATTAACACAAGGCCCGAAGAAAACCGCGGACTCCGAACAGTTAAGCCGACGAACGCGCTTAAAATATTTTAAACTTCCCTATCTAAAAAAGTCTCACTACCAAAAAATTCTAAAACGTTATAAAAAGGGAAGAAAAAATATCTAAAAACTACTCCCTAAAAAATTACTCGTTAAAACATCACGGAAATTTTTAAAGTTCCCTCATTAAATATTTCTTCATTAAAAATTAGCCCGTACAAGACTATGCCGAAAAATAATTAAAGTTCCCCAAAACCCCCAGCTTAGTTTAAAAAATAATCCCTCCTACAAGAGCACGGTGAAAAAAAAAATATATTATTCTCAAAATTTTCTCTTAAATTATTTCAAAGTACCCATTATAACACGAAAATTAATCCTTAAAGAATTAAAATCCATGTTTAAATAATAAAAAAAAAGAACCGTACAAAAAGAACCGTTGCCGCAAGCACGGCAAAAAAAAAAAAAAAAAAAAAAAAAAAAAAAAAAAAGTGCCTTTTTAAAAATTTTAATCTCTCTAAAATTCCCATTTAAATTAGTATTTTAAAGTTCCTAAATTAACACGAAAATTAATACCCCCCAAAAATAGTCTCCCCACATTAAAATCAAAAACAGATCACTACTCTCACTACTCACAAAACTAAAAACAAAAACGGTTTCTGCTAAAAATTGTATTTGAATGCATGTGAATTTTTCAAGATTCTCCAAATTTCTTTTCTTTATTATGCCTTCTTTCTCGTAACACAACTTTAATAGTAAAAGGCATTTGAAAGTCATTTCTCCGCATTTTTATATTTTCTTTGTCCTTTTTTTTCTGTTTAATTCTCTCAGTTTAAATTTCGATTTTTTTTTTCATTATCTTTCGATTTTTAGCCTCCGATGCTATTTCTTTCAGACAAGCTAAAAAGTGTCATGACAAAAATTGTGGTCTACTTTTACTTACCTATCATATGTAGTATAGGGTAAATCTTGAAATCGTTTTGAAAATCGAAAAAAAAAAAAAAATTGATGGATTTACACGTTTCAGATACTGGAGATTCCGAAAAACATATTTTTAGAAAAAAAAAAAAAAGTGCCGTCTGTCTGTCTGTAAACGCTCTATCTCACGAACAAACGGAGATAGAGACTTGAAATTTTGTATGTACTTAGTAAGTAAGAATAGGACGAATCCTATTTAATATCAGTAACCTCGATTATCTGAGATTATTTTTTTCTGACTCTCGAAAAATTCGTTCTGATGAAATGTATATAAAAATTTTCGATTTTTTTTATTTTAAGGAAAGGACGTAAAAGGCAATAAAATAACACAAATTTTGCATCAAGAACGAAGTCGGTCGGATTAATAGTTGCCGAGATATTTGTAATCCTGTTTTCCACATTCTTTGATTTTTCATGACCCTGTATTTTTTGAATCTAGGAAAAAAAGTGACCGGAAAAAAAGTTATCGGAAAAAAAGTGACCTAAATTACAAAAGCGGAAAAAAGTGACACGGAAAAAAGTGACAAGGAAAAAAAGTGACACGGAAAAAAAGTGACAAGGATTGATTTTGGGGAATTATTATTGATTTTGTGGATTCATTGGTTAAGTATGAAAGGGGGATGGGGGGGGGCTCATAATTTAGGTAAATGGGTTTTTCATGCTGAATTAACTGTTTTGGTTCAATTTTTGGATATACGTTCATACTGAAAAGACGCTTGCCTGATTAGTTTTGGGAAGGGACGATTACCCCCCCCCCCCCATCCGCCCTCAGTTAGATGAATGGGTTTTTATGCAGAATTATCCAACGTGTATCAAATTTGAATACAGGGCCTGACTAAGGCAGGGGCATGCGGGGCAATTGCCCCGGGCCCCCGGTTTGAGGGGGGGCCCCCAAGGAGAGAAAAGTTTATTGTTAAAAGAGGGCCAAATGATATAAAATAGCAAAATATTACCAAAATTCTTTTTTTTCCATTTTAAGGGGTCTTTTTTCTCCTACCCCCTTTGCTTCCCTGCCCCACGTTCCTTTAAAGTAATAGTTACATCATAAGAAAATTAATAGTTAAAATTATTTATCATCTGTTATTATGTATAAAGATGTGAAATATAAATACTGAAATCAGTACTTGGTACAAAATTTATGCATACATACAATAGGTTTGAATTTTAATTTTAGTCACTTGAGCATAATTCACAAACATTTTTAAGATAGAAGGGGGCCACTCTAATAATGTTTGCCCCAGGGCCCCCCACTGTCTAAGTCGGGCCCTGTGAATATAGGTTCTTTTCGATAAGGCTTATATATAGTATATAATGCATGAAAAGTTTTAATGGTTATATATAGAGGGAGAACGGGGGATAACCTTTCTTAAATTAAATTAATAACTTTTTACGCATAATTATCCGATTTGCTTGGAATTTTGGACATAGATTCATTATGATAAGACGTATCTCTGATTAGTTATGGGGTTCTTCTGCTTATTATAAAGGGTGGGGGGGGCGAGCAATTATCTCCCCCTTAAACTAGATAAATAGGTTTTTATGCAGAATTACCCCATGCATTTCAAATTTTAAATATAGGTTCTTACTGATAAGGTGGATCCCTGAATAGTTTTAAGGATTTGATATCTAAGTATTGAAGGGGAATAGAATATAACCTACCTTAAATCAAATTACTTTTTACGCAGAATTATAGGATTTGCTACAAATTTTGGATTATAGATTCATTATGATAAGGCGTATCCCTGATTACATATGGGGTTATTTTTCTAATTAAAAATTAAGGCGGGTGATTTTCCGATCCCCTTAAATTATATAAATTGTTTTTTTATGTTCACTTATCCGATATATTTCATATTTTGGATATATGTTTTTTCTCATAAAGTTAGTCCCAGAATAATTATAAGGGTTTAATGGCTAAGTATACTGTCAGGTTCTGAGACCACCTCTGCTAAAGATTGGAATTTCCGTTATTTTTCTATCTTAATCTCTTTTATATTATACCGCCTGTGTACTAGAATTTTCAAGGTGACATTCTTTCTTTGTTGAAGGGAGAATTGACAGGTAATTAATTCTCTACAGGTGGTGAGTGCGAAAGAGGAGATTGCGGAGAGGCGTGTTCATCCGTCAGTGAGGTATGTGGATGATGAGCTGACAAGCAACATGTCACTAATCAAGAAAGGAATGTGGAATGTGTCCAATGGATAAGCCCCAAAGGGGGTTGACATTGGGGAAACACCGTGATTTGAGAAGATCAAGTCTTATCTCAAATTAGTTCAGTTCGTATCTGGGTTCATACCTAGAGAGTAGTGTAGGACAGAGGCCCTGATAGGGTGTGCTCTGCGTTGTAGAGCGGAGGCAGTGCGTATCTGGAGAGCAAGGGACACAGACGTCCTGGTGTTTAGTGCTCTGGGCCGAGAAGTGCAGGCCGAGTATCCATGTGTTGGGAGATTCGAAAGTGATCTGCGATAAAGTTAATCTAACGTGCATTGAGTTTGAGGTGGAAGGTGTAATTCGAATAGTACACAGCCAACCTTTACTGTATTTAATTTAATGTTGAACCGGATCACCTATATCCGAGTTGTAATTGTATATAATGGTAAATAGCGTATTTAGTGTGTACATATATTCTAAAAAAACTGTTAATTCAGTTAATTGACAGCGTCAGTGTTCATTTACACAATCCTCAGCGTGGGTGACTGATATCACCTAGTAATATCGGTGGTGGCAGCTATAACTACCACAGACTTTCTTCAAAGTTGTGCGGGCTGAGAGGAACGTCCGACATATACAGTGGGGGAACGGAGGATAACCCCCCTTAAATTAATAAATGGCTTTTTACGCAGAATTATCTTATTTGATTCAAACTTTGAATGTGCGTTCATTATAATAAGGCGAACTCCTGATTATTTGTGGGTTATCCCCCGTTCATCCCTCTATACTTAGCCATTAAACCCTTAAAACTATTCAGGGATTCACTTTATCAGGTAAAACCTATATCCAAAAGTTGAAATACGTTGGATAATTGGGAAAAAAAAAAATCTTATTTAAAGAGTGGGGGATTAATCGCCCGCTTTCCCTTATTTAATTAGCAAAAGAACCCCATAATTAATCAGAGATACGCCTTCTTATAATGAATATACATCGAAAATTTGAAGCAAATCGGATAATTCTGCGCAAAAAGCCATTTATTTAATTTAAGGGTGTATTTCGATTCAAACTGCCTATTTTCCGATTTATTTTTAACTTCATTTTTACTCTCATATGCATCAAACTGGCAAATTGTCATATTTAGAAAGTACACAAGGTGCCGTAATTGTCGATTCTTTGATAAATGCAGAAAATATTGCGAAAAAAGCAATCAAAAACGGCATTTTTAACAGATTTTCCCCTGTCGGGAGATCTGTGAACGAAAAAAAAGGGTCATACTGAGAAGATAATTGTTTATAAATCAAATTCTAATGAATTGATCGTAAAAATACAGCACAATACACCTTGTACATCTCTTCAAAAATATCCTCAGCAAGTTTCATGTTTCTACTTTTGAAAATGTGTCTGAAATTGTATCGGAAAATTTCGAGCTGTTGAAGGTGAAAAAGCGTTTTTTTGAATACACCCTTAAGGGGGTTTATCCCCCGTTCTCCCTCTATACATAGCCATTAAACCCTTAAAACTATTCAGGAATTTACTTTATGAGAAAGATCCTACATCCAAAATTTGAAATAAATCGGATAAGTGAGCATAATTTTTTTAAATCTAATTTATGGCCGGGGGTAGTAATCACCCGCCCCCTTTTTAATTAGCAAAAGAACCCCATAAATAATCAGAAATACGTCTTATCATAATTAACCCATGTCCAAAATTCGAAGCAAATCGGATAATTATCCGTAAAAAGCCATTAATTTAAGAAAGGTTATCCCCCGTTCCTCTTCTATACTTAACCATTAAACTCCTAAAACTCTTCAGGCACTTTATACTATATATAAACCTTATCGAAAAGAACCTATATGCAAATTTGACACAAGTTGGATAATTCTGCATAAAACCCCATTCATCAAATTGAGGACGGATGGGGGGGGGTAATCGTCCCTTCCCAAAACTAATCAGGCAAGCGTCTTTTCAGTATGAACGTATATCCAAAAATTGGACCAAAATAGTTAATTCAGCATGAAAAACCCATTTACCTAAATTATGAGCCCCCCGATCCCCCTTTCATACTTAACCAATGAATCCCCAAAATCAATAATAAATCCCCAAAACCAATCCTTGTCACTTTTTTTCCGTGTCACTTTTTTTCCGTGTCATTTTTTTTCCTTGTCACTTTTTCCGTGTCACTTTTTTTCCACTTTTGTAATTTAGGTCACTTTTTTTCCGATAACTTTTTTTCCGGTCACTTTTTTTCCGTTTACCGTATTTTCTTCAAATTTCAATTCAAAGATATGTTTTAATTGGAAATGAGACGCTTAATCTGACGCAATAAACTGTTAGTTAATGATTATTGTTTTTGGAGTTATAAGGATGTTTCTTTTACGCAATTCGGTACTACTAATGTAGTTTAATATTTTACATAATTTGTTGAAATGGATTCATCAGCAATTCATTAATGGAGAATTACTACGTATATTAAGAATATTTAAATATACGTTTAAATTTTGTTTTGGAATTGCAATGCATTTTATAAATAGTTTTCACATAATTTATTTTCACAAATTATATAATGCATATTCAGGATGGGTAAGTAGTACGGTGGCCCTCAACGACTAGTTTCGTAATCTGGCCGTTAAAACGAGACATTCATACAATTTTATTGTTAAAATGCATTTTCTTTTTCTCAGAGTCTATAAAAAAGCGTTTAAATTAAAGAAAAAATCCGTTTTTGATGAATCTAGTCAATGAAGAAATAGCACGTCAAATTGTATCTCTTTATTATTCCGCAATTCCAACGTCTCAGAGAGAAATTGCTAATCAATTGGGTTTTCACGCCGTTTTGTTTGCTGTTATACTAATAAACACAAGAAAAATGAAGTTAGTTCATTGCATTCTAAACGGGTTCGCCCTTCTAAAAGACCTCTATCGATTTTTTCTCTTTCTTTTTTTATCGAAGGCGAAACTGAAATCTGCAATGGCAGAATCTACATTCAACTTTTTTTTTTTTTTTTTTTTTTTTTAATTAAACACTTTATTTCATACAAAATGAAAAAAAAAATTGGTAAGCAGGTGAAATGTAAAATTATAGTGTTTTTTCGCATTTTCATAAAAAGTAAATTTTTAGGATTCGGTTCGCATCTAGTTCTGAAAAATGCGCTTATGTTTAAATCTATAATCCTTCTATAGTAAAAAAAACTAGCCTTAAAAGGAATGATTCCTGGAATGATGCTGATGTGGAAGATTTCCGGAACTAATGAATCCGGGTTGTCCACTCCTTCCATGAGTCGAATAGACCAATCAGGAAAGGGCTCCGTCTATGCATCGCCGTATGGGTTACCATAAAGAGAGGAAAGGTTACCATCGCCAACAACCGCCAAGTTTGTCGCCAATTTGGCGATATATCGCCAAATTTGGCGACCAAAATTAGTTGCCAAAAGTGACGCCAACTTGGCGATAACTGTAATATTTCGCCAAATTTTTAATTTCTTTACAACACCAGTCGTTTAATACATCATTTGAGAGGTTTGCAACTGCTTATTCATATAATGGATGTCTTGTGTGTTATACCCCATTCTGCTCCCCAGGGGGGACGCATTTTTAATTTCTTTGCATCACCAGTCGTGTTAAACAAGATTTGAAAGGTCTGCAACTGCTTATTCATATTATGGATGTCTTGTGTGTCACGCCCACACTCTGCTCTCCCCAGGGGGGAGGGGGTCACATTTTTAATTTCTTTACAACACCAGTTGTGTGACACTTCATTTGAAAAGTCTGCAACTGCTTATTCATATTATGGATGTGTTGTGTGTCATCTCCCACTCTGCCCCTCAGGGGGGGGCACATTTTTAATTTCTTTACAATACCAATTGTGTGACACATCATTTGAGAGGTCTGCAACTGCTTATTCATATTATGGATATCTTGTGTGTAACCCCCACCCCTCTGCCCTCAGAGGGGCGCATTTTGTAATTTCTTTACAACACCAATTTGTGACACATCATTTGAAAGGTCTGCAACTGTTTATTCATTTTATGGATGTCTTGTGTGTCACCCCCACTTTGCCCCCCAGGGAGGCACATTTTTAATTTCTTTACAACACCAGTCGTGTGACATATCATTTGAGGGGTCTGCAGCTGCTTATTCATATTAGGGATGTCTTTTGTGTCGCCTCCCACTCTGCCCCCCAGGGGGGCACATTTTTAATTTCTTTACAACACCAGTCGTGTGACATATCATTTGAAAGGTCTGCAACTGCTTATTCATACCATGGGGTAATGGCGAGCGCAGCAAACAGGGGTAGCCAATAATTTGGAATCGCGAAGCGATTACGCGGTGGGTTGGCGAGCATAGCGAGCAGGGGGGCGGAGCCCCCCTAGTATTTTACAAAATAATAGTGTGTGGATCTTCAAGGCAAAATATTTTTTATATATGTTACCGTTAAAGCGTATGTCAGGATCTGATAGCACCTGTGCTAAAGAATGTAATGTCTACTCTTTCTCTATTTGAATATCTAGTATTGTATGGTTGTGCACAGAATTTCCAAGGTGACATTCCTTCTTCGTGGAAAGGGGAATTGCCAGCTAATCTTTTGCAGGTGGTGTGTTAGAGAAAGGAGATGGCTCAGAGGCATGTCCATCTGTCAGTGAAGTATGCGGATGATGAGTAGATTAGCAGCATGTCACTAGGCAAGAAAGGAGTGAGGGAAGGTGCCCAATGAGGAAGCTCCAGAGGGGGTTGGCATTGGTGTGACCCCATGAGTTGAGAGGGCAAGTTTGTCTGAGAGAATTCAGTCGGTACCTAGGTTTCGTACCTAGAGGTTGCTCTGTGTGGAAGAGCGTAAAGTGTGCGTTTTCTGGTGCGCAAAGGACACAGACGTCCTGGTGTTTAGTGTTCTGGGCTAAGAAGTGCAGGCCCAGTATACTTATGTTGGGAGACTCAAGGTTGAGCTCCAAAAAAGTGAATTTAACGTGTATTGAGTGTGAGGTGGAAAGTGTAATTGGAATAGTACACAACCAATCTTTACGGTATCTAATTTAATGTTGGACCGGATCACCTATATCCGAGTTGTAGTTGTATATATTTGTAAATAGCGTATTTTGTGTGTACATATATTCTTAATAAACTGATAATTCGGTTACTAGCGTAAGTCTTCATTTACACCAATCTCACTGTGGGTGACCGATATCACCTAGTAATATCGGTGGTGGCAGCTATATCTACCACGGACATTCTTTAAAGTTGTGTGGACTGAGAGGAACGTCCGACAGCGTATATAATCCATTTTTTCTTAAAATGTCTACTTATTTCATGAAATAACTAGCCAAGTCCATTCAAATGCGTAACATTATTAGATTCAGCGATTTATTTTACGGAATAGCGATTGTCTAACCGTTAAAGTATTGAATACAACACGTGGAATCCATTTGAACCAATTATCTCTGGTTTTAATTAGTTTTGAATTGCTATGTTTATGTCTGTTTTGTAGACGGTGTGAATGTTGCATTTCTTAGACTTCTTCGTCACTAAATGTCATTGGGAGTGCATATTTTGATTGTATGCTTTTACTTTCTTCTACCTTTACAAGAAGAATGCATTGATTCGTGAAAAATTTCGACTTCCAGTTTATCATGGATTTACACGTTTTAAAAGTTAATGAGCAAGATTTGAGAGTTTTTAGAAAATATTTGTCTGTCACTCTGTGAGTCTGTATCTGGCAAAACATTTGTGGGAGCTTCATTTCATGAACTAATGTACGGAACTTCACAAAACTTTAGATTAAGGGTGTATTCTAATCAAAACCGCTTATTTTCAGATTTATTTTTCAATTCATTTTTGCTCTCAAATGCACCAAACTTTCAAAATCTCTTATTTAAAAACTACATAACGTGCCGTGTTCATCGATTTTTCGGTAAATGTATAAAATATTGCAAAAAATGCTGCCAAAGTTGCCAATTTGGACAGAAATTTTCGAACATGGAGATCTGGGAACGAACAAAATGATTGAACTGAGAAAATAATTGTTTATAAATCAAATTCTAATTAATTTAGTGAAAAATTGCATCACACGGCATCTTATACATCACTTCAAAAATCACCCTAGCAAGTTTCGTGTTTCTACTTTTAAAAATGAGTCTGAAAATGTATCGGAAAATTTCGAGCTGTTGAAGGTGGAAAAACATTTTTTCGAATACACCCTTAATGTCCCCAGTAATAATGTGACCATGATCTGTATTGACGAAGTTGCTATAACAAGGATCATTACAATAAGAAGGATAATTATTATTATTGGTTAAAAATTTAGGAAATTTATTGTAATTAAATATCTTACGGGTAAACGGAAAAAAAGTTATCGGAAAAAAGTGGCATAAACTACAAAAAGTGACACGGAAAAAAATTACCGGAAAAAAGTGACGAGGAAAAAAAAAAGTGACAAGGAATTGATTTTGGGGACTCATTGGTTAAACATGAAAGGGGGGTCAGGGGGAGGCCCTTAAATGGGATTTTCATGCTGAATTAACTGTTTTGGTTTAATTTTCGGATATATGTTCATACTGAAAAGACGCTTGCCTGATTAATTTTGGGAACGGATGAATACCCCCCCCCCCCCATTGGTCCTAAATTAGATAAATGTTTTTTTTATGCAGACTTATTCAAAGTGTACCAAATTTTGAATATAGATTCTTTCTGATATGGTCAATATATAGTATATTAATGCCTGAAGAGTTTTGGGAGTTTAATGTGTCGGACGTTCCTCTTAGCCCGCACAACTTTGAAGAAAGTCCGTAGTAGTTATAGCTGCCACCACCGATATTATTAGGTGATATCGGTCACCCACTGTGAGGATTGTGTAAATGAACGCCGACGCTGTCAATTAACTGAATTAACAGTTTATTTATACTATATGTACACAATAAATACACTATTTGCAATTAGAACTCGAATATAGGTGGTCCGGTTCAACATTAAATTAAATACAGTAAAAAGCTGGCTGTGTACTGTTCAAATTACACCTTCTCCCTCACACTCAATGCACGTTAGATTAACTTTATCGGAGATCAATTTCGAATCTCACAACACATGGGTACTCAGCCTACGCTCTCCGACCCAGAGCACTCTACACCAGGACCTCTGTCCTCCACTGCTCTCTAGGTACCAACTCCAGATACGAACTGCCAAAATCTCAGACAAGACTTGCCCTTCTCAAATCACTGCTTTTCCCCAATGTAAACCCCCTGCGGAGCTTCTCCAATGCACGCATTCCAAGTGCTTTCTTGATTCGTGGAATGTTCCTTATTTGCTCATCATTCATATACATCACTGACGGATGAACACGCTTCTCAGCAATATTCTCTTTCTCACCTCACCACTGCACATGATCATCTGTCAATTCTCACTTTAACAAAGAAAAAATGTCACCTTGAAAATTCCAGTACACAGCCCATACAATACAATAAATATTAAGATAAAAGAATAACATAAATTCCAATCCTGTAGCAGATGTTTTCTCGGAGCCTGACATAATGGTTAAGTATAGAGGGGGAACGGGGGATAAGACGTATCTCTAATTAGTTATGGGGTTCCTTTGCTTATTATAAAGGGGGAGAGGACTGGCAATTATATTCCCCTCAAATTAGCTCAATTGGTTTTTAGACAAATTTATTGGATGTATTTCAAATTTTAAATACAGGTTCTTTCTGATAAGGCGAATCCCAGAATAGTTTTAAGGGTTTAATGCTAAGTATAAATGGGGGGGGGGGATGATAACCCCTGTTAAATTAAATGAATGCTTTTTTTACGCAGAATTATCCGATTTGTTTGGAATGTTGGACTAAGTGCATTAGGAGAAAACGTATCTCTGATTAGTTGTGGGGTTCTTTTGCTTATTATAAAGGGGAAGGACGGGCAATTATCTCCCCCTCAAATTAGATAAATCGGTTTTTATGCAGAATTATCCAATGTATTTCAAATTTTAAATATAGGTTCTTTTTGACAAGGTGAATCCCTGAACAGTTTTAAGGGTCTAATGGCTAAGTATAGAGAGGGGGACAGTGGATAACTCCCTTAAATTAAATAAATGGCCTTTTACGCAAAATTATCCGATTTGCTTGAAATTTTGGATGTATATTTATTATGATAAGGTGTATCCCTGATTAGTTATGGGATTCTTTTGCTAATTAAAATGGGGGCGGGCGATTATCCCCACTCCTTAAATTAGATAAATTGGTTTTTTTGCACAATTATCGGATGTATTTCAAATTTTAGATATAGCTAATAAAGTTAATCCCTGAACAGTTTTAAGGGTTTAATGTCTAAGTATAGAGGGAGGAATGGGGGATAACCTCCCCCCCCTTGAATTAAATAAATGGGTTTTTACACAGAATTATCCGATTTGCCTTAAATTTTGGATGTAGGTTTATTATGATAAAGCGTATCCCTGATTAGTTGTAGGGTTAGGGTTCTTTTGCTAATTAAAAAGGGGGAGGGGTCGGTTGATTATTTCCCCCTCTCTTAAATTAGATATATCTGTTTTTATGCAGAATTATCAGATGTATTTCAAATTTTAAATATAGGTTCTTTCTGATATGTTGAATTACTAAATAGTTTTAAAGGTTTAATAGCTAAGCAGAATAAATCGAAGGTCAATATATGGAACTGCAGAAAATGTTTCTGCAGCTCCATATATTGACCTTCGATTTATTCTGTTGAACTGATCCAGAGTATCAGACCAGATAAAGTGATCGTTGAGGTTAATTGGGTGAAATGGTCCTCCAGTGTTCGTGTCCGGGATAGCTCAGTTGGTAGAGCATTGGCGGCTTCAGCCAATACATCCCTGGTTCGAATCCTATCCCGGACTTTTTTCACCCAATATTGAAAAATGGAAAAATTTACATCTATATATATGTGTGTTTGCATGTGTGTATTTTTAAGTTCGATTGTGAATGTCAATTTGTAAGAGGTTAAGCGTTTCCCAGACTATAAGAAAAAGAACGTCTAATGAGAATTAATCGAAATTATGGAATAGGAATGAAGAACTATGTAAGGAATAACAGCATTAAAAACTGCCTTAAGTACAGATTTTCAATTACCACTGTGAGATTGTATAAATTTTTATATAAACACTAGCGGACCCGACAGACGTTGTCCTGTCACCGACAGACGCTGTCCTGTCACCGACAGACATTGTCCTTCCTGGCACCGACACCAGAAAATCAAATAAATGTTCTTAAATATAGTAATACGCACGATAAACACTACGCTCTTAATTTAATTTCTTTTTACAATTATGTAAGGAAATTATTTTTCACTCTTCAGTATTTTTTGAAGTCGGTTCAGTTTTTGATAGAAAAGTTTATTTTTCTCTTTTTTGTTAAAAGTTAACGATTTTCTGAAGTCAGTAAATCAAAATTATAATACAGGCTATATTACTCTAAAGCATACACGTTGACAGGAGGCGGGGTTCGAACACGCGATCTTTTTCCTTCGAGAAGTAGAGCTTATATCTGGCGCCTTAGACCGCTCGGGTAATCCGTTCGTACTCTATTCATCGAACTTATTCAACACTCTTAATTAGCGAAAAATCACTAACTATTAGTTTTTGCCTAGTTACTAAAAAAGTACTGAATCGATTTCGACGAAATGAGAATCTAAACCATTTTCGAATCTACTGGAACGCACACACAAAATTCCATCAAAATCGGTCCAGTCGTTTAGGAGGAGTTCAATTACATACACACGCACAGAAGATTTTTATATATAAAGATGAGCATTGAAAATTTCAGGTTTTTGCGCAGAAAACATCGCCAAATTAAGAAAATGTGAATTATCTCACGAACTACTGGATTTAAATGAATTTGCTTAATACCATGCTTAATACCATTGAAAAAATGCGCTAAAATATGTTATCTGTTGAAAAATAACTACAAAAGCCGATTTTTATGGAATTTTTTAAAAGTTCGTTCTTTTTTCTACTCATCTTAAGGATGAAAATTTCGAAAATCCATTTTTAGCGGCACTCGATGTTATAAGAAGTATTTTTACCCCAAATTTCAAGATTTTTGGATCAGTAGATTTTTTTGTGCTATGATTAATACGAAATCCTGACTTTCTTTAAGATGTATAGCACTTTTAATAAACAAAAAATCACTAACTATTAGTTTTTACCTAATTACTAAAAAAGTACTGAATCAAATTCGACGAAATGTGAATCTAAACCATTCTCGAATCTACTGGAACGCACACACAAAATTTCATCAAAATCGGTCCAGTCGTTTAGGAGGAGTTCAATTACATACACACGCACAGAAGATTTTTATATATAAAGATTAACTTAAAATGATGGTTACTTTACGTTTTGGACGGTTTTTGAGACGTAGGATTATTGGACAAAACGTTTTAAAAATCCTTTATGTCACCGATTTTCGACGGGGACCACCTAGTGGTTAATAATATTTAATAAAATATAAATACTTTCGAAACTTATATATTAATATACATACATACACACACACACACACACACACATATATATATATATATATATATACACTATATCAAGGGCGGATCCAGCCCAACCTCCAGGGGGGGGTCACAACTTTTGACAGATGATTTAATGAAGCAATTTTAAAATACAGTAAATCTTATGAAAACGGAATTACGATAAAAAATAGCAAATTTCGCCGATCGGGCATGAAAAAATCGCGAATTTTGTCGATCATGCACGGAAAAATCACGAATTTTGTCGATCGGACGCGAAAAATCTCAGATTTCGTTTATCGGGCAAGGGAAAAAAGTCTGCATTTTTTAATAATACTTGAAAAAATTGCAAATTTTGTTCATAGGTTGCAGAAAAGTCGTCTGTTTTGTCTGTTTACCGCGCGAAAAAAACGCGAATTTCGTTGACCGAGCGCGAGAAAATCGAATATCGTCAACTGTACATTGGAAAATCGCGAGTTTTGTCTATCGGCCTTCGAAAAATCTCGAATTTTGTCTGTATGTCTCAGAAAAATCGCGAATTTTGTCGATCTGGAACGAAAAAATCGTAAATTTCTTTAATAAGGCACGAAAAAAATCCCAATTTTGTCGATCGGCTTCGTAAAAAGCGCGAATTTATTCAATCGGGAACGGAAAAATCGCAAATTTTGTTGATTGGGAATAAAAAATCGCGAATTTCGAGTTGATATGGAACGCAAAAGTTGCCGATTTCGTGAATCAGGAAAGAAATTATCGCGAATGTAGTCGATTGTTTTCGTAAAAAGAGCGATACGGGCGATTGGGTACGAAAAACTCGCGAATTTTGTCGAATCGGTACAAAAAAATCGCTAATTTCGTTGATAGGGCAAGGAAAAATCGAAGATTTTGTCGATGATGCGCGGAAAAATCGAAAATTTTTTTGAGCGGCTGCAGAACAATAGCGAGTTTTATCAGTTTATCGCGAGAAAAAAATTACAGATTTCATCAATTTACGGCGGGGATAAAAATGCAGATTTCATCAGTCAGTTAACAATCGCGAATTTTATTGTTAGGTGCGGTATTTCAGGGACCAACAACGGATAAAGGCGGGAATCTCGTCGATTGGGCACGGATATGGTCGATGGCTTTTGTAAAAAGCCCGAATTCATTCGATCAGGAACAACAAAATCGCTTTTGGTTGGGCACGAAAAAATTGCGAATTTTGTCGATCGGGAACGAAAAAGTCGCAAATATGGTCGATCAGTTTCGTAAAAAGCGCAAATACAGTCGATCGGGAATGAAAAAAATCGAGAATTACATTGATATGGCGAACAAAAATTGACAATTCCATCGATCGGGAAAGGAATTATCGCGAATATGGTCGATCGGCTTCGTAAAAAGCACGGATTCGGGCGATCGAGTACAAAAAACTCGCGAACTTTGTCGATTCGGGACGAAAAAAAAATCGCTAATTTTGTCGATGATGCGCGGAAAAATTAAAAAAATCTTTGAGCGGTTGAAGAAATTTCATCGAACAAGAACGGAAAAATATGCTAGTTTCGTGGATTGGGTACGGAAAAATCGTGAATTTTGTCAATCAAGTGAAGAAAAATCGCAAATTTCGCAGACCATTCGTGGAAAAATTTCAATTTTCGTCGATCACACCCAAAAAATCGTGAATTTCTTCGATTAGGCATCGAAAAATTGTGAATTTCGTGGATCGACCTCGCAAAAATCGCGACTTTCACCGTTCGAGTGCGAAAAAATCGTGAATTTTGTTAATCAAGTGAAGAAAAATCGCAAATTTCGCAGACCATTCGTGGAAAATTTTCAAATTTCGTCGATCACACCCAAAAAATTTTGCGTTCCTGTTTTTGCACTTTTTACTTACACTGTACATCCCTCTTTGAAGAGCTCCAGGGGGGGGTCATGACCCCCATGACCCCCCCCTTGGATCCGCCACTGCACTATATTGCCATTGATTATGGGACACTTGCGATTTTAGACATTTTACTAAATATTTAGAAAAATACATGAGGAATCATCTCGAAACTCTTAGTGTATAAATATAATAGTATACATCATACATCTCCGTAAAGATTTTTTACCGAAACGCCATAGGGGACCGTCAACAAATTAAAAAAGAATGAATGTCTTTTGAATAACCCTGTCAAAACTAATGTAGCAAAAGCGCTCAAACTCTAGATTATGATTGAATGCCTTATTGTAATACACTGTGTTCATTTTTATGCAAATATCATGCACACTCGCAGAGTAATTAAGGTTTTTATAAAAATGGTCCCAAATTTTTCCAAGTTTTTCCATTATAATTTTCAGAGTTCTTAATATAAAATAATATTTTTTTCAGAAAATATGACAAACAACATTGCACACAGTACCCTGTAATCAGAATTAAAAAATAATAAAATTTGTATGAAAAATGAGTAGGTTTACTATATAATTTTTTACTGCACATGCGTCAAAGATATCAAAATTTCATTTGCATATTATGTTAGCTAAATGTATAGAGCAACTTTTGTAAAAGTCTCAAAATCATAGCTTAAAAATTCTGAAAGTAATCGTCTATAGAAAAAGGACAAAATCCGTTGTTTCCAAAATGAAGCAAAATAATGAGGGATTTTATCCAAATGCAGTAGTACATCCCATATTGTGTATTCTATATTGACACTAATCAATGAATATATGGATACAACCCCTCTTGTTTTTGCTTCATTTTGAGAATAACGGATTTTCGACTTATTCAATTGACGATTATTGTCAGAATTTTCAAGTTATGATTTTGTGACTTTCACAAAAGTTGCTCTATACATTTAGCTAAAATAATATGCAAATGAAATTTTGATATCGTTGACGCATGCGCAGTAAAAAATTATTTAGTAAACCAACTCATTTTTTATACAATTTTCATTATTTTTTAATTCTGATTACAGGGTACTGTGTGTAATGTTGTTTGTCATATTTTCTGAAAAAAATAATATTTTATATTAAGAACTCTGAAAATTATAAGGAAAAAACTTGGAAAAATTTGGGATAATTTTTATAAAAACCTTAATTACTCTGTGAGTATGCATGCTATTTGCATAAAAATGAACAAGGCTTATTACAATAAGGCATTCAATCACAATCTAGAGTTTGAGCGCTTTTGCTACATTAGTTTCGACAGGGTTATTCAAAAGATATTCATTCTTTTTTAATTTGTTGACGGTCCCCTTTGGAGTTTCGGGAAAAAATCTTCACGGAAATGTATGACTTATACTATTATATTTATACACTAAGACTTTCGAGATGATTCCTCATGTATTTGTCTAGATATTTAGTAAAATGTCTAAAATCGCAAGTGTCCCATAATCAATGGCAATATATTGTATATATATATATATATATATATATATCTGCTCGTGCAACTTTTATGGGCCCATTTCTTAAAGTAAAAAGTAAAACATCAGCAAGCATGACTATTGAAGTGATCTGGATTCAAATAGATTTTTCATTTTTCAATAACTGAATTATATTTTAAGTGATATGCGCTTTTGTCACGCTGGAAAGTGTTTTTTGAATGAATTCAAGCCTTTATGAAAAAAAATCTATAAAATATTCGAGTTTATAGCTTATTAATAGAAATACCTACCAGGATCATGCCTTTACAACCAGAAATGGATTATCGTCAGAAGTAACTACCAGTCTCACGCTATTTCAACCAAAAATAGATTTAGGAATTATGCCAGAAATGAGCCAATTTAGATTTGAAAACAAGATTAAATGTCATCTCAAATAAATATTTTCTGACGAATTCGTGATTTCAAAACTATACTGAATACAGTTACATATTATTTCTGATGTTAACATCCACTTTTTTAAGCACATACAAAACACAGACAATGAATAAAATAATATATAAAAAAGAAAGAAAAAAAGAAACATAAAGAGCACATTTAAAGTTTTAAAGAGCACGTTTGCATTTTCTTAAAACACGTGGTTTATTTCAAAATTGCTGTTAATTAAAAATGAAAAAAAAAAAAAAAATCAGCAACGTTTACAGTGATAAAAAAATTCCATCGATTTTCATATATTTTTATTAGAATTCTAAAATTATGGTTATTTTTTTCCCATTTTTCTGTAGCAATACAACTTCTTTTAGAAAAGAAAAAAAGTGATTTTATAAAGGATTTTTGAAGCAGGAAAATGTATTTAAAATGAATCATCAAGTAACAATCGTCTGCACAACGTGTCCGACATTTACATTAACGTAAAACATGCTAATACATTCTTTAGCCATCTTGTAAAAATATCTGAACAATTCAAGAATGTATGTAAGAATTGCCTAATTACATTTGAAACACAATGTTGGGGAAAACGAAAATATCTTTATCGTAATAAGAATTTAAAAAGTACGAAATTCTTACAATTAAGATTTTTAAATACAACATAACCCATTTCAGACAAAATTGTCTAAAATAAAAAAAAAATATATATTTCAAATGAATAAGAAATATAAAAAATATCGCCCAAAATATAATTAAATTCATTAAATTAAACATTGTTAAACATATTTTCAAATTGAATTTCTTGAACAAAATACATAAAGTTTGCTCATAATTTTGCATATATTTAATTCCTGAAATTTTTTTCTGAAAATTCATCTGAACTTTAACTTTCGATTTAAAATATTTCCACATGCAGTACGTGATTTTTTAGGTAGCTTTCATTACAAAAAGTAAAAAGCTACCTATTGCAGCCGTCCGGAGGAAAGCACTTCTGGAAAATTTTGGTATATTTTCGCCGATCATGACCCCCAGACCCCAAAACCACCCTCCGTTCAAATGTTGACATATATATATATATATATATATATATATATATCTGATTTTTGTCATGCGATAACTAACGTATTTATGAACCGATTTGAATGAAACTTGGTATGTACATAGTACATACAAATGTCTCGACCGAGTTCGTTGGTCAGCATAATCCGCCATTTTGTTTCAAAATGGCGGCCATTTTAAATTTTTTTAAAAATTTAAAATTTAAAATTAAATGCGAAAAAATTAAAAGTTGAAAAATATTTTTCTTTTACGTGTTAAAACTTAAAACAACGATTCCAGAACACTTTTTATTTTGTCTATATCTTAAAAAATGATTGAGTTATAGCACTTTTAATTTTGCTTATGGCTGACATTTTGAAACGGTCTGATCTGAACAATCCACCATGTTGCTTTAAAATGGCATACACTTCATGATATCGTGGAATTTGGTGACTCTCTAAATCGCTTAAAATAAAATCAGGTTGAATAAAAATGACTAATTTTTAAAAATTCCTATTAATATTCAGTCTTGACAAAAACTAGTATTCAATCTTATAAAATCACTAATTTTATAAGATTGTTTCCACTAATTTGAGCTTGGTATTTTTGAACAATGTAACTTACTTTAAAATAAATAAAAAAATATATAAGTATATGAAAGCTACCTCTTCTTCCCGGCATTGCCGGAAGGACTTTTTTTTCTTTTTTTGGTTCTTTTCGGTTAAATGAGCACCAGTGCTACGTTTTCATATATATATCAATCATATACGTACACACATATGCGTGTATATACTCATATGTGTATTCGTATCTATAGATCTGTATGTATATATGACACTGACGCCCATCTAGCCGAAAAGTACCGTTTTTCCATATAGAATTTTCATTTCAAAATTTTATTAATCATTCAGATTAATTGTGTAACGTTGATAAAACCTGGTAACCCGAATAAGATGATTTTTGAAAAACGTGATTCTAGAGGTCAGTATATGCAGGTTGTATAAACAAACATTAATGTTTAAATTAAGTATCTAGACAAGCCATTTTCGATTCTTGATTTTTCTTCGAATAAATTATTATTACGTCTCTAATTTTGTTCTATGGAAATCAAATATTTATTAAAAGATTGCTCAGATTATCATAAAATTGAGGTAATTACTTGTGAGATACAGATGTCTCTTGTTAACAAATCAAAATTGCAAACAATATAACTTTTAGCCTTCTTTTGTGTAATGTTATTGAGTTAGCCCAGTTCCTCAATTAGTATTTAATTATTATTTTTATTGAAAATTAAACATATTATTTTTAATCGGGTTTTGATTGTTCATGTGAGCTGGAAACAATCTAAATTTTAAGCTGATTATCTGAATGAATTCAATTACATTACAAATGCATGATACTAATGTAAGAAAATAAATATTTTAATTATGTCTTGGAAGTTATATAATATTGCTGCAATAATAATAGATTGCCTTCATAGTAAAATGAAGACATACGGGTAGTAAAATTCAGGAAGCAGGACGTTTCGGTCCCGCCATTTCGGTCCCACCGTTTCGGTCCCGCCGTTTCGGTCCCGAGACATTTCGGTCCCGAGACGTTTCGGTCCTAAGACATTTCGGTCCCTGGCCATTTCGGTCCCGAGACATTTCGGTCCCTGGACTTTTCGGTCCTCAGACATTTCCGACCCTTCTCCAGCAAACTGAAATTTTGTGCACGGGAAATAAATGACATAATTTTATAGGGAACATTTTAGAGTGTTGAATTCAGGGGCGGATCATTCCCCCCAGAGCTATCAAATCTCCCCCCCCCGGAAATTTTGAGATTTTGTGCTTTCAGTGGTAAAGAAGTGTAATTCTCCCCCGGTACTCTATTGAATCCCCCCCCCGGAGCCACAGAAGTCCCTCCCGGAGAAAAGTGTATGAATTCAACACTGGTTTTTTAACCGAAAGCCGCATAAAATTTTAGTGTAATGCGATTAATTAGAAGTAACAAGTACCGAAAAACCGCTTACACGTATAACTCGGATCCAAACTCAAACATATTGCAGCGGATCCAAACGCCATGCAAATTTCATATGGCAGAAGTAGTGTTCTGTGGATTTATATAAAAGTTCCTCTATCATAAAGATCCTTTTTTTTTTTTTTTTTTTTTTTTTTAAGGGATTTTAACATGGAATTGTGATAAAGGCACATTATTTTTTAAATTCTTTTATTTTTTTAAATAATTATTTTATTTCGCTATTAAAAAACTATTTAAAAGTTTGCGTTAATCTTTTTACATATAACAATTATTGCTACGAAATAATTTTTTACGTCTAACAACCTTTTTACATATAACAATGCAGGTATTACAAATCATTTTTAATACATTAAAGACTTTTTATGCTTATTACATTCAAAAACTACGAGCGAAATAAACACAAGTCAAATCTTTAAAAAAAAAGTATCATTTGACACAACTAGAAATAGTGTTAAACAAATGACTTATCTGTAAAGAGGCTACTTCAGTCGAACAAAAAGGCCCGCTAATCCTTTGGTAGAAATCTTTGAAGGTAAATTTGCTGCATTTCAATATTTTGGAATTATTTTTTTTTTCAATGTATAGCTAAAATAAATTTGTACAAATACTATTTTTTTATTTTTTTACCGATATTTTTAATGAAGACTCTTTTATTCTCGGAACTGGTTTCGAAAATGAAAACATCCCCACAAAAATAACCTGCAATCAAAGTTAAAAAGTAAAAAACGGTCGGCATACAAATCTATCTCAGCTATTCAATGCAAAAAAAGAATTGTTTAAAAATATTGAAAGCGACCAAGAAATCTTTATAAATTTCTTCCATAGGATTAACATTTGGGATAGGGTCTTTAAACTACACTGAAGTAGCCTCTTAAATTGGGATACAAAAGTTAAAATTTCTAATAAACATAAACTGTTCATTTCGCTTTTAAAATTCTATATTTCAAATATTCCCCTATTCTTTATTTGACTTAAATACGTAAAATTTAAATAGCCTACCTGTTTTAATATGATAAATAAAAAGCTAAAATTAAAATATAATAAATAATATAGAATCTCAAAATATTAATGTGTAGTGAATCATTTTTACGTAAAATTCCATTTAAAATGGAGAAAAATTATAATTTTATTTTAATAAAGAAATCTTGTCACTTAGAGACCATATGTGTTTAGCATACATCTGTTATATTTTCTAAAACCAGCTTAATGAAACTAATTACAAAATTATTAATGTAATGCGTATTGAAATTTGCCCTTTCATTTAAAGCTGATATTATTATATAAAATAATTATTTTTAACATTAAAATATAAAAACTCGCATAAAAAATATGAAAAAAAAAGCCTTCTGAAAAAATAAGTTAAATTAAAAAGTAACTTAAAATATTATTTCTAGGTGGTAAATATCTTATCTATCAATCTCATTTAGTTATGTTATAAGTTTTGAGTATTTCAATGTCATTCATAAGCTGTAATAATCAGGATAAAAAATACTCCATTCTACTTTTTATACTGATTTAATTGATACTAAAAACGTTTGAAATGAAGATAACAGCGAGAGGAATAAAAAACACCGAAAACTGCTGTTCTTTTCAAAACATTCATATTTCTTCTAAAAAATGCGAGCGACATGTCGGAGGTTCGTCTGCATTTGAACTCCAGAGTGAAAAGGACATTGTATAGAAAATAGAATGAGGGATTTCATCTGACAATTGTATAAAGACCAAGATAAGTAGAATAAAGCTTTGTATAAAGATGACCATTTGTTCAGATGGGCATTGACAATTGATTGACATGCAGAATTTTTGCTTAAAAGAGGTTAATAATAGTACTTAGCTGGTACTTATATGCATATATTTCAAATTTTATAGGAACACCAACATAAAAAATTATAAGTGTTTAAAAATTCCCGGCACACGGTTTTGATTTGTTATTTACTTAATGTTATACATTATTTTATTAAATGATTAACATTATCTTAGAAAATTTGAAGGCATTAATAATTATGTTGTTAAATGAAAAAACTCTCAAAAAATAAATTATTTTTATCAAACATATTTATTAATAAGAATTCAAAATTATTTTAACTATTAATTGTTTAAGTGACTTATTTATCAATTACTTGATTAAAATCTAGTACAAGAACTATATAGAAGTTATTATAGCAAAAATGAGAAAACATATTTTTTAAATTTCAGCTACTACAATGTTATTAAGTTCATTAGGATGTATAAAAAAGATAAGGATTCTTAAAATAAATATGTTATTTATTCATTTATTGGTTAGTTTATAATATTTTTCTTACTCTTTAAATGTAATTAATTAATATATGATTGCTTTTTGCGAACTGTAAATTATAACTTTGTTTCAGAAAATTTAAATCTGCATCTGGATAATAATGTTACCTAGCACTGTTAAGAAATATTTTTACGCATTGTTACAGTGTAGCATTATTGTGTTTAATTAATTATTACGTTACGTTACTAACTGATTTTTCAAAAAAATAAAAAAAAAATAAATAAATAAATAAATAAATAAATAAATAAAAAATAATAATAATATTAATATTAATAATAATTCCCTTTTTTGAAATAATTAACAATTTTTGAATAAGAACTTATGGTGATGAATAATTGCTATAAATTAAATCTCAAAACAGTTAGTGATTTTAAAATGAAAATTAAATTAATATTTTATTAAATACATATATTTTTAATTTAATGAATCTTTATTTAATTAAATTGGTGAAATTATTAATATGCATTTCGAATTTTACTTTAAATAAACTCAATAAATAATCTGTTTTATATTCTATTTATCATTATGTTTTGTAGTAGTTATAAACTGAAGCTTATTGTTTACCTGTTTATTTATTTTATATTTAAAATTACTGAAATTTAAAACTATTAATTCAATTAATAATAAAATTAAAATAAGAATTATCATTTTTTTTCTCTGTGAAAGTGGGAGCGAAAAGGTAATGCAAATAAATAAATAAATAAATAAATAAACGATAAATTAAAAACGCTTAGTTTTGTCAGTTAAAAATTGAAAATAAAATTATTTAAAATTATAGTTACATTATTATATAAAATTAAAAAATAATCACTTTATTACAAAGAAATAGGCCCACTTTCAACAAAATTAACTTACAAAAATTGTCTTCATAAAGTGAGAAAACTGTAAAAAAGAAAAAAAAATTGCAACCAATAATTATTACATTAAAAAAAGATCGTTGGAGCATTTTTATTTATTTATTTATTTATTTTTTTAATTTTTCGTAGCACGCCTAGTTACGAAATCACTAATTTAAAGATTCTAAGAAAGTGTGCGAAAACATTCAATAAAATATGTATTTTAGTTTATAGTATAGATAAAATACCTAATACAAAAAATATATGATAAAACTTAAAATATTCATTCTGTTAAATAATAATAATAAAGACAGTTTAAAATTTTATAACATTATTTAATCAGATTTTCAACTCGCTGTGATTTTATTATCACGAGTTACAGTAAATTAAACTTATTGGACTATTATACTCAGCTTTGTATAAAATTTGAGGGAAGGGGGGGGGGGTAGGAGAATAAAAATATAAAAAAAAAAAAGCACCGAAACCAAGTTATAAGGTGGCCGGTAAAGAAATAACAAGGGACCGAAATGGCAGGGGACCGAAATGACTAAGGACCGAAATGGCCAGGGACCGAAATGTCTTGGGACCGAAATGTCTCGGGACCGAAATGTCTCGGGACCGAAATGGCCAGGGACCGAAATGTCTCGGGACCGAAACGGCTGGACCGAAATGGCGGGACCGAAATGTCGTGTACCCTAAAATTCAAGCGATTTATAAGAATTCGGATAAAAATTTAGAGAGCTTATTGTCAATAAAGGTTTTGTAATTATTATAAGTTAATATAATGTTTGTTTATTTGCGTGATTCATTTAAGATTTTTTTGAAATGCAAATTGAATACTTTCTGACGTATTTTTAATTAATTTTTGTTTGTAAATGTGTCAAAAGGGAGATGAACTTACTTAGAAACAACACAATCGAACAATTTTTCTTTTTTCGAAAATAAATAAATAAATAAATAGGAAAAGAGAGCGAGAGAGAGAGAGATTTCAAGACATGCAGTTCAATTTGACGTTTTGATCCGAATTTCTAGACGTGGCACTATTGGAAAAGCAAAAAACCGTCATCCTGAGACAATAATAACTTCGGCCATTTGTTGTCAAGTTCTATAGGTGACTAATGTACTGTATAGATTTTGGACAAAAACTTTTATTACATTCTCTGTAGAATGTTTAATCCATTCTCAAAATTCAATGTTATATACATTATCATGTTATTTAATGTTTAATTTTTTTTCTTGTGCAATTTAAAAAAAATTGAAAAACATTATTTCATACATAGGGTAACACCCCCAGTAATTGGCATGCACCAGTGATTGGCACATTTTACAAACATGTCCTAAAAAAAGATTTATATCCAGTCTTTTAAAAATTCAAGACCATATATCAGTTATATGCTCATTTACTTTAAAGATTATAACTTTGATTTATTCTACAAGATGACAATAGAGCCTAGGAAAGAGAAACAAATCTGGCTTGTATCAAATTAGCCATTTTGTTGCAAATTCTTGTTCTTTGGTTTAAGGAAGGCATGCTTTTCAATTCATTATTATCTGATTTAAAATATATTTTAAATTTTAACTGACAACAGTTTTGTTTAGTTAAAAAGGGTTACTTTAATTGTGCAAAACTATTTTCGACACAAATATTTGGATTTCTGAATTAATGGTAGTTGACAATTAATGGTGCTTCAATTTTGCTAGTTCCAAGTAATTGGCACCTATTCCAATTACAAGGAATTCGCAAGGAATTTGAGATTAAACCATTTATTTTGGAAGTATTTTTAAAATTATAGACTAATTTTGTTTATCATTTGTTTTTATTTGAAAATATAAATTTTATCAGTAATTGGAATCCATTAAAGCTTCATATGACAATTACTGGGGACAGCATGACAATTACTGGATATTAATGTAAGTATATTGTATTGTTTTAAAGTGTTCACATTTCAGATTAATATGCTGATTTCTTACTCTCAAAAACCTGAAATATGGCATCTTCATCTACAGTAAATTAATTTAAAGCGATTAAACCCAATGCAAAATGTAAATTTTTTTTAAAATATAAACATATGCCAATTACTGGATCACAAGGTGTCATACATTGGTGCTCTAGATGCCAATTACTGGTGATTTCAGCAACTTTTCATAAATATATTTTTATAAAAATACTTTTTCAATTTTTTTTGCTTTTAGTGGGCAAAATAGATGCACAGATATGCATTCTTTGATTTAAAAATATTTCCAAGTAAATAGCTTATTTCTTTGTAATGAAAATTTAAGTAAGTTTAACGACAAATTCTTAATGTGCCAATTACTGGGGATGTTACCCTATCAATAATATGAAAAAAAAAATCAGCTTCTACAAAATTTTTTTTAATAAATGTCGAATTAAGTCATATTACCATGCTTTACTTCATATTAAAAAAAAAAAAAAGAAAAAAAAAGTAAACTGAAAGACGTTAAATCGATTTAATTAAACAAAACAAAAATAATATATTTTTTTATCATTTCGGATAATATAATTTTCCTTTTCTTTCCTTTCACAAAAATAAAGATGCTACTTGTATATCTGAGAAACTCAGTTAATAGTTATAATAGCAAAATGCAATTAATATCTTAGACACTATAAAAATTTAAGTCCCACGAATTATTAAACCATTCTCCGATTCATGTGATTAATTGGTATTATGTTATCGCTCTGCTTATCGTATTCTCTAGGAATTGAAAACACAAACAAACAGGCAAATTTCTATGCAAAATCTATAAAAAATAGTTTCTAGAAATGTTTCTATAAATGGCTGAAATACTAAATGAATTCATAAATGACACTTATCAACGAAAGCTTGAAAAATTAAAATGTTTTATTATAGTTACTATTTTTATATATTTTACACATTATTTTATCTAATGTATTGTTTAATAGTTTAATAAATATTAATCTTAAAGAAAAATAACCATATTACATTTACTACTCGTATTATGGTACACGAGTATGTTACAGGATGTTATGCTAAAAAGAATCTTTTTTTTTTCCCCTTATCTCTAGCACACAAAATAATCACACAGAAGACAGGATAAGGAAAGTGTGTAATGTAGCCAGGGGGCATACCGTAATTTCGGGTGTATAAGCCGCGGATCAAACAATTCTTTTTGGACCCAGAAATCTTATTTAGTGATTGAAGACAAATATTTACGGCGATCTAACTAGTTATATTTGTTTCTTAAAAAATTCTGGGTCGAAAAAGAATTGTTTGATCTGCGGCTTATACACCCGAAATTACGGTATATCAAATTATTTTTGGTTGTGCAGCCAGCAAAAGTCCTAATGAATTTTTATCGGTGGGGGGTGACTCTTATTTGGAGGGAGAAATCCTGTTTCGTATGTTCACGCATCTCGAATGTCTCTCCGATAATGACCATTTTCTGGTCTGGCTTTTCGCGTTTATACGCTAGCGAAGTGATGACGTGTTTCTTCTGATTTCGTCTGCTCTGGTCTCATGAGGCCAAGCTGCTAATGTTAGCGCCCATAGACAATATATAAAAAAAATCATTATAAAATAAATATTTTTTTCTTGAAATTTTTATCCCTTGATTTGGATACATTGATATAAGATGAATTATTTGCATAAATTTAATTCAGTTATTTTGAGCTCGAATAAAGTTTTTTTTTATTTTTAAATTTAAAAAGCCTGTGTTAATACACAAATCCTTGCTGTTTCAGTCTAGGAGTGGCGCCATCTACGAGTAGAGATTTTATATTTTTCAAATTTCTACGAATATATATTTATTTATATCAAATAATTTTAAAATACCTTATTTGTTTATATAGATTTTACCGAATATATGTGTTTTCAATCGTTTATTTTTTTTATAGAATAAGAGAAAATCAATTTTTTGATAATCCCATCATAAAATACGATTTATTTACCTTGTATAATAATGGTTTTTTTTTTTTTTTAGTAATAACTTTAGCAACTAAAAAGTGATGACTGCCAGATTTGAAATATGAGAATGTTGAAATTCCGAGATTACTTTGTATTTTTAAATCTTGTTTGCTTATAAATTTCCTTTTGATGAATATTATTAGATATAGATTAATTAGCTTTTTATTAAATTAAAAATTATGACATTAGTATTTTTTTAATGTTATGATAGTTTGAGGCAGAAGCAGAATAAAATATTTATGGGATTATAAAATGGAATTTTTTAAAAATATTGTAATAGTTTTTACATATTTATGTATCTGCACTATAAATTAATTATTGATTTTCATTACTCAAAACTGATACAGGTATGGCGAAGATTTTGGTACTTATTAGCAGATATGCAAAATTTCCTGTGTACTAAATTCTTATATATATATATATATATATATATATATATATATATATATATATATATATATTATTCAAAATTTCTTAACACAAGAGTAGTTTTAATATTGTCAGAACATTTAATTTAAAAACTTTAAAAAAACTAATTAATGCGAAAATATTCATGATTTTTTTTAATGATATGTTATTTATTTATTTAGCCTGTTAAATTTGAAAAAAAAAAATTCTTATAAAGTTTATTTTAATAATTATTTGGATAAATGTATACAATTAACACAATTTAGTTTTTTGAGCTTGTTATTAAACAGCAAACTTTGCACAATATTCATGGTAAATCAATTTTATTTAATAATCAGATTAATAAAAATGCCCATTTTCTGCTAATCTTTGAAAAAATTTTAAATGATTGAAGATCATAAATATTTAGGATTGGTGTATTGGTGTATTTTTTGCCGTCCGATTATCTACACTAGGGATATAGGACGAGGGGGAGTGCCCTTCGTGGGGGTCTTTCTAAGGGAACCTAACCCGTATTTACGCAAGGTTCGAAGAAAACCACGAAAACTCCGAACGGTTAGGCCGACAGCCGCGATTGGGTTCGAACCCAGCACCTGCCGTCTACCAGTTGAGAGGTCCGTACCTCTCGGCCACTGGTGGGGCCTAAATATTTAGGAAAAAATATCTAAATACGTTTTTTTTAAATCTTATAACATAAATAAAGTCTGTAATAATGACCTTTACTGATAATAGATGGCGCCATTCCTTTTCTCAAGTAACTATATTTTGGATCAGGATAGATCAGGCCTTTTGACTTTTTAAAACAAATATACACAAATCTGAGCTAAAAATACACTAATTACACTTATGCATTTGATACATCTTGTATAAATATATCCAAATCAAGGGATAAAAGCTTTAGAAAAATTATATTTGGTTTTAGAATGAATTTTTAAAGCGTGTCTTTAGGCGTTTAACACTAGGCGATTGATCTCATGTGACCAGAGCAGACGACAAGAGATGAATGACATCACACTTCGATAGCGTATTTCTGCGTACGCTCATTAATCAACAGTGTGAGTACTTAGGAATGATTGATCTATTTTGGCTATGGCGGGAACTTACCAAGTTTTGAAGGGGTCCAAAATTGAGAACACAGGGGGCCCTGAATTTTGCATGGAATTAACTTAATTCTAAAATTTTATCTAATTTCTTTTTAAATTATTAATTATGCATAGATGCATATATATATAATTTGTATTATTTAAGTGCTTTGTAAATGCAAATAACAAATTAATTTTTCATGTAAGAGATCAGTTTTTGTACATCATTTTAGATAAATTTTTATTTTACATATTGAATTTTAGAATTGTTAAATTTAGCTTACATGTACAAGAAAAAATAGCTATTGCCGTTATTGAAAGAAATATATCAAAATATTGACACTTTAAGTTGTGCATACATTTTTAATTCAATCTTTTCATCCAATTATATTTTTATATTAGCACCATGCTAATCTCTTTTAGCATATTTTGCTTGATTGTATTCAATTTTAATGTAAAAAGAAAAAAAAAGGGGAAAAAATATTGAATCATAAAATACATATGAAATCAAGTAAGCCACTCTTTTGAATAATATTTTTAGCAGTGGTGAGTTTCCAGGTATCTCGAATGTAAATTCTTTACAAATGAAAGGGGGGGGGGGCGAAATGACACTGTGCTTCCGATAGCATCAGAGCTTAATCAGGCCCTGCCTTTTTACAGGGAAATACTGTTTTGAAATACCATTTCCTCTGTACAAAATAACATTTTCCCCATGATTTGTTTTTAAATATTTCTTTTGAGAATTTCTGAAAGTCGAAGTTGGTATAATTTTCAGAGAGTGTGTAGTTTTGACAATCTCAAAAATAACCATTCACACAAAAAATCTCAAATTATCTTATAAAATTGTTTCACTAATTTATTAATGGTTTTTATAATCTTCGATTAACCCTTTATCTACCGACGGTACTTATAAGTCCATTAAAATTATTCATTATAAAATTCTTTTAATACGTCAATTAGTTCTAATACTGTTTAGAATGAGTTACAGATACATTACTTTATTTTGTTCCAAAAGCATTATTAGTTACATAAAAGAAATATATTTTTAAAAGTATAATTTCTTTTTCCTTTGTATCTTTTCAGCTTTATTGGCACTGAGGTAGGGGGATGGGGATTTTTCAATTCGGAAATACAGTCTGCTCTCGTTAATTCAAAATCGGATAAATCGCATCTTCACTTAATTCGAACTAAACGTGAAGTTCCGGAATTTTCCATGGCAGAATAATGTTAAAATTTTCAGTTAATTTGAACTCATTTTTTCTTGACATCGTTTAATTCAAACTAACGTGAACTCCAATTTTTCATTTTTCTTTTGTTTTAAACTCCAGATCCTTGAAATAACTTGATTTCTTTCATTTTAGTAAAAATTCTTCTGAATTAGTATACACATAATCCCATCCATTTGATATCCGCTTTCTAATTATCCGTATGCAGACCCTGACTATCGCACGGGCACTCTAGGTCTATGTCCTGGGAACGAAATTTCTGTGGAACACAAAACATTTCCTATTTCATCTAAATTTATATTATAAAAATCAAAATTGAGGAAAGAAAAGTGATATTAATTCGGTAAAATGACAAAAGTATACCTCAATTTATGTTTAAAAGCACGTTTCAATAAATAGTAGAATTTCTTAATTTTTATTTATGAAACTGTTTTTCAATTTTCCAGGAAATTTTTTTTCGGATAAGTGTATAATGTGTGAAAAAACTACTATCAGTAAATTAACCAATCTACGGGGGTACGAAAATTTGAAAGTGCCCTGGGCATAGAAACTTGTTAGTCGGGCCCTGTCCGTATGTCTGTAAATGACACATCCACCTCTTCTTCCATTGCGATTGTTCCTAATTCCTTAATTGGTTTATGTATTTATATATTTTAATTTAATATTAAGTCACATTCTAACTTGAACAGCTGAAATTAATTTAGAAAATACTATAATTCCTTTGTAAAAGAACTCTTAATTATGTTTTTCTGTCATACTTACCATAATTCGAACATTTCTTGCGGTCCCAGCAAGTTCGAATTAACGAGAGCCGACTGTATTTCTACATTTATATCGTAAGAACACCATATTTGTACATTTTATAATTCTACAAAATACTAAGAAAACAATTTAAAATAAAAGATTTGAGTGGGTTATAAATATCGCACAAAATCCCTGTAAATTCAAATTTAATTAATCCTTCTAAATCCTTCAATCCTTCTAAAATCCTTCAAAAATTTATTAAATGATTAATAAGGAAAGCGTCTTTTCAATATAGGCGTATATCCAAAACCGTTAATTCAGTATGAAAAACCCATTTACCTAAATTAAGAGCCGCCGTCTGATCAATGAATCCCCAAAATCAATTCCTTGTCACTTTTTTTCCGGTAACTTTTTCCCGTAAACTTTTTTCTGTGTCACTTTTCTCTGCTTTTATAGTTTATGTCACTTTTTTCTGTTTACCTACCAGATGGGGGAAATGGTGGAAGAGCTAAATCCCCCCCTTAGCTTCCTCCAAAGCCCCCTCTAATGGTATCAATATTTATTACTTTTTTTACAAAATGCATCTTTCAATTTTCCTCAAGAAAAGAAAAAGAGAGAGAGAAAGAGAGAGTAAGAAACTAATCTTTACTTTTAGATTTTTAACTGCCTTGATTCCATTGAAATATGCGAAACATTTTGCTTTTAGAATCCTATTAGACCAGTTGTTTTGTATTACCTTGCTTGCGGTAAAAAAAATTTCGATACAATGCTGGAAACGCGTTCTAGATCGGAACATTTCTTTATCCTAAAAATTAAATCCAGATGCACTAAGTAGCTGCCACTTGTTTCGTCGGTCACTTCGTGATAATTTAAAAGCAATGATCTTATACAGGATGAATGAATATATGTTTGTAATAATTGATTTATACTTGAAATGATATAATCACATGCAGAATTTTAAATTTAATTATTGCGAATTGTTAAATGATTAATTTTATAATTCATATTATTAATGAAATAAGGTCAGGCAAAGTTAGTTTTAACGAGAAACAACATCATCACTGAATTGAATCGTGTTTAAAACAGCCATCACTTTAAAATAATCTAAAAATTCGTCGGAAAACAATTGATAAAACTAAATTACAAATACAATCAGTTACAAAAAATCAAACCTGTGGAATTAATATATTAAAGTGTTTTTTAAATATAATAAGTTTCTGCATTATGAAATTAATAATTTTAGGAATATATAATTATATTCGATTTATATTTATATCTATTCTGTTTTAAGGAAACTTTAAATGTTGTTTAGAAAGCTAATATTTGCTCTTCACTGAAATACTGTGTAATCAAAGTTGCGTTCTTTTTAAATTATTTCTGAATGGAAAAATACAATTTAAATCAATGTCTAATGCATAATTTTATTTTGTTTGATTCTGTCAAGTTATCGGCTGTTTGAAACTTGTTTTAACTCTAATTAATAAATTTTACTTATCATATCGATTTTAAACGTAATCAAGAGTAATTTTACCTATGGCATTTTCCAAAATATGTTCAATAATGTCAAAACAGCAATGAGAATACAAGAAAATAATGAGCATGTACTATCCATCAGTTTTCTTTATTAATAAATAAATCAAGTTATCATTATTTTTTAATGAATTGAAGAGTGCTATCTATATTTTACATTAATCATATAACAACAACCTAAGACTAAATCTTATGGAATGGAGAAAAGTTCAGTTTTAGGTAGGCTTTCTTATCCCTTTATGTCCCGACGTCACTTTAAAGCACCATTAAAATAATTTGTTTTAAAATGCATTTAATCCTCGATTACTAGTAATACATTTTAGAATGCGTTCTAAATACTACTTTTCTTTATCTTATCTCAAGAGCATAATTGGTTGAACAAACAAAAATATTTTTAAAAGGACGATTTCTTTTTCATTTGCATTTCTCAGCTTTCTTAGCGTTGAAAGATTGTGGGGGAAAATTTTCAATTAAGTATCATTTCTATAATTCTATAGTAAGACCATTATATTTGTACATTTTGTAATTCAATAAAAATCTAAAAGAGTATTTCAAATAAAAAATTTGAGTGCAGTTATAAATATTGCATAAAATTTCTATAAACACAAATTTAATTAATTAATTTTAACTGTCAAAACTCTTTTAAATTTTATTAAGAGGAACTTCAGTGATGAGAAAAAACCCGCTAGCTTCTGCTAATCCAATGGAAAAGATTTATAAAGATATCTCGATTGAATTTCAATATTTTTAATATTTTTTCTTAGATGATCTGTATGCAGTCTATTTCTTACTTTTTCGATTTTGATTATATCGAATATATTATATTTGATTCATAAATATGCTTTCACTTTCGAAACCAGTTCCGAAAATAAAAGTGTTTTCACTAAAATTATCTGTAAATAAAATCGAAAAAATCTCTAATATTCAATGAAAAAATCATTTAAAAACTTGTAAATTCAAACGAGATAATTTTTTTAATTTCTTCCACAGGATTAGCATTATCGAACGGGCCTTTTCGCTTGACTGAAGTAGCCTCTTAATTAATTGTGTACATCTTCTTATGTAGATTCAAAAATTCACAAAAAATGCTTCAGAAGATGAAATTTTCATGAATTCATAATTTGGGAAATACAGGGTTCGGAGGTACACCGCTCTTAATTATTTTCCAGTGATCACGAATATTTTCCATTTAGGAAAACTCCATTTTAAAGAGGTTTCGCTTTAATCGGGTTCCTTTATAGACAGATCCATTTTATCAGTTTTTAAAGTATTTAGTTTGCTTAATTACTGCATTAATAATTGCTAAAAGATGTTAGCCCCACAAAAAAATTTCGGAGTCCACCCCTTACATGATTCGCTGGTTATGGCCCTGCTCTGAAATTAGAGATTTTTTTCTTTTGCGCAGATTTATTAATAGAATAGGTTCATACAGAAAATTCATTTTTTAAAATGTCGATAAAGTGCGTTTTGAAGTTTACGTCCTCATATACAGGGTGAGTCATAAATATCGAAGCAATAGGCCATCTCCTTAAATATTGCCTCTAGACCCATACTTCCAATTGCAAAAACTCATTAAAAAAGGTGAAATTTCTGATAATATAAGTTGCAACACCATGGGGGGGTCTATTTGAAAAAATACGAAAATTAAATTTTTATACGGCCCCCGTAGAGCAAAATTCCCTATTAGAAAATTATACCTTATCCATTCCTAAACTGAACAAAAAAAATTCATCTCCATATCTGAAAACCTGACAGAGATATTAAAGTCCAAAATTCTCAAAAATTCGTGACTTACACCACTTTACCATGCCTGTAAACGAAGTGTTTTTCATGAATTTTCAAAGCAAATAAGGGATCGTCTACAAATTGTCCGTTATTATATGTCGGTTTAAGACCGTGCCTCTTATTTGGACATAATAAAGCAGCGTATTGATTTAAATCAAACTTGTTTTCAAAACATGTTGATCGATAGCACTGGACGTCTGAATAGATCGAAATATCTAGGACCGGTCCTAAGCTGACCCATAGGGAAAAAAGTTCAGCCCGGCATTAAATAATGTTAAAATCATAATCCGGACCAGCCTGAAAAAAAGCTTAAACCATAGCCGGCTCAGCCGTAAATTTCTACATAGTTTTTTACTTCAGTATAGTTAAAAATTGTTTCGCGTGGAGGAGTTCTGACCAAAATTACTTAATATAGAATTTCGTTTTTTATATTTATACTTTTTATTATTAAAGAGGCGACAAAGGCTGAGATATATTTGTTTTATCAATGAATCTCTGTTTATATGTAAATATTTCATATTTTATTATCGCTAATCCATATTCCGTGCGTTGGAGACTTTGAAAAATGTTAACAGTAAAACCTTTTAAGACGGAATCACATAGGAAAGAAAAATAAGTAATAGACAAATGCTCTTCCTAGGAGGGTTAAATGGAGTTTATTTTTTTCTCAGGTATTATTGTATTTATTTTGCAATGATCAACACATTTTCTGTTCAAGACAGAATTCCGTCATAGGTAGATTTTTTTCTCTGGTTTTATTTTGTTTAATTTTTTAAGCATTTAAATATACTATTCTTTAAAAAAATAAATTTTAAAGAAATTTTTTTTTTTTTTTTTTTTTGTAAAATAAAAGCGTTTTTTAAATTTATGTGGTTTTCGTAAAAATATTGATTAAACCGAATTTTACTTATTTTATGCACGTATCAGGTCTGTGATTTTAACACGGATTTTTCGAGACCGGGATTGAAAATTTCGTCCAGTGCAGGCCTGGGAAAAAAGCAGTCCCCGAAGCAGTCCCCTCCGGTATGAAAAATACATTAGACCCGGATAGGCGAGTCTTCAGAAAAAAGTAACATCTCGGACCTGATCTGACTTGAGCACAGAATACAGATTTTTTAACAGTCTCTCCAGGATGATAAAAAGCTTGAAGTTGTGAGAGCTAAATTTTTAAAAAGGACTTAATCTGCATCTTAGAAAAGCATTCTTTTAAATAACTGATGGGCAATAAAACAGTACATTTCGTTTTTCTGTATAATGACTTTTTTCCCGACTATTTCTTGCCTTTATATTATTAAAAGTTAAGAATTGTTAAAGAAAAAAAGTACAAACTTGAAACATTTAATTTTTAATTATTTTGCATTAGTTTTGTTTAAAAAAAATGAAAAATTATTTACTTTTGATAATATGATTTTTTAAAAGTTATTATTTCTTAAATAAATATTTTTAATAGTTCTAAAATTAATATTGAAAAACAAAACCCCCGAAACAAAACTAAAATCAGATTTTCATTTTTAATTAAATATAAAGAAATTGAAATCCAATAAATATTATTTGGAGTTATAACGATTTTTAATTATCCCATTTAAACCAGTACTAACCATATGAAATTAAAAAAAAAATATATATATGATAAATTTTAGGATGTGATTTTCTTGGTAAATTATGTGGCTAACCATCACAAAAAAGGAAAAAAATAAAAAAACTAACTCAAAAGATAGCTTTTTTACACGTTTCCTACAACTGTTAAAGTAACATTGTCTTGTGAATTTTTGCATTTCAATTTGTGTCTAATCCCTTGAAACTTGATGAATTATTCAAACAGTTATAACTCCGCGAATTTTGAAGATATGAAGATGCAACTTTCTCTGTATTATTCAGGACTAGATAAGGAAAGTTTTCCTAATTGGAATTTTTATCCTACGGGGGCCGTATAAAAAGTTAATTTTCGTACTTTTTCAAATAGACCCCCCCATGGAGTTGCAACTTATCTTATCAAAAATTTCACTTTATTTTATGAATTTTTGCAATTGGAAGTATGGGTCTAGGGGCAATATTTAAGGAGATAGCCCATTGTTTCGATATTTATGACTCACCCTGTATATTATATAATTTTAAAGTTACATTTTAAGTGTCGTCTACAAATTTCTAGATAAATAAACCGTATGATTATCAGCGGAAACAATAAAAACTATACGCAGAAAGGATATACAGGGTGTCCCAAAAGGTCGTTTACAAACTTAACATGCTGGTCTGTCATATCATCATGAACAATATTAAACAGGAAACTAAGGGTCCCAAACGTCTTCCAAAGGAGATATGCGCCATTAAAGTTTAGGGTCCAAAAATTCAAATGATTATAAAAAACAGAAAAATTGGTCGATTCGTTTGCAGTTTTCACTAAAACTATTCTTTATGTCAGTATTTTCTTGAAAATAAATTATAAAGATAAATTTCAAAAAATGTCGATAGAGGGCGCTTTAGACTTTGGATTAACGATAAACTAGTTTTTACCATTATTTTTTGCATCTCATTAAACTTTTTTAGAAGCTTAGACATAAACTTAAATTTTGAGCTCAAAATCTAAATCGTTGGAAGTTGTTAAGTAGCGCAAACTGAATTGCGGGAAGAGGTTCAAATTTCAAATGATTATAAAAAACGTAAAAATTGGTCAATTTATTTGCGATTTTTACTAAAATTATTCTTTATGTCAGTATTATCTTGAAAATAATTTATAAAGATAAAATTCAAAAAATGCCGATAGAGGGCGCTTTAGACTTTGGAGTAACGTACAACTATTTTTTTCTGTTATTTTATGCATCTCATAAATTTTTTTTAGAAGCTTAGACATAAACTTAAATTTTGAGATGAAAATCTGAATCGTTGGGAGCGGTAAAGTAGCGCAAACTGAGCTGTGTTCAATGGGGGTGGGGAGGTTCAAATTTCAAATGATTATAAAAAACGGAAAAATTGGTCGGTTTTCGCTAAAATTATTCTTTATGTCAATATTTCCTTGAAAATAAGTTTTTAAGATAAAAAAAAAAAAATCCGTTAGAGGGCGCTTTAAACTCTAGAATAACCAACAATTATTTTAGACCTTTTTTTTTTTTCTTTAAATCTAATTAAATACTTTCAAAAGTTTAGACTTAAATTTTGTGCTCAAAATCTAAATCGATAGGAGGGGTTAAGAAGCGCAAACTGAACTGTGTTCAGGAGTTGAAATGCTACCTTCCCCACCCCTCGAACACAATACAATTTTTGGCCGCTTAATTGCTCACAAAGATACAGATTTTGAGCACAAAATTTAAGTTTGAACTTTTACAAGCATTTATTACATACAAAAAATAACGGTTAAAAATAGTTGTTGGCTACTATAAAGTTTAAGGCGCCCTCTGAAGGAATTTTTTGAAATATATCTGTAAATTTTTTTTTCAAGAAAATATTGATATAAAGAATCGTTTTAGCGAAAACCGACCAATTTTTCCGTTTTTTATAATCATTTGAAATTTGAACCTCCCAACCCCCATTGAACACAGTTCAGTTTGCGTTACTTAACCACTCCCAACGAATCAGATTTTTATCTCAAAATTTAAGTTCATGTCTAAGCTTCTAAAAAAAATTTATGAGATGCAAGAAATTATGGAAATAAATAGTTGTATGTTTCTCCAAAGTCTAAAGCGCCCTCTATTGGCATTTTTTGAATTTTATCTTTATAAATTATTTTCAAGATAATACTGACATAAAGAATAATTTTAGTGAAAATCGCAAATCAATTGACCAATTTTTCCGGTTTTTATAATCATTTGAAATTTGAACCTCCCCCCGCAATTCAGTTTGAGCTACTTAACCACTTCCAACGATTTAGATTCTGAGCTCAAAATTTAAGTTTATGTCTAAGCTTCCAAAAAAGTTTAATGAGATGCAAAAAATAATGGTAAAAACTAGTTTATCGTTACTCCAAAGTCTAAAGCGCCCTCTATCGACATTTTTTGTAATGTATCTTTATAATTTATTTTCAAGAAAATACTGACATAAAGAATAGTTTTAGTGAAAACCGCAAACGAATCGACCATTTTTTCTGTTTTTTATAATCATTTGAATTTTTGGCCCCTAAACTTTAATGGCGCATATCTCCTTTGGAAGACGTTTGGGAACCTTAGTTTCCTATTTAATATTGTTCATCATGATATGACAGACCAGCATGTTAAGTTTGTAAACGACCTTTTGGGACACCCTGTATATCCAGGATTTACTGCTCTCGACGAACCTAAAAAATATTCTAGCACTCCATGTATGTCCCCTCTACTGTGATATCAAAATGACGTACGGGGACAGATATACTGTGGGTAGATATCAGGCTCTCGTAGAAAGTGAAATGCTGCAGCACTGGATATCTGCCCCCATCTAATGCAGAGGTCAAAATGGCGGATGGGGGCAGATATACTGGGGGTAGATATCAGGCTCTCGTAGAAAGTGAAATGCTGAAGCACTGGATATCTACCCCCATCTAATGCAGAGGTCAAAATGGCGGACGGAGGCAGATATACTGGGGGTAGATATCAGGCTCTCGTAGAAAGTGAAATGCTGCAGCACTGGGTATTTACCCCCTTCTATTGCTGAGCTCAAAATGGCGGACGGGGGCAGATATACTGGGGGTAGATATCCAGCTCTCGACGAAGACCAAATGTTCTGTATTGGATATCTGCCCCTTTCTGATATGGGGATATATATACTGGGGCAGATATCAGATCCTCGTAGAAAGTTAAATGCTGCAGCACTGGATATCTACCCCCTTCTAATGTAGAGGTCAAAATGGCGGACGGGGGCAGATATAATGCGGGCAGATTTCAGCATTCCCACACAAAATAAAGGAAGAATAAGAATGAGTAGGTTAGGTTTTAAGTTTACTCGTTCACTTACGAGCGAAATATTTTTCTCCAAGTATTGTTATCGCCAAGTTACGTGAAAACAGTGCCGAGAGCAACAACCAATCAGAGTGCGAGTTTGGGCTTGGAACGACGAAGGTGCTTGGAAAAAAAATTCGCGCCGCGACACATCACGATTTTGTATATAAGTAAGCATTTCGTGGTCATCGGGACACACCATGATTGCCATTATTTTTAATACTCCTTGGAAACATTTGTTGAATATAATAACAGCAATATACGTTGCGATCTGAACGATTTTGGCGCCAGAGTGCAAGCGTTTTGGAGCGAAAGTCCAAATCAAGGAATTTAAGGATTCGTTATTAGATGCGTTCGTAATTATGTAAATACGTAGCACCTATAGTTTTCGTTCAGTCCGTTCGCCTGTCCCAGTGTTGAATTCAAACAGTTTTCTCCGGGAGAGACTTCTGTGGTCCCGGGGGAATACAATAGAGTTCGGGAGGAGGGAGGAAATTATACTTTTTTACCATTGAAAACACAAAATCTGAAAATTCCGGGGGACATTTGATGGCTCCGGGGGCGGGGATGTCCCCCCCCCCCCCGAGCCACCCTCTGAATTCAACACTGGTCCGTCCGCTTATAACAACTCAAAAACTACCTAACCGAATCGTTTGAAACTTAAAATATATAATTTTTATATAATCTTGTTGAGTCATTTCAAATTTTATGAAAATCTGATGCATAGTTCAATTACAGGGACAATCAAAAGGATTCCGATACATTACGGTCAATGGGGGAAAAGTTTCAAGTGCATTTTTATGGTCTTACACTCTTTCGAACATAATAAAGTTGATATGCATCTGTGAAGTACACTGGTGTCCAAAAGTTAAGCATAATTGGTAATTAAGTAATTATTTTTAAGTAATGAAAGAAATATGAATCGGAATGTGCTGAAACTCCAGGTGTGTAAACAAAATAGTACGCGTCACATATTTTCGCGAAGAGTTTTCCCCGAAATCGAACAGGGGACCGTCAACAAATTGAAAAAGAACGAAGATCTTTTGGATAACCCTGTCAAAACTAATGTAGCAAAAGCGTTCAAACTACACATTATGATTAATTGGCTTATTGTAATGTACTGTGTTAATTTTTACAAGGATAGCATGTATACTCGAAGAGAAATTAAGGTTTTTATAAAAACAGTCCTAAATTTTTCCAAGTTTTTTGCTTATAATTTGCAGAGTTCTTATTATAAAATAATGTTCTTTTCTGAAAATATGACAAACATCATTGTACACAATACCCTGTCATCAGAAATTAAAAATAATAAAAATTGTATGAAAAATGAGTATGTTTAGTAAATAATTTTTCATTGCGCATGCGTCAACGATATCAAAATGTCATTTGCATATTGTGTTAGATAAATGTATAGAGCAACTTCTGTAAAAGTTTCAAAAACATAGCTTGAAAATTCTGAAAATGGGAGCCTATAGAATCAACTCAAAATCCGTTATTCCTAAAGGAAGCAAAAAAATCAGGGGTTTTACCTAAATATAGTTGTACGTGCAATATTGTGTAGGCACTAAACAATGGAATATGGATACAGCCCCTCATCTTTTTGCTTCATTTAGGGAATAAAGGATTTTGAGTTGATTCTATAGGCTCCCATTTTCAGAATTTTCAAGCTATGTTTTTGAAACTTTTACAGAAGTTGCTCTATACACTTAGCTAACACAATATGCAAATGACATTTTGATATCGTTGACGCATGCGCAATGAAAAATTATTTACTAAACATACTCATTTTTCATACAATTTTTATTATTTTTAAATTCTGATGACAGGGTATTGTGTACAATGATGTTTGTCATATTTTCAGAAAAGAACATTACTTTATAATAAGAACTCTGCAAATTATAAGCAAAAAACTTGGAAAAATTTAGGACTGTTTTTATAAAAACCTTAATTTCTCTACGAGTATACATGCTATCCTTGAAAAAATTAACACAGTACATTACAATAATCCAATTAATCATAATGTGCAGTTTGAACGCTTTTGCTACATTAGTTTTGACAGGGTTATCCAAAAGATCTTCGTTCTTTTTCAATTTGTTGACGGTCCCCTGTTCGATTTCGGGGAAAACTCTTCGCGAAAATATGTGACGCGTACTATTTTGTTTACACACCTGGAGTTTCAGCACATTCCGATTCATATTTCTTTCATTACTTAAAAATAATTACTTAATTACCAATTATGCTTAACTTTTGGACACCAGTGTATATAGTATAATATACATTCTGTACCATCTGTAGTGCAAATAATATTTCTCATTGATTAACAGGGCCACTCAAAAGTATTCCATTGCATAATTATATATTGTAATTGGTACGCAATTTGGTGTTTGGTTCGCATTTTAAAAGTGTTAAACTATTTAATATTTTATAAAATTGATATACGTTGCACAGGATTACACCAAGTTATAGTCATCGTTGAGTCTGTCCATCCGTTCGTCTGTTTGTCCACATATAATAGAGCAAAAACTACCCAACCAAATCGTTTGAGATTTAAAATATAAAATTGTTGCATAATTTTGTCGAGTCTATTAAAATTTTATGAAAATCGGATGTATAGGTTAATTACAGGGACAATTAGAAGGATTTCATAGGAAAAAATAGTTTCAAGTACATTTTAATGATGTTACAGTCTTTCGAATATAATAGAATTGACATGAATATATAAATTAGATACTAAAATATACTTTCTGTACAATTTATGATACAAAGAATATTTATTATTATTTTACAGGGCTACTCAAAAGTATAACACTGCATTATGATATACGGGGAAATATATTTTGGGGAGTGCTTTAATTACATTAAACTATTTCATATTTTATGAAATTGATATACGTTGCTGCGGTTTAATACAAGTTACTTCCTGTATAATAAAAAGCAGATAGTATTTACAGAACACACAAAAAATTTCGATCACTATAATGTATCTGAAGTACTGTATACTATAACAGTAAGATCTGAATATTTTTTAATTTCGTTGAAGTATAAACCCACCACGCTTCACGTGCAATTTCCGACTTGTTATTTTCAGGCATATAGTGGAGGGTGTACGGAGGTATATGCCTTATATACCTTCTGGATTTTCTTAAGGACCACCGTATACCCTGTTTCTCAGAAAATCTATAGTATATATGTTCTGGGATATACTCTATGTCTTGCGCGCGTATACCTTCTAGAACGTATAGTCGCTGTTTTTTTTTTTTTTTTTTTTTTTTTTTTTTTTTTTTTTACGACTACACCACTGATAGTTTTGCATTTCCTCACCTATACAATGTTTCAACAATTCATCTGTAGACATATCTTCATAAACAGGTTTTATAACTTCTTGGACTTTTGGTAATAAAGGTGGCTTGTCGTGATGGAATTGTTCAAGCTCATCCCGAGCTTATCTTTATAATGAATTCGAATTTTTGAAAATTATTTTACCATAGTATTCTGACATGTTAAGGAATTAATTTATGCCCCCCTCCCCCCCAAAAACACTTTTTGAACCCATCACATCGGGAAATCCCCTTAAGGCATTTTAAAGATTTTCTTTCCTCTGGCGATGACTGTGAATCACTCGAAGGCGCTCGGATGTCGACATTGTAACATTATTTTAACATCTACGAGGGTTTTTGTATTTTAAAACCTACATTTATATGGTTTTAGCACTTGTTTTAATGACAAAATTTCGTAATTTTGATTTTGTGTATTTAAATGTTCTTGTATAAAAACTTCTATCATAGTAACCTCCCATGATAACGATGCTGTACTGCTTAATAAATGAAGTTATAACAAATGTAGACTATATTTAAGTTCATTAAATATAATTAACAATTTTATTTCTTTTTAAAAAACTACAATATAGAAAACAATTCTTTGAAAGAAAATTATTATTTTTTTTTTAATCGAGTAAAATTTATTACCACATGACTTGGGATATTTTAACTTGAAATTGGAAAGACTTTACGACTGGTATTTTGAGATCGATTTTTCAAAAATCGATTCTAAATAATAAAAGAATTATAAGATTTGTCTAATACTTATATATATGTATTGAAAGAATATATAGTAATATAAGAACAAATATAAGAATGAACATGTCTTCAGCATTTTGGGGGTGGGGGACCAAGACAAATAAACTTTAACACTTTATCGAAAAATTTTAATAACTGTGATTCATTATTTTCAATCCATAACTTTTTTATGAATTTAAACCGTAATCTTTTATTCAGATTTATTTTTTAAATTACAACACAAATATTTATAGCTATAAGAAACAAACATGCGAAAAAAAGTTAACCGTTGAAGTTTTTACTACTATTAATTGTTCTTTATGGAAGGCTAAACCTGAAAAGAGAACAAAGTTATAGCAAACATTGATGGTTTGATAAGTGTGACAAGAATGTTTGGTATTCTATTTCATAGGTAACAACGAATTGTTTTTGAAATCCTGTCAACGGTGTAGAAATCGATTTCTCTTTCAGTGAGTTGTTCGGTGAATTATGTGGAAAATCAAATTATTACAATTAACGCTTGATTCACTTTATCGGAGATATTCAAAGCTGCAGTCTTTTATTAAAGTTCAAGCTGTTTTAGCCTAAGAAGGGGGGGGGGGAAAGGAATCTTCTACAGTATGAAGGTAAGTAACATCTAATTTTTTTGATTGCGAAATTGAATATTATTTACATTAGCAGATAAATATCTATTAGCATAATATATCATGAATTATGCATATATAATATAAATATAAAAACTTTTTGTGTCTTTTGGGGGATTTTCTTGGCTCGTTTTTCTTTTACTTATTATAGAAAAAAACAATGCTTAATGTATTGTTAAACTATTATTTACGAACGGTGTTCGAATCTTATTAATGTACAAATTTCTAAAAAAAAAAAAAAAAAACATTTAAAAATTATACAATTAAAAAAAAATTCGTAAATATGACTTTAAAATTTCAAGAAATAGACTTGAGAATTTTTCAATTCTTGATACTTTTTATGCTTCAATGTATGCTTGAATTTTCAAATGAAAAAAGATTACACTTACTCTATAAAATCTATTCTTGAACATAACATGTAAACAGGTTGTCTTAAACAGGCTGTCTAAAAAAAAAGAAGACGACAATATAGGACAATTAAGGAGGTTGAGCACTCTATGACAAACAATTTTTGTTTGAGAAACCGTGATCTTTAAACGTTTATATACCCCCCCCCCCCTTCAACAATGATAAAGATATTTTAACGAGAGCTAAGCTTTTTAGACTTTCCTTACCTTTTTTGAGATGCGATGACAAGAATGTCGATTGGATTCCAAAATATGGAGCATCTGATTCGGTGTTTAGACGAAGATGGTGGTCATTTACACCATTTCACGATACCGTTACATTTCATTTGAATGAAAGCAAATTTTTTGTAAATTTCGTTTAAGTACTTTATTGAAGTTTTGAACAAACTTCCGGGTTTGAATTAGAATGATGCATCTTATATTTTTTAGTGAATATATGGATTACAAACCTGTTTTTCTGCACAAAAATTATTTTTTGTAATGTGCTCTTTTACCATTTAAAACTTGCCTCATCTTTTTCTGAAAAACCCTGTAGACTTTCAATATCATTTTTGTAAGGTCAGAAGTAAAAAAAAAAAAAAAATAAATAAATAAATAAATAATAATAATAATAATAATAAATCGGTCTGCTCTACAAATTTTCATTTCAAGCTGATATCAGAGGTATTCTTTTCTCCTATTTTGAATTAACATTCAAGCTGATAAAATGTTAGAGCTATGAACATAATATATGGTAGGGATGTAGAGGGGCTAGTTAAGTTACTTGAGAAAAAAAAAATATGCATATCGTGTGAAATTTTTTGTATAACGCTGGACTCAAAAATACATTTCCTTTAATTTTTTATATTATCAGGGATAGCGTCAAAAATATTTCCTTCCACCCCAGTTTATCTTCGAATCTACTGAAGCTAAAATTATGAAAAAATTAGAAGTAGTAGACGTAAAATTGAATCTTGCAGGGAAACTATAGAGATTACCCTCGGAGTTATTCCATACAAAATGAGTAAACAAATTAAAAAAAAGTCGTGTTCCCATAGAAACCGATTTTAATAAAATTTGATATACAGATTCAGTTCATCTTTAAACGGAGCTATGCAAGATACTTTGACAAAAAGTAAAATACTTTAGCAGTTCTGTACATTTAAAAAACTTGGGATATAGAACGGCATATCAACATTCGTTCAAAATTTGCATGTTTAGTTTTCATACATAAAATTATGCTTTTGAGTAAAAATAAAAAAAAAAGAATATTGACAGATATTATCCTTATAAATCACATAACCTGAATTAATTATTTATGAAGAACTTTAAAGCGTTATTATTCAAATTATTAAAAAATGGACTTGGTCTACTATAGTTGTGAGCATCTCAATTCAAGTGAACAATCACAGGTAAAGTTTTTTTCTTTTTAATTGGCATTATTATATTTATTATTTACTTACTTAACATAATTGTCATCATTATTTCTGATTGCAAAATATTCGTCTAGGGCAAAAAGTTTATACCTGTGTTCAGTTTGAAAACATTAATAAACACTTTGCTCATCCTGATGTTACATAAACTGGCGACAGATGTATTTTGTGAACAAAATGGTAAGATAATATAAATTTCTTCGTATATTTGAATAGTTAAAATTTAAAGGCATTTAGTTTGTTTTCATGTAATTCACAAGTTTTTTTTTTTTCAATTTTTGTTACAAACATTAAAAATTTAACAGGAATAAATATGCTTTTAAAAATAATTATGAAATATTTTTAAAATTCTCCAAAAATTAAAAACCTGTGCAATTTTTAATTTTCTAAATGACAATATCCCAAGATACTTAATGATATAAATGTAATTTTTTCTCGTGTTCTTTAATTGTTTAGAATTTCTGAATTAAAATTAAACCTCTTAATGTTCCAAAATAAACGCAAACTATATATTTGATAGAATTTATCATATTTTGTTCCTTCACTTTGTCAATCTTGTGACACCTGTCACAAAGACGCCAAATTGAAACTTTGCACAGGTCGCAATTTTCTTTTTGCTCGGTCCTGCAAATGAAGACACAAAGTATAATCCAATTAATTTATGTTTCCAACTATCGAAAATATTTTTTTCTTTACTGGAAGATTTTGTAACAGTAAATTTTTCGCATGTTTTTCGAAGAGATTCTAGTTTCTACTAAAATATTCTGGCGCAAAAACCACGTACAAAGTGTTATAATTTGCTCACAACAGGAAGAGCAAAATTAGAATTTTCTGTTTTTATGCAGATAGATTTACATAATTTTGAGTATTTCTTTAGATGTAAATATACAGAATGTGTGGTAAACGTACAGAGTAATTTCCTGCTTTTTAACAGAATCTCGGTTTTTAGTTCCCTGTAAAGGAGGTGGGTTAATAAGGGCCATTTTCGCCCATCAGCACCTAGACGTGACATACATTTTTTTTATTAGTATACCTCATAACAAGTAAGAAAATAATAATATCTTGAATGAAAGTTTAATAATTGATGGAAAAATAAAATATAGATTTAAGTAAATATTATGTGTATTAATGAGCATAAACACAATTGTCATTAGTTTTAATCCATATAATCAATAGTAAATACAACAAAATGCGTAAAATTAAGATAAATGGAGCTTACTAAGATTATTCTTTCAATGCATGAAATATCGGAAGTAATAAATAACAAATAATAATAATAATAATAATAATAATAATAATAATAATAATAATAATAATAATAATAATAATAATAATGTAGTTTCAGACTTTTTGGACAATATGTTTTAGATTATTTTCGTTATTGATTGCTTCACCAGAATCACTAATGGACCATCCAGCGGCCGCATCTTGTACAGTATATGAACATATTCGATATTTGGGTTTTTAATTTTGATTGAGCGATGGTACATTACAGTAGACAGAAACCATAATATGAAAACAACAAGCACCCAGCACTCTACGACACTTTTGCGTACTTTACACTGACAGTACCATTATGTTATAATGTTTAGCTGTGTTTTTATCCAAATTTTATAGGTTTTAGAAATTGTGCGCTAAAAAATCAAATTTTGGGTACGAGAGCTGTTCCTTAGCATCATCTGTTGAAAACTGTTGCTGCTTAATTAAGAATCTTGCCATTTCATGTTCAATATCAATTTCGTGCAGAAGTTTCAAACAATCCCGGTAAAATCTATCAATACTCTTCACATCATTTGGCTTCAGCCACTTTCTGATATTATATGAATATTTTTTTAATATGTTTGTAAGTATGTTAGCGTAATTGTTCTTTGTTTCCACGAAGTAAGGAACGAAGACATCCAAAATGTAATTTGAAGTAATGAAGAATACCATATGCTTAACAAAAGGTCTTCCTTTGTATAGCCAGAAGGAATGTCTCTGAAAGGAAGAGTAACACATTTCTAGATATAAACGTATGTGCTATCGAAAGCAATCATCACGGTATCATTGTTGTCATCCGGAATAAACAATCTTCCTGCTGAAGGCCTCGTATATTTTTCAATAACTTGTGTTCTGATGATGTGTTCCTTCTAGGGTGTTTTAGAACAACGTTCTCAATCAAAGCTTGGTTTTCATATTTTATAGAAGATATTATTATTTTTCTAATATTGAATAATGTAGACAGAACACCACGATAGAGACCAGTTCTAAGTTTTACAAGTAACATTGCAAAGTAAGTACGAGATGACCTCTTTATTGAGGAACGTATTTTAGACTTTACAAGTTTAAAGATATAGTTAAAATCAGACATAAATATACCCATGAGAATATAATAATAGATTTCGGAATAGTCGGAAAATTTTCGTCCCAGTGTATAAAAATTGAGGCCTTCTTTGCTATATGATATTGGTTTAAATATTTTCATGCATCGCATTTCTTACACCGATGTATTCTCACTTACAGGATTTAAATCTTGCATAGTCAATTTACCGATCAAGTAATATGAGTTTTACAGCATCGTTTTCTCGAAAAAATATAGATATTAGTTTCTATAAAGGCTTGAGTTTCAATAGGTTTTGCTACAGTAACGAGGCAGTTCTTACCTTTACACATTATACAACAAGTGTTAGAGTTGTGAAAATGAGATACTGATTTTAAATGTATATTAGGTTTCTTATTTGTGGTCTCATCGACAGTAATCGTTGACGCATAATCTCTTATTGTTACATCAGAAGAAGAAATAGAAGTATTTAGAGCCTCGAGAGCACGAAATACATATTATTTGCATTTAGAGCACTATTTATAACCACTCTGTAAATCTCAGTTTTTCGAACATCTAAGTAACAATATAACTTTACTGTTAGAACAGATACGAAAAGTTTTCTGCGAGACTTTACAACAATGACATTGGTATCCAAGCATTATTTATTAGTAATATCTTTAATAAATATTTACGAAAACAATTTTAGAAAACAACATTGACGTCTGAGCAACGTTAATACTTTTTAAGTACTGGAAAAGAAGTCTGAATGCGCTCCGATAGTAGTGCATTTGATTCTCACACAAGATAATTTTTTTTCTTTTACAGGTAGAAGCGCACACTGAACCTAAATAAAATAATGCTCATTTAAAAGCTTATAAAGAGCAGAATCATTGCATGTCAAAATTAATTGGGTTCATCGAGCGCTTCTTAGTAAAAAATTAATTCAAAGACGCAAAAAACGTCAAAAATGCAGAAAAAAGGCCATAACACTCTACTTTCATGCTATAATTTCCATGACTTACTATTTTATTTATCATGTAAAACTTATATTAAACAAAAATAAATATTTTTAACTATACAAAACCACAGAACAATCATCTGAATTCGAAACTTTTTTTTCCGGGTATATGATGGGCGAAAAATAGCCCTTATTGACCCACATCCTTTACTCTAGATTATGCGTTATTTCACAGTAAAAACATTTAATAGAGTAGATTACCGTGCTGTACTACCCAGCATTTTAGTGCACTAAAGAAGTTATATCAGTTTTATAAGATTTTAAATTTCATTTTGCGAAATACAATATATTGGTTCGGGATATTGTGTTGAATATGAAGCGTGGGACGAAAGGAGGGCATCTTCATCAAAATGTAAACAGGAAGAATTGGGATTTTATGCTCATTAATGCTCTAGAAGTGCAATATCCCCCCCCCCCCCCACACACACACACATCTTCTGGAACCTCAATGTATGTCCTCCCTGATGTCTGAATTCAACAAAGTTCGTGGATAACCACGAACCACGTTTATACCACGTCGTTGGCCCTCTACGAACCTAAAACATTTTCGACAAAGCAGTAAACCAAATTACAAGTCTCTTCTTTTGAATGTGAAACTATTTTATCTTTAAAAATAAATAAACTCTAACTAAACAAGTAATAAAAATACGAATTAAAAAAATCATGAAATATTGTTATCAAAATGGCATTTATTAAATTTCTTTTGCAATGTAATCTCGCATAGTACAGTTCCTATTCTTCAGGGGGAAGTCGTCCAAGATCTAATGTCGAAGATGATGCATGCGAGTCAGAGTTGTCGTCTAAAAGTGCCTCTTGTGTTCCTCCAATTCAATGTCGTCAAGTTTGGGGAAGAAATATGCCTGATTTGTCGAATTCAACATGTGGAGATAGAAATGAGAAAGTGTGCTGTCCTTTAGCAGACGATGAGGAAAATGCAACCATGACTGAAACAACAAAAATAGAATTAAATAACACTGAGTTGCCAACGACATTGGTTGAAGCTTCTACAACCCCACCACAAAATGAATCAAGTGGTAGTAGTTTTAGAAACAGATTTCGATCCTTTCCAGACGGTAAGATAGAAATATACACTTCTGTAAATTATAAGGAAAGAACAAATTATTATTTTTATTATAATTTTATTATATTTTTTCTTATTACATCTTATATTAATCATTAGTTGTATTTTAAAACATCATTCTTTTGAGGGTGATGATAATAATTATGTTTAAAATGAACGGAGGCTAATTTTTGTTATTTTTTACTCAGGAAATAGCATTTTGGAGGAAAACTTGCAATGTAAGTAATGTTTTACCGATTTTTGTGTCAATGCTGTATAATCATTTTTCAGCATAAGTGAAAAATATACTAGGTTTTCAAGAATTATTGCATATTGCACACATTCAGATTATAATGTGTTTAATAAAACAAATATTTATTTTACGCATAGTATATTACAATACAAAAAAAAAAAAAAAAAAAAAAAAATAGTTCCTTCACAATTTTAACAGTAAGAGAAAATTAGCGTTGTGGAAATTTATTCATTTATTTCATATTAAGAAACATTTTATGTATGTCACAATTATCACAAAAAACGTCTGATTGATAATAGAATTCTAGAATATCTAATTTTAGATATTTAAACGATTACATAATGTCGGTGTTTCTTAAAGTATCCCGCTACATTCGGAGACATTTTTTTTAAATTCTACTTTTGACACATGTTTTGGTATTTTTCAGTGTAATCTAACACACAATAAAAAAATTATAAAAAATGTATAATATCTATGCAACTTTAAAATTTTGAAGAATTTTGGTCATTTTTTAGCATTTTTTTAATAAAAACGGGTCCGGCTTAGAAAAAAAAATGCATGAAACACATTTTTTTTTTCAACATATGCATATTAAATTCACTTGAGTATAAGGAACTAAAAGCTATTCAATATACGGAAATGTAAAAGACATACAGCTAATTATATACAAATACATAAAAATTTTCAACAACTTTACGTGTAATTCTTCATAAAAGTAGCTATACAGGGTGTCCCAAAAGGTCGTTTACAAACTTAACATGCTGGTCTGTCATATCATGATGAACAATATTAAATAGGAAACTAAGGGTCCCAAACGTCTTCCAAAGGAGATATGCGCCATTAAAGTTTAGGGTCCAAAAATTCAAATGATTATAAAAAACAGAAAAATTGGTCGATTCGTTTGCGGTTTTCACTAAAACTATTCTTTACGTCAGTATTTTCTTGAAAATAAATTATAAAGATAAATTTCAAAAAATGTCGATAGAGGGCGCTTTAGACTTTGGAGTAACGATAAACTAGTTTTTACCAGTATTTTTTGCATCTCATTAAATTTTTTTAGAAGCTTAGACATAAACTTAAATTTTGAGCTCACAATCTAAATCGTTGGAAGTGGTTAAGTAGCGCAAACTGAATTCCGGTGGGAGGTTCAAATTTCAAATGATTATAAAAAACGGAAAATTTGGTCAATTGATTTGCGATTTTCACTAAAATTATTCTTTATGTCAGTATTATCTTGAAAATAATTTATAAAGATAAAATTCAAAAAATGCCGATAGAGGGCGTTTTAGACTTTGGAGCAACGTACAACTGTTTTTTGCATCTCATAATTTTTTTTAAAAGCTTAGACATAAACTTAAATTTTGAGATGAAAATCTGAATCGTTGGGAGTGGTAAAGTAGCGCAAACTGAACTGTGTTCAATGGGGGTGAGGAGGTTCAAATTTCAAATGATTATAAAAAACGGAAAACTTGGTCGGTTTTCGCTAAAACTATTCTTTATATCAATTTTTTCTTGAAAATAAATTTTACAGATATCTTTCAAAAAATTCCTTCAGAGGGCGCCTTAAACTTTATAGTAACCAACAACTATTTTTAACCGTTTTTTTTTGTATCGAATAAAATGCTTGTAAAAGTTCAAACTTAAATTTTGTACTCAAAATCTGCATCGTTGTGAGTAATTAAGCGGCCAAAAATTGAACTGCGTTCGAGGGGTGGGGAAGGTAACATTTCAACTCCTGAACACAGTTCAGTTTGCGCTACTCAACCCCTCCTATCGATTTAGATTTTGAGCACAAAATTTAAGTCTAAAATTTTGCAAGCATTTAATTAGATAAAAAAAAAAAAAAAAAAAAAAAAAAAGGTTAAAAATAATTATTGGTTATTCTAAAGTTTAAGGCGCCCCCTAACGGATTTTTTTAAATTTATCTTTAAAATTTATTTTCAAGGAAATATTGACATAAAGAATAATTTTAGCGAAAACCGACCAATTTTTCCGTTTTTTATAATCATTTGAAATTTGAACCTCCCCACCCCCACTGAACACAGTTCAGTTTGCGCTACTTTACCACTCCCAACGATTCAGATTTTCATCTCAAAATTTAAGTTTATGTCTAAGCTTCTAAAAAAAATATATGAGATGCAAACAATAACGGAAAAAAATAGTTGTACGTTACTCCAAAGTCTAAAGCGCCCTCTATCGGCATTTTTTAAATTTTATCTTTATAAATTATTTTCAAGATAATACTGACATAAAGAATAATTTTAGTGAAAATCGCAAATCAATTGACCAATTTTTCCGTTTTTTATAATCATTTGAAATTTGAACCTCCCCTCGCAATTCAGTTTGCGCTACTTAACCACTTCCAACGATTTAGATTTTGAGCTCAAAATTTAAGTTTATGTCTAAGCTTCTAAAAAAATTTAATGAGATGCAAAAAATAATGGTAAAAACTAGTTTATCGTTACTCCAAAGTCTAAAGCGCCCTCTATCGACATTTTTTGAAATTTATCTTTATAATTTATTTTCAAGAAAATACTGACATAAAGAATAGTTTTAGTGAAAACCGCAAACGAATCGACCAATTTTTGTGTTTTTTATAATCATTTGAATTTTTGGACCCTAAACTTTAATGGCGCATATCTCGTTTGGAAGACGTTTGGGACCCTTAGTTTCCTATTTAATATTGTTCATAATGATATGACAGACCAGCATGTTAAGTTTGTAAACGACCTTTTGGGACACCCTGTATATCAAGAAATAAGTTACGTAGAGCTAATTCTTTAGTCTATTACACTCTAGACATTATCGAAAAGCTACAGAAAAATATAGGATAATAAAATTTTAAGCTAAAGCAATAGTCATCTACTTTTCCAGATGAAAATCTAATTTTTCAGAAAACACATTTAAGGTTTTCAAATTCGGTTCAAATTAACGTCGTATGCTTTTTTTTTTCTTCTCTTACTAGCTCTAATTTCATTTGTAACAGGCGTACTTGAAAAATAAAAATATATATAGAGACAGAAATGTTCACTCTATAAGAAATTGAAAATTTAAAAAAAAATAACGAATTTTCATAGAAATTGAAGATTTAAACATTTGCTTTAACCTCTTTTATACAACGAAACACCTTGAACTTAAAACAATTTCCAAAGACCAAAGCTTTACGCTTAGTAAAGGCAAAAGTTAAAAGTACAACTAATGGTTTTAATTATCACATAAAAAATAACAGTGATAAATATATCAAATAAACTCAACAAAAAAGTTTTGCAAATATTTATCTTCTGAGTATGCAGTATTAATGTGTCTTTTATGCCAGTTGTTCAAATAATTTCTTAGTTCGGGGGCAAACAGTAGATGATGATGACACCTTGATTCGCCTTCCAAAGAAAATAGTCTTTAGCGATTTTAGGTTGGCAGACACTATTGCAGTGATCCGCAGGAAAGTAATTCCGGAAAATTTTAGTATATTTTATCATGATCCCAGGACTCCAAAACCACGCACCTGTTCAAATGTTGATATATACATAAATGTATCCATATATTAATTATCCATGTACATATATATATACATACATATATATATATATATATATATATATATATATATATATATATATATATATATATATATATATATATATATATATATATATATATATATATATATATATATATATGTATCCATATATTAATATATATATATATATATATAAGGTACTTGTATCCTATATGGACAGTGCTCTCAATATGGACACTCCTAATATTTTTTAAAATAACGATTTTGATCGAGAAATCGCGCTATATGTCCGTGAAGAAAAGCAGTTGAAAAAATAATTAAGCCAGGAAAGTACAAAAAAGCCATTTAGAAGGAAACTTGTTGTTTTGTGGTGTGCTGATCGTAAATACAGGTAAGTTTAAACTCTTATTAGGCAATGTAAAATTACTTTAAATATTGAAAAGTGGAGTGTTTTAGAAAGCTTTTAAAACATATTTTCAATTGCTATTGCATATATTGCTTAAAAAGTTTTCGTTATTTATTTATTACAAGATTTAATAAAACTACTCCCGATTCCCAATATGGACATCTTATGTCCACATTGGAAGTACAGAAGGTGAATCTTCAGTTTCACAAAAATAGAAAGCTAAGCAAAACCAACTACCATTTCATAATATTTTGTAGTGACTGAGGTGCTTTTCATTGGTTTTCGAAGAGCCACAACCGAAAATGACCGCTCTTTCCTAAGTGCATGTTCTGAAAATATTTATTGTGCCCTACTCTCCCCTGCAATATCTTAAGTTACATTTTTTTAATCACCTTTCCTCTAAAATTCCATAGAAAAGTGGTTCTTCCATACACCTTTTTTAGTAAATCAATAAGGAGCCACCTGTCCATAATAGGGACTAGTGGTTCCTTATATGGACATTTGTAAATATTTTTTGTTTTCATCATTTAAATTAAACCGTAATAGTTACAAGGTCGCTAATTTTAATAATGATTGTCAACAGTCCAGGGATCATGGTCATATATATTTGTAGTCCTATTACGTGTACATGGGGGTGAAAAAAATAGATTTTCCTTAGGGTGTCCATATTAGGCACAGGTACCTTATATATACTAGTACATATACATATATTCTTAGTGGAAAGTCCGTTATACGGGCAACTTGCGTGGCAATTAACAAATATTTAAAGCGTACATTTATAACCAACTCATGAATATTAGCAACTATAAAACAACTGCTGATCATAAAATATTTTTCATTGATTTTTATGATAATAATTTCAAAAGTTTTGCTTGATATGTAGATTACATTTTTTTAGGTTTCAGTAAAGGTATATTATCATCGAGTTTTGACAAATCAAAGATCCTGAAGCAACTTTATAATTCCTTACGTTGTCTTTAGTTTATTTGTTAAAGATTTACTTGTATAGCAAATTCTTTGTAAGATATTTGCAAAAGTTTGGGATTCATTTTCCTTGTTGTGGTCCTTGATCAATTTTGAATTTGATGTCGCAACTATGTCGCACTCGAGAGCATGCAACATACGATTGCCCATGACTAAAATATAAGATCTGACAAATATATTGCCGACATATTGTAGCGTTTGTCCTTGAGACATATTAATAGTCATTGCAAATACAAGTTTGACCCGAAATTGTCATTTTTTCAATTAAAATGGAAAGTCGGATACTTGTTAGGGCACAGGTCAATTCGCGGAATGAAAACAAATTCTCCTTTAATAGTTATCTCCCTTAATGTAAGTATTTCAGCAATTTCAACCTTTTCAGACCTGAGCATAAAATAACTGTTCAAATATATATTTATTGCTTTTGCGTTATCGAAATGACACCATAGATGACAGAAAGAGTCATTTTTATGAAAACAGTATTTTAGGGGACTAGTAATTTAGGTTTACAAATATGGATATAAAAGTACTAATCCCCTTAAAACACCAGTTTAACTATCAGTAATATAAATTTACGCAATAACAAAATTAAGGTCTTTAAACCAGTTAATGATCAGTAAATCTTCACATTTTTTTAATTGTAAAGCATTTAAGTTAAATAACCATGAATATTTCTTACTTTTTTGGCCACAATGTCTTGAAGGTATTTTCGAAACTCGGATGACAATAATATTTATTTATGATGTAATATTCATCAGTGTTGACATTTATTAGTTTTGTTTGAAAACAAACAAAAAAAAACAAACATTCAGCTGTATAGAAGTAAAGTAAAATTGCAAAAAAATCGAACAGTTTAGTTTTTATGAGGAAAAAAATGGAGATACACATTTGTGTACCTCAGGTCTGAAGAGGTTAAGTTAGGTTTTAAATCCTTAATCACAGTGTGTCCCACCGAAATAAAGCCACTATGATTTTGTATCGTAATCGGACAGGAAACAAACCAATGAGAACGAAACAAATATAATACGTTCATAGACAAATGCATATTTACAAGGAATTATTCACTCCTTGCCATGTCTGGGCAGGAGAAAAAATTGAATGTATAAAAAAAGAGGGAGATAAAAGTGTCCCACTGAAATAAAGCCACTACTGTTAATATCCAATGTATCAACCAGGAAGCAGGACGTTTCTGTCCTGCCATTCCGGTCCCGCCGTTTCGACCCTGAGATATTTCGGTTCCAAGTCATTTCGGTCCCAAGTCATTTCGGTCCCTAGCCATTTCGGTCCTTAGCTATTTCGGTCCCGAGACATTTTGGTCCCTTCTCCAGCAAGCTGAAATTGTGTGCAATTGAAATATGTGACATAATTTTATAGGGAACGTTGCAATTTTTTTATCTGAAGGCCATAAAATTTTGGTATAATGCGATAAAGGCCCGAAAACCGCATACACGTATAACTCGGATTCAAACTATTACAACCCTTACAAATTTCATATGGTAATCATGGAATATATGATGTGGCATACCATTTACCAATCTCTGGAAGATAGTAGCATCAATATTATCCCAGGCTTCAATGATGATGGTCTCCAGTTCTGCCATAGATTTAAACTGTCTGCCATTATCATATACAGGTCTACTGAGTATACCCGACGCATTTTCTAAAGGGTTGAGATGACAATACAGGACAGGTCATTCCATGAAATGCACCTAAGTTTTCAAATACATTCCTAAGAAGATTTTGCAAAGATTATTGGGACATTCTTCTGCTGTAAAATCCAACTTAGACCACCAATTCATTCTGCAAATGACAGTTAATGGGTTCCTAGTATTTCTTGGCAATTGGCAACCTACATGCGTTCTGAGTGAAAAGCCAGGTTTATCACCATAGTCCAATTTTTCAAACACCATTAATAATCCCCCGCCTAACAAACTATGTTGAAAGCTATCCACAAGCAAAGCAGAGTCGATGGAGCCAAATATAAACAAACCTGCAAGGACCAGCGGCATCGTGTTATGTTCTCAGATGAGAAAAAAATTAGTTTGGATGGCTCAGACAGTCTTGCTTTCCATTGGCATGATATGAGAAAAGGAGAGGAAAATTTTTCCGAAATACAGCATGGTGGAGGTTTATTAACATTGTTGGGATGCTTCGGCTATAGTGGTAAACTTAACGGCTTTCCCCTCAGACCGCATGTAGGCTAACGATTATCAAGAATTTCTAAAAACCCATTTATTGCCATTGCGAATATATTGGCTATTAACAGTAGTGCCTTTATTTCGGCGGGACATTTTATTCCCCCTCTTTTTTATACATTCATTTTTTCCTGACCAAGTGGGGCAGGGAGTGACTTACTCCTTGTAAATGCATTTCTGTATCGACTTTCTTAATATATTTGTTTTGTTCTCATGAATTTCTTTCGTGTCCAATTATGGTAAAATATCACGATGACTTTATTTCGGTGGTCATTTATTTTCGGTATTACACACTGTATAAACTAGTACCGTTGTACAGACCGTTTTTAGTGTTTAAGTTATGTAAGAACATAATAATTGCGCCTTTTTTAAAGTTCAATATGTGTGGGGCCTGGTGGAATTTCGTTGTTGAGAAACTCAACTGGATACTTGTTGTATGATGAAAAAACGATAAAAATATAAAACTTGATTAGGAAATAATAAAAGAAAATCAATAATAATTTCTTAATTATCAAATTAAATTGTATAATATCTAATGTCGTACATATTTTCTTTATATTTTAATATTTGCAGCAAACGAAGCAATTTAAATCATTTAGTTTTTCTTATGCAATGTATATTTTTGCAAAAAAAAAAAAAAAAAAAAAAAAAAAAAAATTAAAAAAAATTAAAAAAATAAATAAAAATAAGGTAACGAAATGTAGAAACTCTTTTTTTTCATCATGAGATATAATACAACAAAAGATAGAAAATAAAATATAATTTAACATAAAATAACTAAACATATAATTTAAATCATTTTTAATATTTCTTTTATAATGTAAACTTCAGTATTTTAAAGTTTAAATTAAATGTATCTTAATTAAAAATTGTTTGAAAGGAAGAAAACTGTTTTTACTTAAATTTATTGTTTTCATTCGACATTTCGACTTTTATTTAGGCTTAACTTTTGCGACAAATTACATTAATGAAAAAATAATATATATACAGGGTGAGTCATAAATATCGAAACAATAGGCTATCTCCTTATATATTGCCCCTAGACCCATACTTCCAATTGCAAAAATTCATAAAAAAAGGTGAAATTTTTGATAAGATAAGTTGCAACTCCATGGGGGGTCTATTTGAAAAAGTACGAAAATTAACTTTTTATACGGCCCCCGTAGGATAAAAATGCCAATTAGGGAAACTTTCCTTATCCAGTCCTGAATAATACACAAAAAGTTGCATCGTCATATCTTAAAAATTCGCGGAGTTATAACCGTTTGAATAATTCATCAGGTATTAAGGGATTAGACACAAATTGAAATGCGCGCAATTCAAAAGACAATGTTACTTTAACAGTTGTAGGAAACGCGTAAAAAATCTATCTTTTGAGTTAGAATTTTGATTTTTTTTCCCTTTTTACTTACCCATCATACGTAGTATAGGGTAAATCTTGCAATCGTTTTGAAAATCGAAAAAAAAATTTTGACGGATTTACACGTTTTAGATAGTGGAGATTCCGAAAAACATATTTTTAGAAAAAAAAATTTGCCGTCTGTCTGTCTGTCTGTCTGTCTGTAAACGCTCTATTTCCCGAACAAATTGAGATAGAGGTTTGAAATTTTGTATGTAGTTAGTATATAAAAATGGGACGAACTCTATTTAATATCAGCAACCTCGATTATCCGGAACTATTTTTTTCGGACTCTCGAAAAATTTGTTCTGATGAAAAATATATAAAACTTTTCGAATTTTTTTTTGTTCTAAGGAATGGACGTAAAAGGCAATAAAATAACACACATTTTGTATATGGAACGAAGTCGATCGGAATATTAGTTGCCGAGATATTTGTAATCTTGTTTTCCACATTCTTCGATTTTTCATGACCCTGTATTTCATTAAAATTTCAATTCAGAAGTATATTTTAATTGGAAATGAGACGCTTAATCCGACGCAGTTAATTGTTAGTTAATAGAATTATTATTTTTGGAGTTATAAGGATGTTTCTTTTACGCAGTTCGGTACTACTTGAGTAGTTTGGCGCTTTATATAATTTGTCGAAATTGGTACATCAGCAGTTCTTTAATATAGCATTACTATGTATATTAACAATATTTAAATTTTGTTTATGAATTGCAATGCATTGTATAAATAGTTTCGCATGTTTTATTTTCATATACATATCCATGATGGGTAAGTATTACGGTGGCTCCCAACGACTAGTTTGTGATGGTTAGCCATATAATTTGCTAAGAAAATCACATGCTAAAATTTATCATAAAATTAAAAAAATTTCATATTGTTAGTACTGGTTTCAATGCGATAGTTAAAAATCGTTATAACTCCAAACATTATTTATCGGATTTCAATTTCTTTCTATTTAACTAAAAATAAAAATCTGATTTTAGTTTTGTTTCGAGGTTTTTGTTTTTCAATATTTATTTTAGAGCTATTAAAAATATTTATTTAAAAAAAAAACTTTCAAAAAATCATATTTTCAAAAGTAAATAATTTTTCATTTTTTTAAACAAAAGTAAGGTAAAATAATTAAAAATGACATGTTTCAAGTTTGCACTTTTTTTCTTTAACAATTCTTAACTTTTAATAATTTAAAGACAAGAAGTAGTCGGAAAAAAAAATCATTATACAGAAAAACGAAATGTACTGTTTTACTGTCCATTAGTTATTTAAAAGAATGCTTTTCTAAGATGCAGATTAAGTCCTTTTTAAAAAATTAGCTCTCTCAACTTCAAGCTTTTTATCGTCCGGTAGAGGCTATTAAAAAATCTGTATTCTAGGCTCAGGTCAGATCAAGACCGAGACGTTACTTTTTTCTGAAGACTCGCCTATCCTGCTCTAATGTATTTTTCATACCGGAGGGGACTGCTTCCTTTTTCCCAGACTTGCACTGGACGAAATTTCTAATCACGGTCTTGAACAATCCGTAACTAAATCACAGAGCTAATACGTACGTAAAATAAGTAAATTTTGGTTTAATCAATATTTTTACGAAAACCACATAAATTTTAGAACCGCTTTTATTTTACAAAACAATAAAAAAAACTTTATTTATTTATTTATTTATTTTTAAGAATATTATATTTAAATGCTAAAAAATTAAACAAAATAAAACCAGACAAAAAAAATCTGCCTATGACGGAATTCTGTCTTAAACAGAAAATGTGTTGATCCATGCAAAATAAATACCTGAGAATAAAATAAACTCCATTTAACCTTTATAGGAAATGCATTTGTCTATTACGTATTTTTTTTTTCCTATGTGATTCCGTCTCAAAAGGTTTTACTGTCTAACATTTTTCAAATTCTTCAACGCATGGGACATGGATTAGCGATGATAAAATATAAGTGAAACATTTACATATAAACATAGATTCATTGATAAAATAAATATATCACAGGCTTTGGCGCCTCTTTAATAATAAAAAGTATAAATATAAAAAACGAAATTCTATATTAAGTATTTTTGGTCAGAACTCCTCCACGCAAAACAATTTTTAACTATACTGAAGTAAAAAACTATATAGAAATTCACGGCTGAGCCGACTATGATTTACGCTTTTTTCCTGGCTGGTCCGGATTATGATTTTAACATTATTTCATGCCGGGCTGAACTTCTTTCCTTATGGGTCGGTCTAGGACCGGACCTAAATATTACGATTTATTCAGACCTCCAATGCTAACAATCAACATGTTTTAGAAACAAGTTTCAATTTTAAATCAATACGCTGCTTTATTATGGCCAAATAAGAGGCACGGTCGTAAACCGACATATAACAACGTTACAATTTGTGGACGATCCCTTATTTGCTTTGAAAATTGATGAAAAACACTTCGTTTACAGGCATGGTAAAGTGGTGTAAGTCACGAATTTTTGAGAATTTTAAATTTTGATATCTCTGTCAGGTTTTCAGATAGGGAGATGAAATTTTTTTTGTTCAATTTAGGAATGGATAAGGGATAATTTCCTAATTGGGAATTTTGCTCTACGGGGGCCGTATAAAAATTTAATTTTCGTATTTTTTCAATTAGACCCCCCATGGAATTGCAACTTATATTATCAGAAATTTCAACTTTTTTTACGAGTTTTTGCAATTGGAAGTATGGGTCTAGAGGCAATATTTAAGAAGATAGCCTATTGTTTCAATATTTATGACTCACCCTGTAGAGAGATTAACATACAAGAGGGCACTCCCATAGAGCGTAATGGTAACGGGATTGCGCCCGAACGCTTTTAGTGATTATGGGGAAGAAACTCCCCATCGTTATAATATTTTTATTATTGAGTATCTACCTTATTGCGATCTTTCTTTTTTTTTTAAATGTTGCATGTTTACGTTTTCAATAGAATTTCACACCGATACATAAACATGGAATAGATCTTCTATTTTATATATATACTATCTATTCTATGTTCATGAGTTCATGCACGGATATATGCTTTTTTTTTTGTACATGATGAGTGAACGATTTAAGTGCAACGAAAAACAAGGTAAAAATTTCGTCTTGAATGCTATATATCGAAAGCAATAGTGCCACTGGTGTAATATAAAAATATACGACATATTGCACTCTGCAACTCCTTGAAAATTTCATAAATATTTCCATTTGGAAGGAAAATTTTTATAGCCGACGTTTTATTAGTTTATAAAGTTTAACATATTAAACAAACAATCGTTACAATTTTTTTTTTTAAATTTACGTATTTTCAGATAAAGATAAAAATATGATTCTATTGTAGATAATATATATATATATATATATATGTATATATATATATATATAATACCATTAAAAGTAGACAAAATTCACCAATAAATTTTATCAATAAAACAATAAACCAAAACGAAGAATTTGAATAGAATTGAATTATATATATATATATATATATATATATATATATATATATATATATAATAGTGAAACGAGTATATCTGAATAAATAAATAAATAAATAAAATAAAATGAATGCAAAGGAAATTTGTAGTCCACAGAGCAGAATCGTCAGGCCCCAATTGCTTTGGAACTACAAATGAAGTGTGCGGTTTCATCCACGTATTAGCCATGAAATAGCAAAATAATACGTAATTGGGGCTACCAGCACACAAAAACCATATTATTAAACAAGGAACATAGAAATAAATAGTTGAAAAAATGAAAATATACATATATTTAAACAATAACGTGCAGCAAATAGTGTCAGTAACAAGAGTACCTATTTATGCACGTGGAAATGATAAACATGACATTCATATGCAATTTCGATAAAAAGTATGAAAACAAGATGTTGAGAAAAAAAAAGAAGAAACTTATTTGGTTATCCCCATTAATGTAGAGGACAGTGCTATAAAATTGTTAATAAATTATAAAAGCAAGATGTAATAGTTTACTATACGAGCTAAAACAGTATCACGTAGAAAAAAAAGTTTGTTAGTAATTCAAGCGACGGATCTTAGCAGGAAGAGCAGGGTTGCTCTTTTTTTAAACTAGAATGTCATGCGCGCCAAATGGCGAAAAAAATGATTTGAAAAAGAAGAAACAAAAAAACTTGCTATGATTTATCCATAACGAACAAAAAAGATAAAGCTGAATGGAAATATAATTGAACCGGAGAAAATAATTAATGATCGATATATACATAAAATTAAATTAATAAAATAATTAAAATTAGAATTAGGTTATAACATTCATATTAACTTATAACTTAAAATACCATTTTGTTACTTTAATCAGTAACATTTATTGTGACTTTACATAGTATAAACTCATTATCTTAATATAGGATAATAAAAATTAAAAAAATAAATAAATTAATCAATTAATTAATTAATAAAAATTAAAAAAATATATAAAAAAATAAAATATAAAAAATAAATAATTATTAAAAAAATAAAAATAAATAAATAAATAAATAAAAATAATAGTAATAATATTAATAATAATAATACCAAAAATTATATCAATAACATTAAAATTAATTTGATAATTAAAATATAACTATTTAACTATAGATAAAAATAAACAAATATCCATATATTGGTGTCAATTAAACTATTTAAAAATTATGTTAAAATAATGTAAAAATAAATAACCCACTCTTTTTTTTTTTAATTAACCTTTGCGTTTTTATCCAGACAACACCACCCTCCACCGTACTCTAACATCTACCCGCCCAACCGACCTATTTATATATTTTTTTATTACTTTTATAACATTTTTAATTTTTTATTGTTATTTTTATGTTTTATAATTTTTTATACATTTTTTACGCAAAGAATTAATTATAAGATCATGTAATAGCTAATCATAAGATCATGTAATCACTAATTATAAATTAAAGAATATATATATATATATATATATTAAATGTAAATAACGTACAATGAATTCAATAACATTTATAATATGAACATATAACAAATAATAATAAAATTACAGATGAGGAAAAATTCCTTTCGACAAATTTTTAGAATTATATAAATGTAAAGGTTAAAAATAAATAGTGGTACTGTCATTACGCTCAGTAGCATTTTATTCGATATGAATAAATTAACACTATACCTGAATTTGATTTTTTAAAATTTATTCTCATAAATTTAACGTCTGTTTATGTTTGACCTTGTGCCCTTACGGACACGTGTCTGCTTCAGCTGATGACGAGCTGTAGTGTTTTAGCTTGAAACGCGTCCTGAATTGTTTTTTATTCTATGGTGAATTTAACAAAGTGTATTATTTCAATTATTATTTATCATCAGTTTATGCGGTGTTTTTACGCTGATCAACGTTATGTTTCATGAAACTCTTGTTTTAACATTTGAACAGATTTTTTTGATAATTTACTCCTCATTTGAAAAAAAATGTTTGATTATTTCGGCTGTAACATTTCAGATAGTAGAATAAAAGTTTGATTACATCACAAAAATTATATTTTTAATTTGAAATTTTAAAGGGAGAATAGTAATCTTTTTGAGAAAATATATGCTACCAAATTCATTTTCATCTTATTGCCGTTATCCTAGCCATTCTTCTGACAATCAGTAAAATTCACATTTGTCCGTTGAACTAATTCATAAGATTGTTAAATACTATTTTCACAAAAAATATAAATTACAGCATCTTCAAATACAGTGTGTCCAGCAAATAACACCCTGATTTCAAAATTAAAATTCTCAAAAACAAAGATCGATAGTAATATGCGGTAAACGGTTTTTTCATTAGTTAAGCTGCAAAAATCTTATACAAAAGTTTCGAACGATAAATATTTTGAAAAGATTGTGTTCCGATTGCAAAGAATGCTTTGATTTGACATTTTTCTTGCTTTAGATTGCTGCCAGAGAATGTGTTTTTCGGCTTAAAGTGCCATATTTCATAGTTTTTTGAAATTAAAATTTTGAAATTTCGAATTTCTAAAAATTTACTCCGAAAAATCTTTAAAATATTGCACTGTAAGCTGAAAAATTATTTCTCTGCGGGCAATCTAAAACAAAACAAAAATCTCAAATCAAAGCATTCTATGCAATCAGAACGCAATTTTTTCAAAATATTTACTGTTTGAAATTTCTGTATAAGATTTTTACAGCTTAACTAATGAAAAAACCGTTTACCGCATATTACTATCGATCTTTGTTTTTCAGAAATTTAATTTTGAAATCAGGGTGCTATTTGCTGGGCACCCTGTAGATCAGAACACGTTTAGATTGAAGTATTTTTTCTCTGTTCAATTTGCATTATGTTTAGCATGCACTGATTTGAAAGGTAAATAACCACCGAGATGCACAATACAATTAAAAAAAATTGTAATAAAATTATCAGAAATGGACTAAAAGTTTAAAGTTTTTCCCATGAAATTTTGTTGGTGTCCTGGATTGAATATTTTGACAATATAGTGTTACAAAGTATTAGCAGTGCTAATATTGAAGCTTTTTCCTGTATTGCGTTTCCAATTTTTCTTTTATTTATCCAGTATTTTCACACAAGAAATATTCAAAATGCAACTTAATTTAGTTCATTAGATTGAATATAATATTAATTTACCGGCTTAAAATGTGATAATTCAAACAGACATAAAAAATATTAGCGAATGTTTAAATTTGTTATTTATTTTGTCAGAAGATTTAGGATGATGAGAATAACAATTTTCGTTGCTAAAAAATAACGTTTACTTAAAAAAAAAAAAAACTTAAATAGAATTAAATTTAGGATTTAAAGTTTTATTCTGCAGAAAGGGAAGATTAAATTGAAATGAATTTAAAGACATTTGTGCTACATAAAATGCGTTTCGAATAAAAACAAACATAAAATACCAACAACAACAATAATAATAATTTGAATAAATTTGCTGAATGCAATCCACTGAAAAAGAGCATCCTTTTATGCAACTTTAGAACAAGTACAATATTTTTTTTCTTTTTTTTTGTGGTTAAAAATCTTTTTCTAGTTTGAAGCAAATTTTGGTGCTCAATAGCTGCCACCGTAAGATAGTGAAATCTCATACCATTATTTGGAGCTTCCTATTTCAACCTCGTTCCAACTGTTGGAACTATTCTTCAACAAGAGCTCCAAATGTTGGTACAAGATTTCACCATCTTATAGTGGCAGCTATTGAGCACCAAAATTTGGTTCAAACTAGGACAGGACAAGATTTTTAACAGTGATAGTTGAAAAAAAGTTATTCTATTGGTTATTACACAATAATGGATGTTCGGAAATACTCCAGATCTTCAATCAATATTGGTTAAATATTGGTTTTATATTTGATATATTTACAATGGCGTTTCAGTATTGAAGAATAATGGTTTTACATTAAAAATATTGACAGTCAAATGGAATAATACCTCGGCAAAATGTAAACACTCAAACGTTGGAGCAATGTTTTAGGCCATATTAGATATAGCCCATGCAAACTCATATTAGTCAAATAATGTTTTAAGGATTAAATGGCCGATTAAAGCTTTTCTTCAAGTTTTTTTTTTCTTTATATTTTTTTACTTCACTTGGTTAATGCATGCAAAGATGAAATTTTGTAATCGATTTTTCCGTTACTTAATTCTGGTGTATTAGAGTTATAAAAAATTATGTACTCAGATGTGTATCCTACGACAATACATTTTAATATTTAGTTCTTAGCTATAAATTAATAAATTAATTTTAAGGTATTTTCCCATTAACATATCGGACCCTTGTTTCAAAAGTACTACAACTTCAAAATTGGGGGTTTTGACTTATGGCTGTCATTCTACTTTGTTTTATGCCTCTACCAATCACTTAACACGTTGACCGCCACGGTGACTGACATTGGACTTTCCGTTTAGGCCACGTCAATCACCGGTGACTGATAGTGTAAAATATGATAAAGAACTAAAAAAATGTATATTATTTTAAGTAATTATTAAGAAAGTACAATCCTGTAATAAATAAAAGTTAAATAAATTTTAAATGAATTTTCAGTAATCACTTAAAACAATATTTTTTAAAAGTTTTATATCGTATTTTAGACAGTGTCAGTCACCGGTGACTGACGCGGCACTCAACATGTTAAAATACGAGATAGTATGTCGAAAATCCAGCCTCCATTGTGTTTGCAAGACAGACATTAACCCTTCCACAGCCCGGAAAAAGCCGACCCAGTGGCGTGGTTGGTAGCGCCAGCTGCTGCCACACCGCGGGTTCCCGGTTCGAATCCGGGTACGGGCATGGATGGTGTGTTGTCCCTTTAAAAAAAGTGTAATAAATATATGTAATGGATATCTGTAATAAAGTGTTCTGTATTGTCTCTGTTTCTGTGTATTATGGACCAATCGAGGCAACAGACATAGTAGTTATAGGCCTCAAAGCACTGTCAATTCAAATTCAAATTCAGCCCGGAAAAAGTTTTCGCATTTCCTGAAAAACGAAGATTTTTGTGTTACGCCTCTTTTGAAGCCAGAGTGCCATATGACAAATCACCAAATATTCTTTCAAATAAGAAATTTGGGGACAACTATATACGAGTTACAACAATGGAATTAAATGTGTGCCAAACCGAGCTAAAATATGTCAACTGGCTATGAAGTTTTGTAGTGAAATTATTAAAGACATTTCAATTTGAATAAGATATTCTCTTTGTAGTTTTAAAAACCAGTGAAGAAGTGCTAGAATAATTTTAATACAATTATTCTAGATGGTAAATAAATCATAAATTAGGAAACATTTCCAGCTGGGAGAAATTTGTTTGGACCAGGATTCGAACAAAGAAAGCTGAAAATGCTCTGCTGACTGAGCTGAGAATCAGGAAGATCCATTTGAATTTGGCACTTTAGATTTGTCCGGGATAGCTCAGTTGGCAGAGCAGTGGCAGTTTCAACCAAGATTTTCCTGATTCGAATTCTGGTCCGGACATTTTTCGCCCAGTTGGAAATTTATATCTAATATAATAAAGGAGTAGATAGATGTTTCAGTATGCAATCGCACGGACTCCTAATGAATTACTAGATAATTTGTTGAATTAAATTTACTATCGAATTTGGAACAAATGAAAAATTTTACGTAGACTTTAGTGAAATCTTATTGAATGTATACTATTATTTCCTCAACGAAAGTGATAAATGAGATAATGGTTCCGGAAATTTGTATAAGTCCGACATGTAGCCAGATCAGTGTAATGTCGCTCGGGTCTCTGAAAAATCACTTAGGGGGGGCCAAGATCTTTGACTGCAGTATATTACTGAGCTAATAAAAATAATTTTTTAAAACTGTATACAGCATCGAATAACTTTTAACACAGAGTATAAAATGTATGAAGAATAGCATGCAAATTTTTTCACATGCAATGTGTACACTGTTTAAAATATTCCTGTAAAATTACGGACGGAGGCCGGCAGTAGAAATTCTAGTCATACCCGGTAGAAAAAAAAAATCCATGCCCATTATTTGTGCAGCTTTCAATAAAGATTTAATGGGAAAAGAAAAAAAAGAACCATAACACTTTGCTTACTGTTCCATAGCATGTAGCGCGTTAGATCATCACAGAATTGCTTTTTTGTAAAAAAATTTAAAAAGTATGTTGAAGTTAAGTTACTTTATTTTTCGAAATACGACTAAAATAAAGGGTTACAACTTAGCAGGGCGAAATGTATGGGGTCGCACTGTAATTTTGCTAACAGATGGGCTAGAACCGTAAGAATATATTGATTGCCCTTAATTTTCTAACTATCTAAGGGATAAAACCGCTTATTTAGTGTATCAGACTGTTTTTCATGAAATAAGGCTGTTGCCTGTGAAAATTGAAGGGCAAACTCTCAAACGACAGATTTTCTGAATCTCAAATTGCAATAAATTTACAGTTTTTTCTGAGAGTGTATAGTTATTTTTGATTTCTAAAAATCTTCTATCTTTTAGAATATTTTAAATATTTATTTTTGCAATTACGGTTAATTTCAGGATCGTCACATTTATACAGGATGTTTCAAAATTATATCTCAGAAAAATAAAGGCAGGCAGAGGTGACCTAAATAAACGGATTTTGTATATGAATATGGGTGCGAAAATACAGTGTTAAGGGAGTAGAAGGCGCCGTTGAGATCGGCAAATGAAAACACTTTGCTTACTTGAAACGTCATTCTCCACATGGATTTCGAACAACGTGCATCGTTACACCAATCCAGTGCTTGCCCATATGCATTTTATGTATGGAGTTGAGCAAGTAAATGGCTCACACCCAATGCAGTTTCAAAAGCTCTCGTTCTCGAGCTTGTCGAAGGACTATTCCCTACTGTGCATGATGCTACTTCTCCCTCTGAAAGAATTCTGCTATATCTTCCACTGGCCGTACCACGACTCGAATCATAAAACGATCCACTTGCACACAACAGACGCGCAAGCGTTCAGCGTCTGACAGATTCCTACCACACCGAAGCAAACGTCGGTAATAGCATCGGTGTTGTTCCTACCCGGAAATCGTTCCATGTTCCATGTATGTTCTTTGCCTAGCCGTTCCATTTCCTTATGCAGCCGCACACATGAAATGCATGTCGGCAAGCTTCAGATCGGTGTATCGATGTATGTTCCTCAAAATCTGTGGGGAGAATGATGATTCAAGCAGACGAAATGCTTTGATCCACCAAACTCAAGAACGCCCTGTACTACTTAAACGCTGCATTTCCGCAATCACATTTCCATACAAAATCTGCTTACTTAAAGCTCCCTATCTGCCATTACATTTTTGAGAAATAATTTTGAAAGACACTGAACATTCCCCGACAATTATATCAACTTTAACTGTAACAAATAAAGTTCATAATAACTTTTTTTTCCAGAAAAAAATACATTTAAAGAAATTTAGAGCAATAGTATCATGATTTTACAAAAAATAACGTTATTTCGAATTGTTTAGAGAGTTTTGGAATCTCTGACAAGCCTCAAAATGGTGCGAGCAGCTACCCCTTTGCCCGATGATAGAGTTGGACTTGAATGTAGTTTTTTTTTTTAAATCTGTTTCACTTTCTAAAATTAGATAAAAAACTCATGGTCAGAATGAAAATTATAAATAACAATGCTTATGCATTATTTTTATGTATTATTTGATGACTCTCATTCTTAAATGTAAAAACTATTTTTCTGCTGTTAACCGATTAAAATCTTTACTGAATTGCTCTAAAAGTAAAATCATGTTAATAAAATTTTCAAGCACTTCATTTGATTTTTCAATTATTTCTATATAAGTATTTTAAAGTATTGTATTAATTTTAAGGTATTGTACTTTAGGGTGTGGTCAGAGTGGAGCATCTTTTACTAGGATTGTTGGAGGTCAAGATTCTGCTCTTAATGCATGGCCCTGGATGGTGAAAATATTATTTTTTTTCATTTTTCAGTAAAAAAAGATAATAGAATACTAAACAATTAGTATTTTAGTCTCCACATTTTTATGCATGTCAATTGTAGTTTTGAATTAAATTCTTCTACTGTGAATTAAGCGACGACAATAGGTACTTCTTTTTTAAGGAATTTGCTTATGCATTGCCACTTACATAAAATAGTTTAATCATACAATCGCCTGTGCAATGATTCCATGTTCTAAATAATCTGCGTTTGATTTTAATGAATTCGAATTATTTGAATCAATTTGTTTTTACGTTTTAGCAAATGCCTTAAAGCATATTCCAACATAGATGAAAAGTATTTATGGATTCAGTTTGTCTATCTGTCTGTCATCTTTAAGTGCTCTAACTCGCGTAAATACAGTCAGATTGCCATTTATTAATATGTGTTATTGAGGTTTCAAATAGCATATTCTGCATTGAAAATGAAGTGTGTAGGATTTACAATTCGTTTATAGAGACACTCGAAAGAATTCCGTTACATTACGGTCTATGAAAAGAAATCGTTTGCTCTGTATTTTTACTTTCTTCTATCTTTACAAGAAGAAAGTATTGGATTCATGAAAATTTTCGACTTCCGGTTTTCGACGGATTTATAGGTTTTAGAAGGTCCTGAACACGTTTTGACTATTTTTAGAAAATGTCTGTCTGTGAGTCTGTCAGTCTGTCTGTGAGTCTGTGTGTCTGTCTGTGAGTCTGTCTGTATGTGACAAAAAATTTGTGGGCGCTCTATCTCGAGAACTAATGCTCAAAATTTAATAAAATTTTATATTCAGTTAGACCTTGATATGAATTAGTGCCTATTGGTTTTTGGTGAAAATTGGCCTACAGGTGGCGCTGCTAAACTACGTTTTTCATGATTTTCAAGATTGCTATACCTCAAGAACTACTGTACAGAATTTCACCAAACTTCAAATTCTGTGACCCCTTGATATAGATAGACGCTGATTAAGTTTTGGTGTAAATTGGCCAGCAGGTGGCGCTGCTATGCCACGTTTTTCATGATTTTCATTATAGCTATATCTCAAGAACTAATGCACAGAATTTCACCAAACTTCAGATTCCGCGATACCTTAAGATACATAGCCGCTGATAAGGTTTTGGTGTGAACTACCCTATAGGTGGCGCTGCGATGCTACATTTTGCACGATTTTTGCGATAGCTATATCTCAAGAACTAATGCAGAGAACTTCATCAAATTTTAGTTTCTTTTACACTAGAATATATAACATAACACAATTACACGATGATTAAGTTTTGTTATAAATCCTTCAACTGATGGTGCTGCTGTGCTATATTTTACACGGTTTTTTTTAAACTAGCTATATCTCAAGAACTAATGTACAGAATTTCATCAAACTTCAGATTCTTTTACACCATAACATAATTAGACGCTTTTTTACGTTTTGACATAAATTGTCCAAGATATGGTGTTGCTGTGCTACGTTTTGCAGATTTTTTGTTATAACTGTATCTCAAGAACTAATGGACGAAATTCCATCAAATTTCAGGTTCTGTTAGGTCTTGACATCAATAGATGCTTATTAGGTTTTAGTATAAATTACCCAACATGAGGCACTACTAAGCTCATTTTCTCAGAATATTAATTAAATTTTGCGTGTTAGGCTTTTCGGATACCAGAATCTCATTAGTCTTGGTCAAATGTTCGAGGAAATTCGATAGTGGGTAACTTTGGGGTCACCACGTTTTTTGTTTAAATATTAAAATGTACTTATGAGATAGAAGAAAGTTTCGGGATTGACACATCCAACTAGTTATGATATTAGATTATTTTAAACACATTGGAAATTATATATATATACCTCAGAAGTACTAGAAGGAACTTACTGTACTTTACTTTAAGTGAACTAACATTTAGCGTACTTTGTAGTATGCATACAAATGTATACATCGTATACAGGGCTACACAAAAATTCGGATATTTTTCCGATTATAGATGATAATGACAGAAATTGTGTTTTAAACCCTGAGCTCGGTCATTCCCACAATAGGAACACCTAATTTTAATTGCAAACTTACGAAAGATGCAAAAAATATCTTAAGAAAATTTTACTTTTACAACAAAAATTTAGAAGAATAAGTTTTTACTTTTTAAGAAGTTGGTTTGCGAATTCTGGTATTAATGAATCATTTCACCATTTTAAGAGCAGAATTTTTCAGTGCCTTAAAAGGGTTGCGCATTTTTCCAAATTGTTTATTTAAATACGGGCTAGGCTTGTTTTGTGTGCTCAAGCTATTTTATGGGTCTCCCTGCCTGTTCGTAACTTGAGTTTGTTTAAATACCATCTTTCACTTTAGTAAACTGTGAAATTTTGTTACTCTATTCTGAGGGTGTTGGAAAATGTTTCATAATCAATTCTGAAAGTATGATTTTTTGTTCTTGTTTATTTCAAATGTTGGGCCATTTTAGTTTTATGCATATTCCATTACAGTGATCCTTCTATCATAGCAACCAAAGCAAAAAGTTACTTAAAAATTAATATTTTTAACACATTCTAACAAAGTTGAAAAGTCTTTATGCTTTCGGTTTGTCTGTCTGTCTGTCTGTTCGTCTGTCCGCGCTTTAACTCTCGTAAATATACTCGGATTGTCATGAAATTTGTGGATTTTATTGATGTTTATCCTAGCACGAAAACTATTTAAAAGGAAATTTCTACCATGATTAGTTTATTTACAGAGATAATCAAAAGTTTTCCGTTACATTACGGCCTATAGAAAAAAATCTTTTTAAATGAATTTTAAAGGTGTTACACCCTGTCAAACATATTCAAATTTATATGTATTTGCGAAATGCACTAAAATATGCATTCTGTAAAATATGCAGTGAAAATAATAGTTATTATTCATTTACAGGGGCACACCAAAAATTTTCATTATACATACAATTCCATAAAGGGGGAACTTTTTGTGACATAGTTTAATTATATTAAACGATTTCATGCATAATAAAGTTGATATAAGCCACTTAATATTTCACACATAATATGAATTGTATAGCATTTACAGGGACACACAAAAGATTTCAAATAGTATATTTTATCCTAAGTACTGTATATTATCGATGATGGCTGATGGATGGATGAAATGCATTTTTAATTCTGATATGCGCTTTTAAGTTTTGCTAAATGTATGCATATTGTACGGTGTATAGAAATGCTATAGTTGATATACAGGGTTACACAAAAGAGCTCGTAAAGGTTACTTATATGAGTGTAATTTACTTAAAGGTGGTTTTTAAATAGGTTATGCATTTTTACGTTGAACTGCTTTCATCTTACTAAGAAATGTTTGTAGAATACTGATAAAATGATATACATGGTCACTCAAAAAATTGTATACATGGTCTCCTATAGATGGTAATTTCTGGAAATATGATTTAAGTAGTTTTAAGAATGTGTTTGTTTGAAATAAATTTTAGCAAAATACTGCGGGGTGTAATAAAGGTACTAGGTAAACTACAGGGTTGAACAAAAGTATTCAAGTGTGTTTCCATCTATTAGTATAAATTGCTGAAAGAGAAATTTCATCCAGTTAGGCATTTTCTTGCTAAACTAAATTCCCGCATTATATAGTATATAAATCAACCGACAGATCAAATACAGGGCTGTTCGAAACTATTGGAATGCAAACTTGACAATGGACAGTAAAACTTTATTTCCCTAAATAACGAAGTTTTGTTAAAGATTTCAGGAAATGTTGGAAAGTGTTTCATAATCTATACTTAACGCATGATTTTTTCTTACTTGTTTAATTTATGCAATGTTATTTTCAAATTTTTATATGACTGATTGGGATTATGCAATTCTATACAACAACCTTTTTTTGCTTTTTTACTAAATTTTGTTTGATTTTATTTAAGTGTATGACAACGTTTAAGAATGTTTAGATAATTTGATTAAAAGAAAACAGACCATTTTCTTCTTAAAATTAACTACTATTTTTCAGTTGAATAATTTGGATATAGGAAAATTTACTTTGGCTTTATCAGTTATCGGCTATACTTTTTTGGAACACCAAAATAAACATTATACGAGCACAGTTATTCAGCATCAAGTATAATTTTAATTTTATGGGTACGGACTGCTGTGATAATGTAATATTCAATCACTCAGTACTAGAATATTATATCAAACCTAAAATTTCAAAACTGAATTGACTATTTTTCATTTAATTTTGGGTAATTGTTTCCACTTTTCATTATTAGGTGTAAATAGATTTATTATTTTTTTTCAAGTGGAAGAGGATAAGATAGTCTATATTTTTGAGCTCTTGAGTTTTTCTAAAGAAAAATTGTACATTAAAATTAACACTTACATGTATTAAAAAATGATTTTGACCCAATTAAAAAATATATAAATATCGCTTTTAGAAAGTCCGATACAACGACTTTTTACGGAGGACCAGACAGAATTATCAACGTTTTGATGTATTTGTAAAGCTCGGAGAACTCATCTCACATTTTTAATTTTTTTAACTCTTCACTGTACGATTTTTTCTATTTCTATGAAAAAAATTCAAATGTATATATCGGCTAATAATGAGGAAAATAGTAAAAAAAAAATATTAAATTTTCAGCTAAAATTTGATATTTTATGGCGTGTATTCTGTACACACAATTAGGGTTTTTAAATAGTTAGTGTATTATTATATTTTGCAATTAAATGAGCTTAAATTAATTAATTTTATCTGCTTAACACTCTTCATTTTTATTTCTATTAATATTTTTAAGTATTCATTAAAAATAATAAAAATAAATTTTGCCTGAATAGATTGATCGAAAGTTTTTTGTTTTCGGAGAACAGATTGTCATTTTTTGTCAAACGCAAGCACTTGATATGGAAAAATAAGTGTTATTCAATTCTTTAGACTGTTCTTGATCAATAACAGCTATCATATTTGCCAAATTCATGGTACATTATGAGAATTATAGTGTTTTTAGGTATCTGGCCAAATGTGGCACACGGTGCAGTGAAGGGTTGAAGATTTTAAAATGCATCATAGTTATGTCGTTCTCAGTTTCAAGATACGAAAGATGTGACTCTTCAATACATCATTCACCACCAAAATATATCAGGTTTGTCACATGCTATAGTCATTTTGAGTCCACAAATTATCACATTTTCACACGCATCACTATAGTGCATATATGGTTAAAAAAGGAAACTATGTGCAAATTTTATTTAACATTATTTATTTTAATGTTTACATATCACATTGTTTCCCACAATTTAACTCATCGCTAACGAATGTCGCCATATTCCGTCAAATATTTTTCATTGCCTAAATGTTTTATTTCCAATTATTGTTTGTGCACAACTTTTTCTAAAAAACTTTTCATTGCATTATTTAATTCCTAAAATTTTAAAGTAAGAAAAGCAAAATTTTCTGTGTAAAAATATTGGCATCCAATTGTAAACAACACATCTGAATAAAAGGGAAAAAAAAATGGTTGTCGCGAATATGGAGGCATTTGTTCGGAGAGGGTCATAAGAGCATGAATGCCTCTTAAATATTCCGTTCTAGCTTAGATACTAAAATAATTCTATCCTGAATCTATTCTTTATTTATACGTAGGCTGTCATATATTTAATTAGAAGAGGAAACAAAAGTCCCGATTGTGGTGGAGCTTTAATAACAGCTTCTCATGTTTTAACTGCTGCTCATTGTATTGTAACATCTAGAAGAGGCAACACGTAAGTTGTAAAATAGTCTATTGTTTAACTTGTGAGAGTGCATAACTAATATTATTGATCAGTTGTATCATGCATAAAACAAACAAAACTAATAGCATAAAATCAGATAAGATAAATTTATCGTGTTTGTAATTGTAAAATTGAAACTAAGTTCTAAATTTAAGTTAGAAAAATCAACAGAGAAAGTTTTAAACAAAATAAAAAAAGTAAGTTGCATAGAGAATTAAAATATGAAATCTAGTAAATTCTGCTTTGATACAATGGATAGAAGTTTTATCTAATTCAGCTTACCATTTCGTTTCTTAAAGAAGATATCGCAAGTAGGATCGGGCGTCTCGAGGATGAGTTTGCACTTAACCCTGGAGAGATACCATTATTTTTTTGTTTATTAATGCTACATCGGGGTGCAGCTGTGCCCCAAAATAAAAATGCTATTTACAGTGTCAAAAACAAATTTATATATAAAAAAAGAGCATTTTTATAACTAAGTTTGAGCTACAATTATATAATACAACTAAATTTCCAAAATATTATTTTAAGCAAGAAATACAAACTTTATACTGGTTCTTCAAACAAATAAAATTTTTACAAGAATAAAAACAAAAACGTGTGGGGTACGTCTGTACCACAGGTACCTTTCCAAGGTTAAAGTCAGAAAAAAGCAGTAATGCAATAGGTATGCAAAGTTTATAAATGGCTAGAACTTTGATGGACCATGCAGTGGAAAGGCATGCGATAAAAAAGTCAAAATTCAAACTTTTCACGGTGACAGCGTTCCGGCCCCCTTAAAACCCGTTGATCGATACAGGGCCGTGCGAAGAGGGGGGGGGGGGGAGGGGGCGGTCGTCCCAGGCGCGGAAATTGAGGAGGCGCCAAATTTATACTACCAACCTCTTTTTTTTTTTTAAATGCATATATAGTATCCACCGCTTAATAAAACCATCCGCTTAATGCGATCAAATTATGAGGATCGGAATCAAATCAATACAAATTTCTGTTAAAACTGCCGCTTAATAAAATTAGAGTCGTCGGTTAATAAAATCAAAACATTTCTTCACCAGCAAAATAATCAGTTTAAACAAACAATAAAAAAAATCAGTGAAGATTAAACGTAAACAAAGCAAAACAAACAAAATACATGCATTCTTCCAAAAATTATTAGTGCACTTCTAAGTTTCAAAAATTGTTGTTACAGACATTTGGTTTATTTTCTTAATCCGTTATTATCCGTAATTTTTAAAAGAGAATTTAATTCAGTTCGATTCAGTTTTGTTTCATTTGAAACCCGTAACTAGTAAGATGTATAAGCGAAAGGTTTTAGACTTGAAAGAAAAAATTAAAATTTTAGGGAATTGTGGTAGTTTACTGATATGTAGCCAAAGGGAAGCGGCAGCAAAGCTTTATGCAATTTGCTTAAGAATAGAGACACTATTAAGTCTGAAATTGTAGAAAACAGAAATTTGAGCCGCAAACGGAAACGAGAAGGAAAAGCAGAAGACGCCAAAACAGCTCTTTTGGAATGGTTTAAAACTACCAGGCTGAAAGAAGTTCCATTTCTCGCGGAATTTAGTGCAAGAAAGCCGAACAATTCGCGCACATGATGAGCAAACACTTCAGATCCATTAATGACCCGTTCCCATGATGGGAAGAACGAAACAATATTGTTTATCGCAAACTGTACGACGAAAAGAAGGACGCGAATTTGGACACTGCAGATTACTGGAAAGAAAGCATTTGGCCGGATTTTTTTAAAGACTATGATCCTTCTCAAATCATTAACACTGATGAAACAAGACTGTTTTATCGGGCTTTACCAGAGCACACTCATATGTTTAAAACATAGTCCATTGAAGTTATGCAAGAAAATTAAACAACGTGTAACTATTCTTCTGACGTGCAAAAGGACGGTGACCGTCAAGAAAGCACATAGCAAGAAACCCAGCTGTTTCAAAGAAGAGAAAAGTTTACATGTGGACTACCGAAACAATTGGAAATCATGGATGACATCTTCAATTTTTACAAATTTTTTTGTGCAATGGGACAAAAATCTTGCGGAAAATATTGCCCTGATTACAGACAATTCACTATACACCCTCCAGACTTAACAATGAAAGACATAAAAGAGGAACAAATTGGCCAAAAAAGAAGTAAAGAGATTGAAGTATGTGATTCATCTACGTCTTCTTCTGTAAGTTCTATAATAAAATATATCAATCTGTTGGATGCAATAGTTTACATTAAAATGTCTTGGGACAGTGTGTCAAAAGACACGATAAAAAATTGCTCCTTGATTTGCGGGTTTAAATCCGAAGAATCACAAGAAATTGTCGCTACCTTTAAAGGTAAGGTTTGATTTGACAAGGGTTTCCTTCAATATGTTGAAATTGGCGAAAATCTCCCAACACTTAGTGAAATATCTGAACACACATAATGGAGCAGGTCTTGTCACAAGTTTCAAGGATTAGCTAGTAAAGATGAAGGTGTGTAGAAGAGGAACTGTACAGCCAATATTACTCGCCTGCTAAAAATATTGAGTGTTTGATTCTTCCGACCAAACAAAATATCCTTGATCTTTTTTTCATAAAACCCAATAATGTAAATCATAATACATAGTTAAATTGATTTTATATGGATGGTAGTTATTAATTTTGTATGAATAATTATCTAATTTAAAATAAAATAGTTAATCCTGTTTGTTAATGCAATTATATGCAACATTTTGCAATTTCTTTCTGAGTTTGCAGAGTACTACCATTGTTTTTGGGTTCGGAAATGCTTGCCAGATATAAAAATCAGCTGCTTATTAAAATCAATTTGACTCGGAACGAATATGATTTTATTAAGCGGCGGTTACTATATTACATTTTTTTTGACAGGAACATACATTTTCAAAATAGCACATGGCTTCAATCTTAGAATACAAAAGGGGTAGCAAACTGACATACCGTGCTGTTATAATACACATTTTTCCCCCATCTGTTTTTCAGATTATCTTTGCCAAAATATAAATGCAATTTTACTTAAATTATTTAGATGTTTAATTAAACCTTTTAAAGTTCCAAAATGAGCGCGAAATGCGAAATACGTATTCAATAGGATTTGTGTTTCTACTTTTTTAAATTTTGTAACACGTGGTGAAACGTGGTGAAAAAACACGTGTTGTTTTTTTTAATTTATTTTATGATGTTTCAAGAAGTTTTTTTTGTCTTCAATTGTCTTTACGTGTTGATAATTTCAATGCAGGCCCTTATTATCGCATGGGCAAATCGGGACTTTGCCCATGGGCTCCGGATCTTAAGAGGCCCCCAAATCCATACATTAAATTATAAAATATTTACTTTCTTTTTCTAATTTCAATTCTTCCATATGTTGAAGTTATTACATTCATTTTAAATTAATATAACAAATTGCTAGTCATATAGAAGAATTTTCTAATATATTAAAGGGGAGAAAAAGATGTACTTTTATTAATTAAGGTATTTAATTCAGAATTGACAGAGCTAAGAATTTTCTAATATTTACATTCTAGGGGCCCCCAATTTATCTTTGCCCAGGACCCCAATTAGTCATAATCGGGGCCTGTTTCAATGGGAGGGAGGGGGAGGGGTGCCAAACGGAAACTATGCCTCGGGCGGAGATTTCTCTTCGCGCGCCGCTGGGTCAATTTCTCAAATTTATTGAATTTAAGCTTTTTAACTTCTCCAGTCGTTTCGTCTTTTTGTCTTCTACCGATCTGATCAATTTTGAAGGAAAAAGGATACTGATTTTGTCTGTTCCGTGAGTAGTGGTCCCATCCGCCCTTCCAAAACCGCCAACAATGTAATATTTTCCGTATCTAGAGGATTAAAATTCAGTTCATGAAAATTATAGATATTAAGGTAATAAAATTTCTCTTACTAGAGATAAAATTGTTCTGAACTATGAAAAAATCTATTTTTAAGCATTACATTGTATAATTTACGTTTACTCAAAATGAATAAAATAATAAAAGCATAAAAATTCACTTTTAAATACTAAATTACATTTTTTCTGTTCATTTTTCTCTTATTTCTCACTTCATTTTTTTATATTAGCGCATAAAAAAATGAATAGTGGGTGACAATTTCGAAAAAAAAAAAATTCTAAAATATTATTCTTGTAAAACAGAATTAGATTCATATTTTTGCATTAAAAAAATTCATTGCATTTTTTTTATTTATTACTTAAACAACTTAAAAAATTAAAATTGATTTAAAAAATAATAGGTATTATGTATCGCTCTGAAATAAATCATTTCGAATATATTTGAATCGAAATCTTTGAATAGCACAAGTGAAATAGATTTCTCCCCAATGAATTATCAAAGACAGTTTTTGCACTCGAAGTCAACAGCTTCTATAACAAAATCAAGAAAATGCTCTTACGGAGTCCGGAGGTCTCGGGTTCAAACCCAAGAACGGCAGAAGCACATTGTAAAAAAAATTAAATGGTACAGCAGTTCAAAACTATTCGAAAAATTCTATTACTTTAAAACTCTCTGCAGTCTTAGCGATTCAGTGATTTTTAAAAATAAATTAAATTCTTATCTGTAAAAATAAATTTACAGAGTCTTGTGTATTTTTAACGATGTTAATTTACTGAGTCTACTGTAAATTTACCGAATAACTGCTCTATTATTTAACAAGGTCTTAGTTTTTCTAATCTCAGTATTTTTACATAAGACTTACGATAATAGATTACCCTTAGATTCAATGTAATTTCACAGAAATTATTTTAACAGTGTAGCTTCCCGAGTTAATTCTAGCAGTAACATAACTGCCACTGGATCTTTCCTTAGATAGGGCTAATTGATTTATTACGGAGGTAATGGCGTTTTCATGACAATTATTCGAAATTGTCACACTTAATAAAAATTAGTGTTATTTTCCTTTTTTAATTTTTAGATTAAGTCCTAGACAATTACTGGTGCGTCTTGGAGAATTAGATTTAGATTCTGATAATGATGGTGCTAACCCCATAGATATCAAAGTACGCAATGTTTATAAGCACGAACAATTCAATCTTCGTACATTTCAACATGATATAGCAATACTGGAACTGGAGCATCCTGTGGAGTTTAGTGAATCAATTTCTCCAATATGCCTTCCTTTTACAACTTTCTTGAATGAGGACCTATCAGACAGAAATGCCATTGCAGCTGGATGGGGATCGACCCGTTTCGGTAAGAATTCACAATATTATATTTTCTCATGATATTTTTGGCAAGTTCTGATCATTATGTACAAAGATTAATAATAATAAAAATGAAGCGAAATTTAAACCACTGAAATGAAACGAAGTAATGATGACTAATATACAGGGTTACTATAAAAGAATCATTCACTTTCAAAACCCGATTTAATCAAAAGTATTATATTTACAAATATGATTGAGGTATGGAAATAGCCACAAAAAAAAGTTTTATGCTCATTCTACAAAGTTCTACGTGTGACCCTGTCAGGTTCTGATAGCACCTCTGCTAAGGAATGGAATTTCCGCTGTTTCTCTATTTCAATATTTCGTATTGTATGGCTGTGTACCAGAGTTTCCAAGGTGACATTCCTTCATTGTGGAAAGGGGAATTGACAGATAATCCTGTGCAGGTGGTGAATAAAAGAAAGAGAAGGTTGCTGAGAGGCATGTCCATCTGTCAGTGAGGTATGCGGATGATGAGCAGATTAGCAACATGTCACTAGGCAAGAAAGGAGTGGGGGAATGTGCCCAATGAAGGAGCTCCAAAGGGGGTTGACATTCGTGTGACCCAGTGAGTTGAGAAGAGCAAGTCTTGTGGATCGAGTCAGTCCGTTCCTGGGTTTCGTACCTAGAAGGTGTATGCCAGAGGTTCTGGTAAAGTGTGCTCTGTGTTGTAGAGCGTAAGCAGTGCGTTTTCTGGTGAGCAAAGGACACAGACGTCCTGGTGTTTAGTGCTCTGGGCTAAGAAGTGCAGGCCGAGTATAATTGTGTTGGGAGACTCAAGGTTGATCTCCGATAAAGTGAATTTAACGTGCATTGAGTGTGAGGTGGAAAGTGTAATTGGAATAGTACACAGCCAATCTTTACTGTATCTAATTTAATGTTGAACCGGATCACCTATATCCGAGTCGTAATTGTATATAATTGTAAATAGCGTATTTAGTGTGTACATATATTCTTAATAAACTGATAATTCAGTTAATTGATAGCGTAAGTCTTCATTTACACAATCCTCACAGTGGGTGACCGATATCACCTAGTAATATCGGTGGTGGCAGCTATATCTACCACGGACTTTCTTCAAAGTTGTGTGGACTGAGAGGAACGTCCGACAAATTGTTGGCAGCGTCGGGATAGAATCGCCTGAAACCAGTGACCAGCGAGCCGTGTTGCAGTCTGTTAATGCCGGAGTATCCAGTGGAATTCTTGCGTGGTAATGCCGGATCGTCGAATGTGTGTTAAAGTGTCGTGCCATATCGTCGAGTGTAAGCTAAAGTATCGAGCCGGATCGTCGATTGTGTGCTAAAGTATCGTGCCGTGTTGTCGAGCGTGTGCTAAAGTATCGTGCCGGATCGTCGAGTGTGTGCTAAAGTGTCGTGCCGTATCGTCGAGTGTGTGCTAAAGTGTTGTGCCTGTGCCGTATCAGTATTAGAAAAAAACTGAACTGTTGTGCCATATTACCACTACATCGTGGAACTACCTGTGATTAGAAAAGTACCCCAGCAAATAAAGTATAAGGTAAGGTGTTTTGATCATATCCTTCTACTGACATCTCGAACCAAAATTTGTTGTTGTATAATTAATAGTAATTTAAGTAAATTGTCTATATTATTTGTGTTTTATCAATACTTCCTACCTATAAAGTGTTAATAACCATATTGGCTATTGTTTTAAGGAAAGGTCATAATAACTTGAGTTAGTATTGACTGTCTATAATTTTTTTTCTAATTGTGTTAATAGTAGTTGGAAGGAATAATTAAATTTATTTAAATTTAAATTATTGTTAAAGTAATATTTAAATGAAGCAATATTTTTAAAGTTTGAAGAGTGTATAATAACATTTGCTTAGAATTTTAATTGGCCGGTAGTAAGAAAAAAAAGGCTCAAAAGAGAGCCATAGTGAAAAAAAAAGACTCAAAAGAGAGCCATATTGAAAAAAAAGGCTCAAAAGAGAGCCATAGTGAAAAAAAGGCTCAAAAGAAAGCCATAGTATAAAAAAAGGCTCAAAAGAGAGCCATAGTGAAAAAAAAGGCCCAAAAGAGGGCCATAGTGAAAAAGAAGGCTCAAAAGAGAGCCATAGTGAGGCAAAATATTATAGTTGTTTTAAGTGTGAGAACCAGTATTGAATTTGGAAATATTTTAGTGAGGATAATTGTAGAAATTTATATATACATGTTATACAATTTTTCTTTATGTGGATTTTTTGATTGACATCAATACTTCTATTCAATTTCAACGTATCAGTATTATTATGTAAATTGTATGTTGTTATCTAAGTGTATAAATTGAAATCTATATTGCATAGTGGTCAAATTGAATTACTATTTTACCTTTTGTTTTATTGGAAGTATATTGTGTGATATCAATGGTTGAGGAAAATTAGAGTATTCAGTAGGTTAATTAGAAATTAAATGCATTGATTATCTGAAGGGTATTAATTAGTAAAATAAGTGGAGATGTATCTGTACTAAGTTAGAAAATTAGGAAATATTAATTTGGTAGGTTTAACTATTCTTGTGGGGTGGTAATAACAATCGGTGAAGGTATGGCTTTCTTATTGAAACTAAAAAAGGTGGATCTTCAAGGGGTAGCCGAAGAATTGGGTGTTGAATTCGCGGAAGATGATACCAGAATTCAGCTTAAGAAAAAGATAATGGACAGTGATGAGTATGACGAGGGGGTTATTAAGGAATTATCTGACACTATTGTTGCTGAACGTTTAGAGCAGGAAAAATTAGAGCGCGAAGAAAAACAGGAAGAATTAGAACGAGAAAAGTTAGAAAAACAGGAAATGTTAGAACGCGAAAAATTAGAAAGAGAAGAAAGGGTTGAAAAATTAAGGATGGAACAGGAATTAGAAATGGAGAGACTAAGGGTTCAAGGATCGGCAAATAATTTTTTCAGTCTAGGGAATCTAATAATGAAAGTAACATAGAAAAATTGATCAAAAGTGTGAAAACTATCTATCAAAGCACCGGAAGGGACTGAGGGATGGAATTTATTTTTTAACAGTTTAGAAAGGGCATTCAAAACTAAAAATGTACCGGAAAACCAGCAGGCCAAAATTCTACTAAATATGTTAGGAGATAAGGCAGATAATTTGTTAATTTATACCACTACGGAACAAATGGAGAATTAAGAGGAGTTAAAGGAGTTAGTTCTAAGGGAACATGAGCCGACACCGAAGGCATGTTTGGAAAATTTTAAGAAGGCTAAGAGAAACCAGAATGAAACTCATGTATTGTTTGTATCGCGTTTAATAGCGACGTGGGAAAATTATTGTAAGATTAGAGGTGCTGACTCTTATGAAAAGGTCAACCAGTTAATAGTTACGGATAAATTAGTAAGTACGTTAGATGAGGATACCGCGTCATATATTGGGTTAATTCACCAAGGTAAATGGTTAGAAACTTCTAAAATTGCTAAAGAATGTGACAATTATTTTGACGCTAAACATAAGTCTTACGCCGTTACGTATAAAAGTTTTAAAGGTGAAGATAGGCACGTAAACAATGAAAAATGAGACCGAGGGAGGATAGTAAAATTAATGGGAATTGTAGGCAAAACGGGAGTAATGAGACTAATTCTTTTTCGGATAGGAAAATAGATTTTAAGAAACCTAGTGATGCTTCAGCGCCTAAATGCTTTAAATGTGGTTTGAGAGGTCATTACCAACGTTTTTGTAATAAAGTGGGTAATGAGGGAAATAATGGTAATAAAGGGCGAGATCCGAAAGCGGGTGTGCATAAGATTGTGGTAAAAGAAAACAAAGAGTTACCTAATGGAGCTATTGTGGCCAGAATATCGGCAAAGGCCGAACAGAGAACTAACGTTATTGGTGAGAAATTAAATAAACTTGAGAAAATTGAAGTTAGTGTAAATGGGCAAAAAGCAAAGGGATTGGTTGATTCTGGATGTGAAATTAGTATTGTTCATAAAAATTTGGTACCGGAAGAGAGATTAAAAGGAGCGGATAGTATTTATTTACAAGGGTTATTCGGTGAAGCAGTTAAATCGCCGTTGGTTAAATTACCGTTAGCTATTCCGCAATTCGGGCAAACTGATATTATTCATCAGGAAGTACTTTGCGCAGTGACTGATAATATTAATGAGCAAGTAATTTTACATCCCAAAGTGATTAATGAGTTGTCAGGTGTCAACCACGATGAGCCATTGCTAGAGGCCCAAGAGTTAGAAAATTCGGAAATGATTATTGATAACTTGAATGAAAAGGAAGGTGTGAGTAGCGATAATTGTAATGTTTACGCAATAGATAGTGGAGCTATTGTGGCCAGAATATCGGCAAAGGCCGAACAGAGAACTAACGTTATTGGTGAGAAATTAAATAAACTTGAGAAAATTGAAGTTAGTGTAAATGGGCAAAAAGCAAAGGGATTGGTTGATTCTGGATGTGAAATTAGTGTTGTTCATAAAAATTTGGTACCGGAAGAGAGATTAAAAGGAGCGGATAGTATTTATTTACAAGGGTTATTCGGTGAAGCAGTTAAATCGCCGTTGGTTAAATTACCGTTAGCTATTCCGCAATTCGGGCAAACTGATATTATTCATCAGGAAGTACTTTGCGCAGTGACTGATAATATTAATGAGCAAGTAATTTTACATCCCAAAGTGATTAATGAGTTGTCAGATGTCAACCACGATGAGCCATTACTAGAGGCCCAAGAGTTAGAAAATTCGGAAATGATTATTGATAACTTGAATGAAAAGGAAGGTGTGAGTAGCGATAATTGTAATGTTTACGCAATAGAAGCGAGTTCGCAAAATGTACAAAGTCAGAATCCAGAAAAAGCGGAAGTGGAGAAATATAATAAAGCTATTGTTAGCAATTCTGATATGTTTAAGAAATCCCAATTAGAATGCAAACAATTAGAGAAATCTTGGGAATTAGCTAAAATAGATAAGGGGGATTATTATATTGTAAATGGTTTATTATATCACAAAGAGAAATTGTTAGGCGAGACTATAGCGCAATTAGTAGTACCCAAAGTAAGAAGGGAAGAAATCCTAGAATTAGCACATAGTTCGGTATTTGGAGGGCATCATGCAGCTAAGAAAACGTTACAGAGAATCAGGTATTCATTTTATTGGGAGGGGATGGCGAAAGAAACTAAACAATTTTGTGAGTCAGGTTTAGAGTGCCAATTGACTAGAGGGGTTAAAGTAAATGATAGAGCTCCTATTTCCCCAGTGTCGCGGCCGGAAATTCCATTTCAGGTAGTTAATGTTGATTTAATTGGGCCTATTGATCCTAAAAGTTCACAAGGGCATCAGTATATACTAACCTTAATTGATCAACATACCAGGTGGGCGGATGCGATCCCTTTAAAAAGTTTAACTGCTAAAACCACGTGTGATGCGTTACTTCAAATATTTATGAGGACAGGAATTCCAAATATAATCGCCTGTGATAATGGAACCAATTTCACTGCCGACTTAACGAAAGAATTTGAGAAAAGGTTAGGTGCTAGTCCAAGATTTTCGACCCCACAGTATCCACAGTCTAACGGGCTCGTGGAACGATTTAATCAGACCCTTAAACATATGTTACATCATACTATTAGAGAAGAAGGAAAAAAGTGGCATGAACAAATAGTCCGTAGTCATATAAAATGATCATTTGACCGTAGTTATATAAAATGGTCATTTGACCGTATTCGTATAAAATAGTCATTTGACCGTAATCGTATAAAATGGTCATTTGACCGTAATCGTATGAAATGGTCATTTGACCGTGAAATATACATGGTATGGCTTTTTGACCGTATTTTTAAAAAATGGTTATTTGACCGTATTATGATTTTATTAACATATGACTGTAAAATATGTATATATGGTCATTTGATTGCATTATGGATTTATTAATGTATGACCATAAAATATACAAGATGTTATCAAATTTGACTGATAAGCTCAGTGGGGCGGAGGTGATAGCAGGCGTCAAAAGGATAAAAATTGGCATAGAACATGTGGTGATTGCAAGCCATATTAAGAGAGAAATTCACAAAAATAGTTATGAGGGGTATGTTATGTTGAGTAGAATAAATAATAAGTAGACAAACATTTATTTGACCTAAGCAGGATTACAATGCATTTCAGTTCAACATTAAAAAGTACATGATAAGGTATTTTTAAGGGATTGTTCAAAGTTGAGGTCATTAAGGTAATTGCACAGCATATATCTACAAAAGGATTGCTGTGCAATGACCTTTGCGCATGCAACTTCAAAAAATTCCTATAAAAATTCTTGTGTCCTTTTATATTGAACTGTACTGCACTGTAATCCTGCTTAAGTCAAATAAATGTTTTTCTACATATTTGTTTTACTTGACATCACCCTTTTCATAACTTTTTTTTTTTGTTTTTGTGCAATTTTCTCCTATTTAATGTGGTTTGTGGTCACAGGTGGTTCTATGGCAATTTTTCATCCACTTGATGCCTGCTATCACCATTCTGAATTTCCCAATCGAATTCAGCAATATCTTGTAAATTTTATGGTCACATACTAATAATTTCATAATGCAATCAAATGATCATACATGCACATTTTAGAATCATATGTTAATAAAAGCATAATACAGTTAAATAACCACTATCATCCCTCTGAATTTGTCAGTTAAATTCAGCAACTCTCTGGATATGTTCTTTCATTTGTGAAAATTTTTACTTAAATCAACAGTTACTTAAACCATATTTTCAGTTTCTTATATAATCTTATATATATATGATTACTTGACGGTATTAAAAAAAAAAGGTTCATACATATATATCTTACAGTTACAAAACTATAAATTAAAATTGTGTGCAATAAATGGAAAATAAAAATTCTGTTTTTTATGTAACAAGAATATCAGAAATGCATGTAAAAATGTCTTAAATTAGTTAAATCGATTTTATTCTTCACAGATGTATAAATATACAGTCTTTAAATATTATAGCAGTTCTTGCATAATAAATAAATAGTATAATATTAAAAATATATATAAAAAGATAATTAGTGCATAACATTGATTATGCTTGATGCAGAGTCAGCTTCTCTTTTGGCCATATAAATTTTCAAAAATGAAAATGAATTTAATAAAATTGACCAAACTTTTATAATTATTTCTGAGATTCTTGTTACTTGTAAATTATAAATTTTTCTGTCAATGTACATTTTAATCTAAATTTTCTTATTTCAGTTAACTGTTAAAAATAGTCACTGTTGAGGAAATCATTTAATATGTACATATATATAAAATGGAGAAACAGCATTTTATTAAGCTTTGAAACTTAATATATAGTTTAAAATTTAGAATAATAAGACTTTTAGACTTTGTATATAGTTAACTTGATATAGATTTTTGAAAAACAATAGGATAATAATCATTGAGAAGTTTATTACAATGTAAGGTTTTAACCCTTTATGTCCCAAATTATGAATTCATGAAAATGTCATCATCTAAAGCATTTTTAAAACTATATTAGAAGATTTATACACTCTCTTCAAAAAGAAAACAATCTCCTAGCAAAATTGATCTTTACTTCAGAAATACATCTCAAAAAAGAAAAAAAAAAGAAAGAAAAAAAAATCACAGAAATTACTCAAAAGTGTTGTATGAATAGTAAGAAATATCCTATTAAAAATATTTTTGCTTTAAATTAAAAAGAAAAAAATATCTTGAAAGACACTTTGAACATCTTCATAGACACAACTTTAAATGCTTAAATGACATAAGCTCATCTTTCATCTTATGTCTCTTTTGCACAACAATTCAATAACTAACACCATGTGTTTGAGTCGACAAAATGTCTGATTACTAAACTTAAGAGGGAAAACAGATTCCCTCTCCTCCTCCTCCCCCCAATTATTTTTCCTAAACTTTCTTTGCATGAATCCTGAGAATGTCCAAAAGTATTATGAGGAACTGTTTTATGCCTGATGAAATCAGTTATGAATAACAGATTGCAGAATAAGGTATGAATATTTAAAGTTGATGCAGAAAATATATACAAATTATTAGATTTTTTTTAAAACAAACTTTTTATATATCTATACATAAAAAAGAAATATTTTTGAATATCTACACTTCCAAAAACTTACAATAGATTTATTTTCCTTTAACAAACTTAATACAAAAAATCAAAAAACATAAGACAATACCTAAATATTCATAACTTATTCTCTAAATGACTTAATTAGTTGCAGCACAGTTATCAATTATTTCAAGTGTATAAATTTAAATTTGGTACTTAAGTAGAATACAGATTTACTTCATGGGTCTTCACAAATAATATGTAGAAGTTTAGCAGACTATAAAAACTTTTATAACTTACAAGTCATTCAATAAAATGTCATTTCCTACACCAAAACAAAAAAGAAGGATAAATTAAAATTAATCCAATAAATTATGAATTTTTACTATTTAATAAAACTTCTACATATTAATTAAAAGCCAACTTCATTAAAACAGTTAAAAATGCAATCAAAATAATGCTGCATGTGTATTTTGGAAAAACCTTTTTTTTTTTTTTTTCCTTTACTATATTAAAAAAAAGAGAGAAAGAAAGTTGTGAATCATGAATAATCAAAACAATCAATTAAAATACAGAAATATATTTATTAATTAATAACAATAATAATATATTAATTTTACAATAAAAAATTGCATTATATTATCATGCATGGTTACTTATATTTACACAGAATTCATTAAAAAAGGGAATTGGCTTGGCCATGTCATTAATTAAGCCGACTGATTCATTGAAGTTTGTTCCACACATAGGGTTGATCAACAATGGATACCTTAAAGAAAAAGTTAAATGCATTAAACTTGGTTATAATATAAGGATAGTTTAATATAATACATTTATTCAAATACTTTTTCTAAAAAAATACAAAAGTAATTTATATAAAAATTTATCAAATCAGGCAGTACGTTCTCACAAAAAAGAAATGCATAGGATTAATAGGGGTAAAATATTTAGGTTTTGAAATAAAATTTATGAAAAATAAATTTATCTTTAAATTATTCTTCATAATTAGTGGTTAGAATTATCAGAAAATTTACAATGAATAATAAAATATTTCTTGCAATATTATTATACTTTGTAGTTATTTTTAAATGTTGGATGAGAAAACCAAAAGTTGCAATGATGAGAAAGTAAATAAACTTTAAAGTAAATAAGAACTTATTTTCAATTTATTTAACTTATTATTGCATAAAACAGTTAGAATTAACTTTCTGCATCTTCAATACAAAATAAATAAAATTAATTCAAAATAATAAATGGAATAAAATTGTTAAAATGTTAGGCTTAGGAAATAAATAACGATTTTTTATTTTATTTTCTGATAATTTTATTATATTTTTTTATGTAAAATTTGACATTAAAACAATACTGTGTTCTAAAATTATTTAATTTTGTTTAAATCACTTTAATTTGATTAATTAATGTATAGTAAAAGAAAAATATGCAACTTTGAGTTTGATGTTTATTTTGCACTAAATGTAAAACAAGGAAATTTGTAACGTGACATGAAAAAAGAAAAATGTTAGCCTGAAATCACAACTAAAAGCCCTACCAATATAGTTACTGATAAATTATAAATTTACAAAAAAAAAAAAAAAAAAAAAAAAAAAAAAGAGTTTAGTTATACAATAGTTAAAGTACTGTTCTGTATGAGCAATTCCACAGAAAACTGACTGATATTCACAAACCAAAACAATAAGTATTTTGTAACATACAAAAAAAAAAAGATGTTTTTAAAATATTTTTTATCTGGTTTATTGACTTTTTAAAAACTAAATCCAATGTTATCGTTGAATTTCTAAAATAATTTGATTAATTAAAAAAATTAGTTTAAAGCATGATAACTGACTGACATTAAGGGGGCTCTGGGGTTGAAAAATTTTCAAAAAATCGATTTTTTTTAATGATCTAATTTGATTATTCATTTAATTTTTAACTCAATGCAAAAAACCTCATAAAATTATTAGCATTTGTAAAGGAGTTATAAGCATTTATGTATCAACACTTTCATAGCTGCATCCATATAATTTCAACTTTAAGTCGCGTTTTCTCAAAACTTGATTTTTGATGACTAACACTAAGATTAAAAAAAACTATTTGATGAAATGGCTTAATTTTTTTTTTTTTTTTTTTTTTTTCGCATGCGTATAACATCATTATCTAGATTATGAATTAATATATTTTAGATAGTTTAATATTTTGAATATTTTTAATGGAAAAAAAGTTGTATTTTTTAGGGGTTTTTTTAAATTTTCAACTTTGAGACATTTTTTAATAATGTTTTTATTAAGTGATAGTGATATCCTTAATTTATAATCTAGATAATGATGTTATATGCATGCAAAAAAAAAAAAAAAAAAAAAATTAAGCCATTTCATCAAATAGTTTTTTTTTTAATCTTGGTGTTAGTCGTCAAAAATCAGGTTTTGAGAAAACACGACTTAAAGTTGAAATTATATGGATGCAGCTATGTAAGTATTGATACATAAATGCTTATAACTCCGTTAAAAATGCTAATATTTTTATGCGGTTTTTTGCATTAAGTTAAGAATTAATTGAATAATCAAACTAGATCATAAAAAAATCGATTTTTTGAAAAGTTTTCAACCCCTGAGCCCCCTTAATGCAACCTACATGAAAAGTAACATAGACTAACTTAGAGATTCTTCTAAAATTATAATGGATTTTAAATAAAGTTACATTAGAGTCACAGAACAAATAATAAGCTTTCAACGTATGATAACTGAGTAAAAAGAATTGTTAGAACAAAGAACGACAAGAATTTATAAAAAGTGGTAACTAACATACATCTATAAATATCTTAAAGCAAAACATTCAAAATTAGAGGGTAAAATCTAATAAATCTTGCACAAATGTTGAGCAATTAAAGATTTAATTTTTATTCTACTAGCTATTTTTGTTTACATAGGAATTTATTTTGTTATAAGCTTTGAAGATCTTTTTCTCCTTGATAACTTGAAATGGACAAGATCCTTGCAATGTTATAGGGCCATAAAAATAAATTGATATTCTATTTTTCTTCTACATCATCTGACCTTGGTCACTCACATGTCTGTTTCCCTTTTTAACAAATTTCACTTCGACCATTTCCCCAATATCATTATCTTTCTTCCTATACAATATTGTAGATTATAATAAACTGCATAGTAATTTTATTTATTAACAGTCACTTCATACAGTTTTGAATTTCTTCCTGAAAGAATAAATTTGTACTTTGGCTGTATTAATTATAGAAAATGTTTTTCTCTACTGTTTTGAAATAATGCATTATTTGTATATTAAGTTAGGAATGGCCAAAGCGTCATGAAGTCATCTAATTTATTTTTTGAGACATTTACATTTTCTTTAACAAGAATAACTTTCATTTTCTTTCACTGCATTTAGATGGTTAAATCAGTATTAATTGATTTTTCACTAGCGCTTGCTTTAAGTTAAATAAAATTAAACATAACATACAAAAGCTATTTCATAATTAAAGAAATTGTAAGTCTTTAATTGTGTCCCATATCCCCCCCCACACACACACGAACAGGGAGGTATAGAACACACAGCAATAATTCAAAGCCTATAAGGCACAATTAGTCTAGTTAAATAAGTTAAAAATAAATTGTTTTGGAGCACAATTTTTTTAAACCTGAATTTTCAGACTAATGACCAATTTTTCAAAATTTTCGGAACAGAACCATTCTGAGAAATATATTGTGTGGACTAAAAATTCCAATTAATGTAAAGAAAAAAAAACATGCACTTGTGTTTTTTTGCAAAAAATCATAGTTTAAGACCGTTTTTCATAGCATCGTAGTTTACAGGTTTGAATCATAGCAACTATCATTTTTTCGTGACAGCTGGCAGGTCTGCACTTTTTACAAAAGTAAGAATATCATTTTTGCTTGCCACAAAAGAAAAATTTCAATTTAGGTAAAACATTTTTTAATTTTACAGACCAATATAGGAACATAATATGCATGATTCCTACTGATGTGTTGCTTGCCGCCGTTGATAACGCGGTGGTACGCTTTCAGCATATTGTTGACCGATAAGGTATGCACATAGAGCACACAGGTGTGTAAATAAATAAAATATTCCATCAAACTTTGATTTTTGAATTGTTATCTGCCATTTTATATTGTTAAACCGCCACCTAGTGGTGAAATTTGAAACTTTTTTTTTTTACAAAAACCTCGGCCGCATGATCTACATAACATATCTGAAGTTTCATTTGGATCCGCTCAGTAGAACCGGAGTTATGAGCCTCTGAGTACTGTCAGTTTAATTTTAACCACCCTGTATATATATATATATATATATATATATATATATATATATATATATCCAGGGTTGGGGAATTTTTAAAAAATCTTACAAGCCAAGGATTTATTTCACCAGCCCGCAAAATGCAATACAGTCGCAGTTGAAAATAATTATGACAAAATCGAACACGATTACAGACGAAATTACTATTATTGCAATGCATTTTCGTAATTCTTTTTTTTTCTATAATATTAAGAAATATGTACAAAAAAGGTAAGCTTAGTATAAGATAGAACTTAGTATCATATTTACGCTGTGATAATTTGGAAAATTAAAATATTTAGATTAAAAAGTGTCTCTGATAATATCTCTATTGCCTACAGTTTTTAAAAAACCAAAAATGCACTCGCCTTGCCAAAAAATTCACTCACCACTGGCAAGCAAAATGATGCATTTCCCCACTCCTGTATATATCAGTTCAATTTATTTACTTTTTAAAGTAAATGAATAAATTATCAATGATATAAATATCCTCTAAAAATGATTGAATGCCTGTAACTCACATTCATCTTGAAAAAAAAAAGGGGGGGGGATTCAACATGTCAAATTTACCTCTTTATTGGCATGTCCCATTTCTCTGCACTTTCTTGATCTATAGTAAACTTCTTGCATAAACAAAAATGTTGCTTTAAGCTTATTTTAAATTATGTATAATTTATAGTACAGTAGAACCCCGATAATCCGGATCGGTTTTTTCATTTTTTTTTTTCAACTTTGATAAGCGATTGGCGAAAAAGTTTTTGTTTTATTATTCAGAATACGACGCTGCAACAAGTTAATGTTAAATAAATTAGCCAATCGCTTCTCAAACTTGAAAAAAAAAGCGAAAAACCTGATCTGGATTATCGGGGTTCTACTGTATAATCTTCTCCATCTATGCACAAACAAGTCATCAATATACAAAAAAGCATAAAAAGTATATGAAGCAAATTTAATTTATTCTTTAAATAATTGCAAGCTTATACAGATCAAAATTTTTTTTCAACTGAAGATTGGGCTACCATTAGTTTACCTTGAGTGTGATTGATGGAATGTTTAGAATGATATATACAGAGAAAAACCTATTGACCCATTCCTCCTACCCCACTAAGAAGTCAATAAAATATCCCTATTATATATGAAATGACACTTATGAGTAAGAGTTAATAATTAAAAGTAATAATAGCTTTTAGGTACATAGTGCATTCAACAGTAATATTTTTTGCTCTTGCCCCAGCATACTTGGGAATGGGCAAGCAGAATTTATCAACAAAACAGGTTGACAACATTTTTTTCTTTACCAGTAAATACAAGAATAATTTCAAATCATACTTCACATCTGTTTTCTCTCACAGATTATATATGCATTTCCTTACAACAGAAAAATTGTAATGTGAAGCATTCGAATTATTCCATATTTCACAACTAAATAATTTTATAATCATTTAATATAGAACAATTAATTTTAATAATAACATTGTATGTCATAAAAATAGTCAAAAGACTATTTTGATGTAAAAAAAACAAGTTACAAATGAAAAGAGAAAATTTTAATTTGATCAAAAATGACAATTCTAAAGACAAATTCATACCTTCCCTAAACATATCTTTCAATATATCACATGCCAAAAATCCTCCCAGTTCTCTCCTAAAGCAATAACATTACATGTGCACAACCCCATATTACTGATTACATGTTAATGATACAATAAATCATATGAAAGCTATTATTATTTTTTTTAATTAAAGACCCAGGTGAAGCAAATAGGAAATATCTCTTCTTCCCAAACCATCTAAGTATCTCCATACAGGTTTTTAGATTTCTATTTATGGTCTGAAAATGTAAATCCCACCCTCCTCAAACTCAGAAAAAAAAAAAAACACTTTATGACTTTTCAAGATGTAGAAATTCTTTCCAAAATAGATTTCAGTTAAATACTAACGAATATACTCACCTGAAAAATCTACAAGCTCAAATTCAAGTACATTTTATGTATAATAGAGAAATATAGAATTGACATATAACAATTAAAAGTACTTAAGAGCTCCACAAATGAATTTGAATGAGATCAAATGATGAATATTATCCAGTTTTTGAAACACACATACTTTATGTTTAACTAGCCCTAAATTTTGCCCCCCCCCCCTTCTTTCAAAAATATGCACATATTTTTAAAATACCACTACTGTATCAAATTTCAAAAACTGAGATTTTTAACTTAAATAACATTCTTATATTATACTGTCTCAAGTGATGAAGGTAAGATTTTTGTCTTGGAATGGCTTTGAATCATTCATGAATTTGTTGAACCAGGCAAAATTTCAGACCTTTTCAGAACATTAGATAATTCTATTTAATATAATAAGATCTTCACAAAATTCTTCTAAATAAAACTGATCCCAATCACAAAATTCCTTTTAAAACTTAAGATTCTTCAAGAAAAATAATCCTTTAAGTAAAATCAGGCCCTTTATAAAATTCCCTTCCATAAAAACATACTCTTATTACTTTTAGTGAAATTGGTTTGATTAAATATGCAATTTTCGTACAATGTGCAATTGTTACTTTTTATTCATCACAATTTCAGAGTTCTTGTGCATACATTTCTTTCAATTGGTTTGTGTGTATAGTGGGGGGTGTAAAGGTGCTTTCCTTTACATATTAGTTAATAATTGTTTTCCCCCTTAGTTAAAATTACAATATTCCCTTAATTTGTAACTTTATTTAATAAGCTAGATTTTTAATCCCTTTAATTCCATTCATGTACTAACGGCCATTTTTCCTTTAAAATATAATTTCTGTTATCTCTAATTCTTTCTTTAAAACCTGTCGTGTCCAGCTCAATGAACTGATTGACTGTGACCGCGAGATAACTGTTTCGGAATATTCACGAACCGAAACTAAAACCATATGTGCGCGCAGCTCTTTTGTGTTTAAGATTTTAGTCAGAATGTTGTATTAATTGTTGTGTGTAATGTGTATGTAACGTATCGTAATTAAAGTGTGATGTGCTGTATAATAAAGAGTCTTCACTTATAAAATATCTCACCCACCTCACGACAAGATATGTCAAGTGGCGACGAGGATGTATTTATTTATTTTTTTATGGTAAATTCCTCACTTTGGATTAGAGCGATGCTCGAAGACGGCTCCAGGTAAAACGTTTGATATTTTTTGTTTGGAACGAATGAAATATGGAGCAGCATATTATAAATTTGCTTAAGCAAAACGAGGAACTGATAAAAGCGCTTCAGAATAAAGAAGGATCTCAGAAAATCACAGTTCAGTTCGAAAAATTCAATGAAGATACTGAACAGTTCGATAGTTTCTTAGAACGTTTTGAAACGTATCTGGATGTACAAAAGGTACCGGAGGAGATAAGAAACAAAGTTTTTATTTCCTCACTGAGTCCCAAGCTTTATCAGTTGTTAAAAAATTTGCTGGCTCCTGACATTCCTTCGGACCAAACTTTAGTAAAATTAAAAGATGTATTAAAAAAACATCTTACTCCAAAACCTTTAGTCATTCCGTCGCGGCATAAATTTTTAAATCGTAAACAGCATGAGGGGGAAAGTATTAGTTCGTATATCGCTGAACTGAGAGCGTTAGCAGTAAATTGCGAATATGACACAACCATGCTAAATACGATGCTGCGGGATGTATTTGTAAGTGGGTTACGAGATAAAACAATACTGGATCGGTTATTCGAGGAGGATAATATTGATTTAGAAAAAACTTTGCAGATAGCTTTAGCAATGGAAAAGGCATTTAAGGGTGCTAGTGATATTATGGGGCGTGGAATAAATGCAGTGCAAGTAGGGAAAAATAATAATAAATTTTCTAAGCTTGGAAACAAAAAACCTAATTTTCCTGAACGTCAGAAAAAATCGGAATATTGCAGCCGGTGCACGGGCACGGATCATAATAGAGAAAAATGCCGATTTATTTCAAGTAAATGCAATTTTTGCTCAAAAATTGGGCATATTCAGAAGGCGTGTTTTGCAGCAAAAAAAGCGCACTTTAAACCTGTAAAACAGAAACAGGTTAATGTAAATAGGGAACAACAAAATGTTGAGAGTGAAATTAATGTTCCGATATTTGGATTAAATTCTGATGAAAACCCAGTACGCGAGGAAGAACCGCGACAACCTCCTATAATGGTAAATTTAAAAATTGAGAACAAAAATTGTTCTATGGAACTGGATACTGGAGGTGCGGTCAGCGTAATGAGCATAAAAAATTTCAGGAAAATCTCGAATAAAAAAATTCAACATACCAATGTAGTATTTAAAACTTACAATGGAAATTCGTTAGTACCTATGGGGTATGTAACGGTAAAAGTTGAATACCAAAATCAAATTTCAAATTTGAATTTGTATATTGTAAAAGAAAATTTAGATACTATTTTAGGTCGTGAATGGCTTAATAAAATTAATCTTGATTGGAGGGCGATAAAAATGCTCAGAACAACCGATAAAACAAGCTTAGATAAGCTCTTAGAAGAGTATAAAGAAATATTTGATGATAAATTGGGGGAGATAAACAATTGTGAAATTAAGTTGGAATTAAAACAGGGGGTTAAACCTGTTTTTCGTAGAAGCCGTGACGTACCTTTTGCCTTAAAAGAAAGAGTTGGAAAAGAAATTGACAGACTAGAGAAAGAGGGAATAATTGAAAAAGTTGAATGCTCAGAATGGGCAACACCTGTTGTCCCGGTAGTTAAATCAGATGGCAGTATTCGGCTATGTGCTGATTTTTCAGTTACGCTGAACCCAAATTTAAATGTTCCTCAGCATCCATTACCCAAATTAGAAGAGATTTTTTCCAGTTTAAATGGGGGGAAGCAGTTTTCAAAACTGGACTTTAGGCACGCATATCTACAGATGAAAGTTCATCCTGAAAGTCAAAAACTATTAACAATAAACACACACAAGGGGTTATTTGTTTGTAAGCGATTAATGTATGGATTAAATGGTGCACCTGCAATATGGCAACGTTTTGTGGATGGAGTATTTCAGGGCATGGAAGGAGTTAAGGTTTTTATGGATGATGCACGAATTACGGGGGTTGACGAAAAATCTCATTTGAAAGCTTTAGGTGATTTTTTCAAAAAATGCAAAGAATATGGGTTAAAATTAAATTTACAAAAAAGTAAATTTTTCCAAGATGAAATAAATTTCCTAGGACACAAAATTGACGCGAATGGTCTTCACAAGACAGATGAAAAAATTTCCGCAATTTTAAACGCTCCTGTTCCTAAAGACGTACAGGAAGTAAAAAGTTTTTTAGGGTTAGTAAATTTTTATGGGAAATTTTGTGAAAATTTATCGACTATAGCTAATCCGCTAAATAACTTAACTCAGAAAGATGTTAAATTTAATTGGTCCAGGAATTGTCAGGTTGCCTTTGAGAAAATTAAAGAAGAGATTTGCTCTCCAAGGGTCTTGGTACATTATGATCCTGCACTGCCTCTGACTTTAGCAACTGATGCATCACCAGTTGGTATAGGATGTGTCTTGTCACATTTATACCCTGACGGAAGTGAAAGACCCATTGCCTTCGCATCCAGAACATTAAATCGATCAGAGCAGAAATATTCCCAAATTGACAAAGAGGCTCTTGCCATTGTATGGGCGGTACAAAAATTTTATTTATATTTGAAAGGTCGAAGATTCATATTGATTACAGATCATAAGCCTCTTGTATCCATCTTTGGATCGAAACGTGGGTTTCCGGTGTTGACTGCAACTAGGTTGTTGCATTATGCATTAATTTTGCAATCCTTTCAATTTGATATTAAATACCGAAATACTAAAGACCACGGCAATGCTGATTTTCTCTCTCGTTTACCGAAAGCTTCTGAACAACTCGAAATCAAGGACGATATCACTCTATACCAAATGTGTCAAATAGAAACCCTCCCAATTACGTCCAGAGAGTTGCGACAAGCAACTAAAACAGATAAAGAACTTGGTCCTTTATTAAAAGCGCTCCAAGAAGGGCAAAATTTACAGGGGAAGGAAGCGCATTATACAATTGAAGACGGTTGCATTATGTATGGACAGAGAGTTTGCATTCCCGAAACTTACCAGAAACAGGTTCTAGAAGAATTGCACCAGGGACATCTGGGCATGGTAAAAATGAAGGCTATTGCCAGATCATTTGTCTATTGGAAGAGTATCGATACAGACATTGAGGAAGCGGCTAAAAATTGCCCAGATTGTGCGAAATTTAAAGCTGATCCGGCTAGAGTTAAAGTACACCATTGGGAGTATCCTAGTTCACCTTGGGAACGAATTCATATAGATTTTGCAGGACCTCTATATGAACACATGTTCTTGATAATTGTTGATGCCTATTCAAAGTGGTTAGAAGTTTACCCATTAAAATCCACTACAGCCAATAAAACAATCGATTGCCTTAGAGACTGTTTTAGTAGGTTCGGTTTACCTGTTGTACTTGTTAGTGACAATGGCTCACAATTCACATCTTATGAATTTGCAAGATTTATGAAGTGCAATGGAGTGAAACACATTACTAGTACTCCATTCAAGCCATCCAGTAATGGACAGGCCGAACGGTATGTGTACACAGTAAAACAGGCACTCAGAGCTATGCAAAATTATGAAGGTAGCATAAATCAAAAGTTAAGCAAATTCTTATTGCAATACAGAAAGGCACCTAATATGACAACTACACATAGTCCAGCAATGTTATTTCTTAAGAGAGATATCCGTACTAGAATTGATCTTTTATTGCCTGATCTCAAAACCAGAATTCAGGAAAAAATACGGAAAGGAGTCTACGATTTTAAAGACCGAAAATTTGAAATTGGAGAATATGTTGCTGTGAGAGACTACAGATCACCAAATTGCAAATGGAAATTTGGGCATGTCGTAAATCAAGACGGTGCTCTAAAATACACAGTCAATGTGCAGGGGAATTTAGTCAGAAGACACGTAGATCAGATCCGTCCAGTTGGTGATAAAGTGAAAGAAACTCATTCTTCACCATATGTGTATCGCCAAGTTCCAACAGAAATAGATTCAAATAAAAAATCAGAAACACAACTTGAAAAATCTGTTCCTGTTATCGTAAATGAAAAAGCTGGGACTGAAACCTTAGCAGAAGCAGTTTCACATACATCCAGCCCAGTGCTGGACACAACGTACATCCGTTTGTTCATGTAACTGTAAGTATTTTCCCATAGCAACAACCATTTAAAGAGTTAGTTCTAGCCTGTATTTATTCATAGTTAAACGCTATTCACTTAAGAACCAGATGCGCTAAGTTTGTCTTTATTTTATTTCATTAGAATTAATTTCCTTTCTGAACCCGTGAGACTTTTGTTAACCCTATGTAAAGAATTCAATCCTTGTGGTTTTCCAGTGCCATATACACCCTTTTATCGTTTGGCATTAATTATTTCAAATTTTACACTTTGAGCATTCTCATTGCACTCTATGTAACGAAAATCAAATGCATGTCTCCTATCATCGAAAATGTACATCTGGTGTTCGTTATTGGCGATAAATACCAATGTAATACGCCAAAGACAGTGGTTTCAAAAATTGTATTTTTTATGATTCGGCTCTCATCCTTTGTACTGTAATGTGACATAATATTCTTCTACGTTCCGGCGGTCGACGGGACTGACTACCGTCGACCGGAGCCTTTTTACATGCCTGATGCTCTTCAATAAAAGGATTATGTGTCAAGAATAATTCGTCTTCTCTTGGAGTTTTTTTTTGTCTTTTCTTGAACCCGTGATTACATCACCGATGCGGAGTGAATACGCCCCTACACTCATTGATGCAAAGTGCCGTATTTTTTCTCCAAGTAAAAAAAAAAAAAAAAACTACGGTATGTGGACTGCGGTAATAGGCTAAAGATGTTCTTCAATCATTCGAACATTTGACGGTATACCTCCTTTCCGTGTCTCATGACGAATGTTGGATTGTTTTCGAGTTATCACGATAAAAAAAAGAAAGAAATGAAAACTATTTCGAAGCGAATACTTTCATCAAATTGTGTTTTTCTCAATTTCGTCCATTCCTGAAGCGATTGATTATTAATCATAAAAAAAACTGTGCGCAATATTAATCAACTTAAACGTCTATTCTTACTGCAAGTGACTTTAGTAAAGCCTTTTTATTTAATTATTGGCAGAATTATGACGTTTCTGCAGTAAACAACTTCAACAAAGCTGCAATTTCTTTTCTCTCCCACTCCAAGGGTGTGACTCAACATAACACTGTGTTCGCGCCGGCAACCCTGGAATTCTCCCTGGCAAGCTAACAAGGAAGGTCTCCATACGGGCATACTCAGAAAAATCTGAAAAAATTACAGAATGTTCTTCTCATATAGTTATATATGTTTATAAAAAAAATTTCAGCGGAATCTCCTTATAACGTCCATAAAAAAATAATAAAAATTTCGTTTATTTGGCGATTTATCTCCGGTTGGCGAAAAAACGAAATTTTGAAAAATACGCTTTTACGCTTCGAATACTTTTTAAAGAAAAAACTTTATGTATAATTTATTTAAATAAGTTTAGTTTAAGTAATTTTAGTTTTGCATTTTTACTTTACTTTAAGTGTAATTTTGTCATATACGTTTATATGTACTTATAACAAAATGAAATTAATATATTTTATCATTTAAAACACAATTTAAATTGATTAAAATTGTTCCAAATTGAAAAACTGTTAAAAATCTGCTGCATTTTGTTACAACGCACTCCCTTGCTTGTATAGAAAACGGTTACTTGGCCGTGAAATGGAGCTTTCTCATTGGTTGGAATAGATATATTATATACAAGCGGTGGAGTGCGTTGTAACAAAATGCAGCAGATTTTTAACAGTGTATGACACGGTCAATTCACCGTGCTATGGAGCATTCTCATTGGTCAGAAGAGAGATATCCTATAAAAGTAGTGGAGTGACGTTGCAGTAAATGCTGCAGATTTTTAACAGTGAAGTCAATTAAAATCAATTTTCAGATTCGTTAAAATCGTCCGCTTTTGGCGAGGAAATGCACAGCTCGCCAAATCCCGCGTCGCTTTCAGCTTTTCACGCCAATTATTCCAAACTATTTTATTTTTTTTACATATCTAATAATGTAATTCCGCCGCTAATTTTCACTGATCCTTTATTACCTACATGAGTAGTTTAATTTGTATTTTTTTCAAAAAATTCTGAGTATGCCCCCAATGGAGACCTTCCTTGTAAGTTTTCTTCGCCACTCATCAGTGCCGGACTTATATGAATCATAGTGCTCCTTGATGTTTTCGTGAAGAAAAAGGAGATAACTATGTCAATGAACTTCCATCTGACTAATTTACTACACATCACCACTTTAGACCTCTGCAGTTAATACTTTTTAAAGACAGGCTTGCAGCTGATCCTAGATTGACGTACAAAACAGATAGCGCAGCAAAATTAGCAAGGACACATGCTGTTGTTAATGTATCAATTAATTAGGAAGGTGTTATTTGGAAAAGGAATGTTTTGTTTTTATTTTTTTCGTGCTTCAAAGTGCAGTATATTTAAATAGATATAGAATAAGATTTTAACGATAATATCTAATATAGATTACATCAAGTCGCAAGGCCTTCAGTTTAATTATTTTTTTTTCTTTCAGCTAAGGTAAGTAACATATTTCTATGGAGATGTTGCGATGTAAATGCATGTTTTGCTTAAAAGGCATTTTAAAGTCTCTTATTATTATTTATAGAGAGTTTTTGGTAAAAAAAAAAGGAAGTATAATGCTTCCAGGATTTTACGTTACTTGAAATATGATTTTCCTCTATTAAAACAGTTTCCAGTATAATTTTTGAGGAGATACAAAATATTGCTTAAAATATTAAGAGTTGTGCCTTCATTATGTAAATTATAGACAGGTCTTGTCACAACTTAGAAATGAAGCACTTTATTATTTTATTTTTAAGTTTTCATTTTCTTCGTGATGTGTTTTGTTTGTAAAGCTATAACCCTTCTATAAGTGTTTTTACTGATATTAATCTAGAATTTGTTAATTATTTTTATAATAATACACAACGTTTTTGTGCATTCCTTATGAGATTTCGTACAAAAAAATAGAAGCTAATATTACGCTCTATAAAACATTGTGGTACTAATATTTTCAATTGATGCCATTGCATAGATTATTTCTTCTTAGAAATTTCATGCCTTTTATTACTTTTAGATATTTTATGTTTTCTATATTTTAACTATTTAAAGGTATTTTTATAATATTTTTGTCTCAGGTTTGTAAACATTTAGTAAATATATTTGTAGTAGATTGTGGTTCCGTTAAATGTCTTAATATTTAAAGCAGTACATATTTTTTTTGGTGTAATTCGTCACATATTTTCATATAAAATATATATTTTACATGAATAATTATGTACAGGTAAAGAGTAATCATATTTTTAAAAGTGCTCAAAATTGTTTTGCATGACTGTTATTAAATTCTTTCTCAGTTATACTCAGTCACCTATTTTAAGTTGAAATTAATTTTATTCAGACAACAATGATTGCTTTTTTAAAATATACAGTGAAATGCATTAGACACTAGTTTATTGCAGTGTATTTTTTTTCGTTCTTGAATAATTTCAAGGGTGCGTAAAATAAGTTGTGGTGTTGACATATTTTTTTTCTCAAATTAAATTGTCAGTTTATGTACAGTTTGACTTTAGTCAGTGTGTTGGATTCAGCGACACCCCACCAATTTTACACAAATTTACATTTTGCAGTCATTACTGGTGAAAGCCTTTTTTTCAATTTTACACGAGTATCGCTGCATCCTCATATATGTGCTTAATTTTCACTTGTTTCAGTTACAACCTCCCCCCCCCCCCCCGGTAAACGTAAATATTCATTTATTCATTTTATATTTTTACCATTCATAATATGCAGGTGTATACCAGTAGTCATTTTGGAGGTCCTATATTTTTTTTTCTCCCTATTTTGATGTTCCGGTGATGCAGGGATATTCTGCGGTGTGACAAACTCGCAATTCAGAAATGATTACTTAATCTATTTTTGAGCTCTTGAATTGCGTGTCGGGTGCTTGCGGTTATACACGGAGCCTTTTTACATGCCTGATGCTCTTCAATAAAAGGATTATGTGTCAAGAATAATTCGTCTTCTCTTGGAGTTTTTTTTGTCTTTTCTTGAACCTGTGATTACATCACCGATGCGGAGTGAATACGCCCCTACAGGGGGGGAGGGAGGGGGTAAAACCTCTAAATCTTGTTTAGCACTAGGCAGTGCTTATCTCAAATCTGACAACAAAACTTTTACATCAGTAATATTATTTAAGCTGTTCTCTTATTAATATATTTTTTTAAATCATATTTACAAAGATGGAAGTTTATATTTATAAATTTATTTTGAGGAATATTCTAATCTGTTATACATTTTTGTGGAGGTGGGGGAATCATTATCTCTTTCCCAAGAAAATGACTGATTTCTAAACTATGTGTACATTATTTATAAAAAAATATATAAATATTAATCATTTCAAAAAGTTGGCAGTTTTAAGTGCAATTAAATTACATAAACATAAAGGAGTTAACTAACTTGAATCTTATAAAACGGTCAAAAATGTATAAAAATTCTAATCTCTTTTCTCAAATAAATCTAAAAATAATAAATCTTATTCAGAAAGATTGAAGTTTATATTTATAAATTCATTTTAAGAAATATTCTAATCTGTTATGCATTTTTGTGGCAGTGGTGGTGTCATTATTTGTTTCCCAAGAAAATGACTGAATTTTAAACTATGTCTACAAAAATATAAAAATATATATAAACATTAATAATTTTAAAAAGTTGGCAGTTTTAAGTGCAATTAAATTGCACTTAAAACTGATTAAATTACATAAACATAAGGGAGTCAGAAATTAACTAATTTCAATCTTATAAAAATCTTGTAAAATGGTCGAAAATGTATAAAAATCCTAATCTCTTTTCTTAAATAAGCCTAAAAATAATAACAGACTTTTTCAGACACAAATATATTTATTTTGATACATTATTTTTTTGCCTGCATCAAAATAAACATTTTTAAAGAAAAAGAGTAAGCAACAAATAATGATTCAGGAGAATCATTTATTTTCAGAAGATAATTTTTTCAATATACAAAATCTTTTAAAGTTTTGAATTCAGAACATTCCCTTTGAATTCAGAACAGAAGCCTGCAAATGTGCAGTCTGCATTCCAAACTACACATAACAAAAACTAAAGGTATGACTGATGCTTTTTTTTTTTTTTTTTTTTTTTTTTTAGAAAAAATCTAATGACATTTTCTCAATTTTCTTTGTGTTTTATATTATTGGATATAAATAATTTCTACTTTTAACATTTTATTTCAGCAATAAGCATTAGATATAGTGGGTTTAAGTCATTTTTTATGTATAGGATTAAAATCAGTATGCATTGGGGATAAAGATGAAAATAAGCACTCGCCAGTCGCCACTTGGCGACTAAATGTGAAAAACTGGCGACTGAAAATGTAGAAAGTACCGGCCAAATGCAGGATTTTCCAAAAGGTCTTTTGTCAAGAAATTGCAGAAAAAACTGCGAATATCGGCAAAAATCTTAAAGAACACGAATGTCGTATAAGTATAGTCAAAGAACCGCGAAAAGAATGCAATTATCATCAAAGGATCGCGAAAAAACACGAATATCGGCAAAGAATTGCGAAAAGAATGTAAATATTGCCAAAGAATTACGAAAATAACGTAAATATCGCGATAGAATAGCAAAAAAAACACAGTTATCGTCAGAGAATACCGTCAACATTCGCGATAGCAAACGCGAATACCGTCAAAGTTCGCAATAAAGAACGCGAATACCGTCACAAATTGCAATAAGTAACGCGAATACCGTCAAAAAATAGTGATAATGAACGCGATTATCGTAAAAAAAAATCATGATAATAAACGCGATTTTCGTCAAAAAACATAAAAACGAATGCAAAAAGCGCGAATTTTATCGTAAAAACATGTGAAAAACAGTGGCAGATCCAAGGGGGGGGGGTCATGGGGGTCATGACCCCCCCCCCTGGAGCTCTTCAAAGAGGGATGTACAGTGTAAGTAAAAAGTGCTAAAACAGGAACGCAAAATTTTTTGGGTGTGATCGACGAAATTTGAAAATTTTCCATGAATGGTCTACGAAATTTGCGATTTTTCTTCACTTGATTAGCAAAATTCACGATTTTTTCGAAATCGATCGGTGAAATTCGCGATTTTTGCGAAGCCGATCCACGAAATTCACAATTTTTCCATGCCTAATCGACGAAATTCACGATTTTTTGTGTGTGATCGACGAAATTTGAAATTTTTCCACGAATGATCTGCGAAATTTGCGATTTTTCTTCACTTGATTGACAAAATTCACGATTTTTCCATGCCCAATCCACGAAACTAGCATATTTTTCCGTTCTTGTTCGATGAAATTTCTTCAACCGCTCAAAGATTTTTTAAATTTTTCTGCGCATCATCGACAAAATTAGCGATTTTTTCGTCCCGAATCGACAAAGTTCGCGAGTTTTTTGTACTCGATCGCCCGAATCCGTGCTTTTTACGAAGCCGATCTACCATATTCGCGATAATTTCTTTCCCGGTCGATGGAATTGTCAATTTTTGTTCGCCATATCAATGTAATTCTCGATTTTTTTCATTCCCGATCGACTGTATTTGCGCTTTTTACGAAACTGATCGACCATATTTGCGACTTTTTCGTTCCCGATCGACAAAATTCGAAATTTTTCCGTGCCCTACCAAAAGCGATTTTATTGTTCCTGATCGAATAAATTCGGGCTATTTACGAAAGCCATCGACCATATTCGACCATCGGGATTTTTCCGTGCCCAATCGACGAGATTTGCGCCTTTATCCGTTCTTGGTCCCTGAAATACCGCACCGAACAATAAAATTCGCGATTCTTAACTGATTGATGAAATCTATATTTTTTCCCCCGCCGTAAATTGATGAAATCTGTAATTTTTTTTCTCGCGATAAACTGATAAAACTCACTATTGTTCTGCAGCCGCTCAAAAAAAAATTCGATTTTTCTGCGCATCATCGACAAAATCTTCGATTTTTCCTTGCCCTATCAACGAAATCTATATTTTTTCCCCCGCCGTAAAACTGCCCGATCGACAGTACCGATTTTTTGTACAGATTCGACAAAATTCGCGAGTTTTTCGTACCCAATCGCCCGTATCGCTCTTTTTACGAAAACAATCGACTATATTCGCGATAATTTCTTTCCCGATTCACGAAATCGGCAACTTTTGCGTTCCATATCAACTCGAAATTCGCGATTTTTTATTCCCAATCAACAAAATTTGCAATTTTTCTGTTTCCGATCGAATAAATTCGCGCTTTTTACGAAGCCGATCGAAAAAATTGGGATTTTTTTCGTGCCTTATTAAAGAAATTTGCGATTTTTTCGTTCCAGATCGACAAAATTCGCGATTTTTCTGAGACATACAGAAAAAATTCGAGATTTTTCCAAGGCCGATAGACAAAACTCGCGATTTTCCAATGTACAGTTGACGATATTCGATTTTTTCGCGCTCGGTCAGTGAAATTCGCGTTTTTTTCGTGCGGTAAACAGACAAAACAGGCGACTTTTCTGCAACCTATGAACAAAATTTGCAATTTTTTCAAGTATTATAAAAAATTTAGACTTTTTTTCCTTGCCCGATGAACGAAATCTGAGATTTTTCGCGTCCGATCGACAAAATTCGTGATTTTTCCGTGCCTAATCGACAAAATTCGCGATTTTTTCATGCCCGATCGGCGAAATTTGCTATTTTGTATCATAATTCCGTTTTCACAAGATTTACTGTATTTTAAAATTGCTTCATTAAATCATCATTCAAAAGCTGTGACCCCCCCTGGAGGTTGGGCTGGATCCGCCCTTGGTGAAAAAGAGCGAATACCATCATAAAATCGCGAATATCGTCAAAAAACGAACTCAAAAAATGCGAATTTTATCAAAGAAACACGCTTCCACGTGTTTCTTAGCGAATATAGTCAAAAAATCGCGATAACAAACGCAAATACCGTCAAAAAATCATGATAACGAACGCGATTTTCGTTAAAAAGTTGCGAAAACAAACGTCAAAAAGAAAAGAAAATGCACATTATGTCAAAGGATTATGGAGAAAACATATAATATTTCAGGATACTCACCCCCCCCCCTCTTGTGAATTTCAGTTTTTATATTTTGAGTCAAATGTGCTAGTCTGTGAATAACCATTTTTTTGGGTCACATCTTAATTCTAGACAAATAATTATAAAGAAGAGGGTAGGCGTTTATTTAGTTTATTTCGTTAGCTACAAAAGTGCATAAGCATAGTTGGACTTATTTAGCTAACTACATATGCATGTTACGTATATATAACTTTGCTGTTAACTTTATTAAAAAATTTAAAATAGATTGGAAATTAGTATTTCAAGTTTATTCCAAACAATATAAATTAAAATATTTTTATCTAGTTCATATATTACTTATTCATTCTAAACTCGTATATATTTTGTAATTAAATTAAATTAATTCAGTGACATAAATGTACTTACTGGCTACTAAAAAAATTATTCTCACTAGCTAATAACTGGCTACTAAAAAAAAATCAACCTACTGGCCAGTGGCCACTAAGCAAAATTCCTTATTTTCATCTTTAAAGGGGAGCGTCACAGGTTTGAAAAATCCCCTTTTAACAATAGATGGCGCTGAATTTCACTCGGAAAAGGCAATAGAGAATTACTGCTGGCAAACCCCGTTCGGCAGTCTAAATACGTCACTTCCTGTTCAAATCGAAACTCCGGTGAATAAGTGGAGAATTCAGATGTCAGAGGTAGAGAAGGAATGGGTGTAATTTAACCTTGCAAGAATCTTGGCTCTTTTGTTGCGCGAAAGGATAAGGGTAGAATAAAAAGAAAAAAAAAGGTTGTTAATTGTTTGGCTATTCGGGCCAGGGGCGTAGCTACAGGGGGGGGGGTGAGACGCCCTCCCCCCATATTCGGTATACTCATTTCATTCAGTAAATTCACTTTCGTTCAAAAATTGCAACATTTCTCGTTTTTTTTTTTTTTTTTTTTTTTCCTTCTAAGAAATAAAAAAAAAATATTTTAAAAATATTACAAAAGCTATAACAATGTCAAAATATATTTTAAATATTTTCATAATACTCATACGCCACTTTCACAATACTTATTACATTCGGTAATTTCACTTTCGTTCAAAAATTGCATTATTTCGTGCAGTTTTTTCGCTTCTAAGAATTTTAAAAAATATTACAAAACATAAGACAATGCTAAAACATATTTAACATTATTAAATAGCTTTAGAATACTTATATTTCACATTCGGAAGGCTCATTACATTCGGTAATTTCATTTTATTCAAACAGTGCATCATTTCGCTCTGCATTTTTCCTTTCTAAGATTTTTTTTATCAAATTTATTACAAAGCATAAAAAAATGTCAAAATATATTTAAAACTATTAAATATTTTCGGAATACTCATACCCCATGTTCGGAAAACGCATTACATTCGGTAATTTCCTTTTTGTTCAAAAATTGCATCGTTTCGTGTTGTATTTTTCCGTTCTAAAAACGTTAAAAAATATATTTAAAAAACTAATATGACGCATAAAACAATGTGAAAACTGATGGACAAATATCGACAATATTTATTATTAAATATTTTAGAAATACTCATAACATTCGGTAATTTTACTTTCGTTCAAAAATTCCATCATTTCACCTGTATTTTTCCTTTTAAGAAGTTCTTTATAGATATTAAAAATTATCGCAAAACACATTTAAAACTATTAAATATTTTGAAAGTACTCATATCCACATTCGGAATATTACATTCGATAATTTATTTCGTTCAAAAATTGCATCATTTTGCCTGTATTTTTTTTTTGTATGAATTTTTGAAAATATATTAAAAAACTTATTCCAAAACATAAAGCACTGTCAAAACATATTTAAAACAACTAAATGTTTTAGAAATACTCATACCCCACATTCTAAAAACTCATTACATTCGGTAATTTCACTTTCGTTCAAAAATTGCATTATTTCGCACTGTATTTTTCTCTTCTAAGAATGTTTAAAAAATTATTAAAAACATTATTACGAAACATAAAACAATGTAAAAATTGATTGACGAAAATTGTCAATGTTTAAAACTTAAATATTTTCGGAATACTCATAACATTCGGTAATTTCACTTTCGCTCAAAAATTCCATCATTTCACCTGCATTTTATTTTTCTAAGAATTCTTTTTAATATACTAAAAAATTATTCCAAAAAGGTATTTAAAACTATTAAATATTTTCAAAATACTCATACCCCACATTCGGAATACTCATTAGATTCGATAATTTATTTCGTTCAAAAATTGCATCATTTCGCCTGTATTTTTTCTTTCTGAGAGTTTTTTTTTATTATATTAAAAAAAAATACAAAACATAAAACAATGTCAAAACTCATTTAAAACTATTAAATATTTTCGGAATACTCATATTCCGCATTCTAAAGACTGATTACATTCGGTAATTTCGCTTCCTTTCAAAAATTGCATCATTTCGCGCAGTATTTTCCCCATCTAAGAATTTTTAAAATTTTAATAAAAAAATTATTACGAAACATAAAACAATGTAAAAACTGATAGACGGAAATTGTCAAAATTTAAAATTATTAAATATTTTCGGAATACTCATACTCCAAATTCGGAATATTCGGTAACTTCACTTTCGTTCAAAAATTGTATCATTTCACCTGTATTTTTTCTTTCTAAGGATTAAAAAAAAAAAGTATTACAAAACATATTTAAAACTATTAAAATTTTTCAAAATACTCATACTAGAAGACTCTACGGGCCGAAATTTCCAGGCTCAAGCCCGGTCCGATGAATATAAAAAAAATCGGTTTGGGCTGGTCCGAACGAAAAAAATATTGGCCCGACCCGGTCCGATATACTAGCTAAATTTTAATGGATATTTTAAAGTCGATAGCGGTTACTTTAGTAACTATATTTTTTTACCTTTTTTAAGGTCAATCTCCCCTGTAAGTATCGGTGCAAGGAAGGCCCCCCATAATCATCTGTGCCCAGCCCCCCCCCCCCCAAATTTGTAAATAGGTCCCACCTGTTTATCGGGCGAAAAAAAAATGTGAATTTCGTTGACCGGGCATGGAAAAATTGAAATTATCGTCTATCGGACATGGAAAAATCGCAAGTTTTGTCTATCGTCCTTCGAAAACTCTCGAATTTTGTCTATAGATCTCCGAAAAATCGCGAATTTTGTCGATCGAGCACGAAAGAAATCGCAAACTTTGTCAATTTGGGATGAAAAGAAAAAAAACCCCTGCGAATTTCGTTGATAGGGCAAGAAAAATGGTCAATTTCACCGATCAGGCACAGAAAATCATTAATTTTGTCGTTGGAAAAAGAAATATCGCGAATATTGTCGATCGGCTTCGTAAAAAGCGCGAATTTAGTCAATCGGGAACGGAAAAATTACGAATTTCGTCGTGTGGGCACGGAAAAATCCCGAATATAGTCTATCGCTTTCGAAAACTGCGCAAATTTAGTCGATCGGAAATGGAAAATTCGCGAATTTCGTCGATTAGGGGAAAAAATCACGAATTTCGTTGATATGACACGTAAAAATTGCCAATTTTGTCGATCGGGAACGAAACTGTCGCGAATATTTATGGTCAGCTTCATAAAAATAGTAAATTCGGGCGATGAGGTACGAAAAACTCGTGAATTTTGTCGACTCGGAACGAAAAAAATCGCTAATTTTTTGATTGGGCACGTAAAAACAGCAGATTTTGTTGATGGGGCGCGGAAAACTTGAAAATTTCTTTGAGTAGCTGCTGAACAATTTTGAGTTTCATCAGTATATCGTGAGAAAAAATCGCGGATTTCATCAGTTTGCGGTGGAAAAAAATGCACATTTTTTGTAACGACTTAATTACACTCTGTTTTATATGAAAATAAAAAGTTTTGGTTAGAGGGACAAAGAGGCAACTTGGACGACACATATAATTAAACGTATAATACATTAATAACTATACATATTTTTACGTATATGTATTACTTATTTATTTTTTTTAAGTTGACTCTTTTATTTTCGATTTCGGCAAAAAAAAAAAAAAAAAAAAGAAAAAAAAAAGCTCAAATTAATGAAGCTAGAAGCATGAAAGTTAGAGAGAGGGAGGGGACTTATGACGTAAGCGTGTACTAAGAAAGGATTTTTAAAAATCCCTGGTCCCAAAGAGAATTAAAGGAAGGGGGTCGAAAATTATAGACTTTATGGCCATCTTATTATATTTATTATACGGAACCCTCTAAATGCGAGTAATACTTACATTTGACCGTTTATTTTTTACGAATGTCAAAAAGTCGTCCTGGAACTCGAAATATTTAAAAAAAAAATTAATTAAAAAATCAAAAATTGCTAGGTGAATTCCGAATACATATTATTCAAAAGAGAATAAAATATGTACTGAGCTAAAAAAGAAACGAACTCGAAACATTTTTAGTAATATGGAAACAAAGCTGTATAGCGCGCACAGAAGAGAGAGGGAGGGAGGGAGAAAAGGCATAAAGAATATGAATGTTTCTCAAATTCAAATTGCCAAACGCTTAAAAAAAATATTTCATTTTTTAATAGAAACAAAAGATTTTGCGTAAAAAGTTAGCCAAAGTTGGTGTTTTAAAAATCACAAACCGAGAAACCAGAAATTCTGTGAGACTAATTTTTTAATTTCAAATTCCACAAACCCAAGAAATCCAACTATCGAAATCTAAAGAGGAAAACAATACTGAAACTTCACTATTTTGGATCCGTGGACTAGGAAAGAAGGAAAATTTTACAATTTTGATGTTAAATAGCGTCCTCCGACTCTTTTTTCAAAAATGGGTTGGACTCCGACTCTGCAGCCCTGATTATAATCCAGTACAATGATTTTATGTTAAATAATGAGTCAGAAATTTTCGCGTTGTTAAATGGGATTTATTTTATTTTATTTTTTTGAGAATTTTATAAAATTTAATCAAAAAATGCCTTGAGCGCACGTTTTCTCACATCTTTGATGGAAAATTGCGCATGCCTAGTCAATGTGTTTTTTCTAAGCAAAATGAGCCGAGTAAAAAGAAAAATAATAATAATGATAAATAATAATTCCATGAGCATTTGATTTTATTGGAGATGTTCTTTTAAAATAAGGTAAATTTTTAGCAGTAAACTACCCAAAAATTAGTATATTTTAATTTATATTTCAGGCAAATCAGTGCACTGTAAAATGTTATTCCATCTTATCAATGGTGTAGTCGTAAAATAATCAGAGGGTATAAGCTCTAAGCAGAGGGTATAAGCTCTAAGCAGAGGGTATACGCTCTAAGCAGAGGGTATACACTCAAAGCAGAGGGTATATCCTAGAATAAATGCTACAGTTTTTATGAGAAGCAGGGAGATACGGTATTCCTTTTAAAAATCCAGCAGATATACGGTGTATACCCCATATACTTTTCACTGCATTCCTGGAGCTTATCAAAGAAAAGTTCCACCAGAGAAAAATGCAAAATGGTTTCCCCGTATTTAGAAAAAAAATGATCATTCAGAGGTTACTTCAGTCAAACAAAAAGACTCATTTGCCAATGCTAATCCTAAGGAAAAAATTTATAAAAAAAAATAACTCAGTTGCATTTCAATATTTTTAAACTTTTTTTTTTTTTTTTTTTTGCATTGAATAGCTGAGACCGATCCGTACAAAGGCCATTTCTTATTTTATCGATTTCATTTACGGGTATTTTTAATGAGGACATTTTCATTTTCGGAACCGCTTTTGAAACTTTTGGGGTTCTTTTAAATTTCTCGATTTTCCACAATTCTATGATGAAAATTGCGATTTTTCTCTGATCTTTTCACGCAAATATCGTTACTTTTTCTTTTCTTTGACGAAATAAGAGTTTTTTTCTGCGACCTTTTAATAAGATATGCATTTACTGCAATTTTTTGACGAAATTCGCGTGTTTTCAGCCATCCATTCTCGAAATTATCAATTTTTTATGTGAACAATTTAAAAAAAAAATTATACTTTTTAACGTCCATTATTCGAAATTCGCGATATTTTACAGTGAAAGTTTTTTAGGTTCGAATTTTCCCTCTATTGACCAATTTTATTTTTAAATTTTCGTCCTGAATGTTTTAAATTTTTGGAAAATTTGAAGTAAATCACATGGAAATTCGTGATTTTTTTCGCATTCGATTGACGAAGGTTGCTATTTTAAACCTAGAGGACTATTACATTTTTGAAAAATTTCTAACACCTTTTATTCCTAGAAAATGAATACTTTTTTTTTTCCAACTTCCTATTTTCTCCAAAGCGTACGAAACATGAAATCGGTTTCTGTGCATTCGCGAACTCTGGGAAGAGAAAAAATTGAGTTTTTGATGGGAGTTCTTTCTGATTTTTAATTAATAACTCAATTATTTATCATAAATTTTTAAAATTCTGAGTTTAGGTACATTAGGAGAGGTCTTGAACAATCTTCCTTTCATTTTTCAGACTTACACATGCGATAAATTTTTGTAGCCATCCCCCACACACAGAGCGAAACATTTTTAAATTAGTATAAGATAAGTTTTTACGTTATGGAATTTAAAATGACACAAACCCAAACGAACATTGAAAACTCAATATGATAGCAGATTTTCCTATTTCCCTTTAGAGAAACCACTCTGTGGTTACATAATTCCAATTCTTCCTCTCAATGCATAAAAAAACTTATGAAATGGAATTTGTTTTATAAACCGAATGTGTTCTTTATATTTCTGCCTCTAATGACTATCCGCAATGACACTCAGTGTTGTTCTATGGTCACTGTCAATTACTAGTGTGTATTACTGATACCTTGAAATATAGGGCTATATTAGCCAGGTGTATTCATATAATCATGCAGTAGATTATCACAGTAATGAAAACCTCGAAATGTAGTCAAGAGATCCACCCCACATGCATCCAAACAATTCTAAAATGAACAAGTTGGAAATTGCACGTGAAGCGTAGCAAATTAGGTGCGTTCGTACGATAACGAAGTTTTAAAAATATTACTTTCATATGTCAATCTCATAAAATTGTAAATAGTGAATTACAATTAAAACGCTCATCAAACAATGCTCTTCCTATACCATTATATAATGTAATACTTTTGTGTGGCCTTGTAAATCAATAACAAATGTTCTTTGCACCACAAATTATGTATGATGTATATTATAATATGTACTTTATAGTTGCATATAAATTTTATTAAGTTCGTATGAGTGTAACACGATTAAAATGCATTTGAAACATTTTTCCCATTGACCGTAATGTAACGGAATACTTTTGAGTGTCCCTATAATTGATCTATAAATCCGATTTTCATAAAATTTGAAATAACTCGACAAAATTATGTAATAATTATGTAGTTTAAATTTCAAACGTATAGAATATATTTGAAACTTTTTCCTAATTGACCATAATGTAACTGAATACTTTTGATTGCGCCTGTAATTGATCTATGCACACGATTATCAAAATATTTGAAATAACTCGACAGAATTATGTAATAATTGCGTATTATAAATTTCAAACGATTAAAATGCATTTGAAACTTTTTTCCCCATTGACCGTAATGTAATGGAATACTTTTGATTGCCCCTGTAATTGATCTATGCATCCGATTTTCATATAATTTGAAATAATTCGACAAAATTATGTAATAATTATGTATTTTAAATTTCAAACGTATAGAATATATTTGAAACTTTTTCCTAATTGACCATAATGTAATTGAATACTTTTGATTGCCCCTGTAATTGATCTATGCACACGACTATCAAAATATTTGAAATAACTCGACAGAATTATGTAATAATTGCGTATTTTAAATTTCAAACGATTAAAATGCATTTGAAACTTTTTTCCCCATTGACCGTAATGTAATGGAATACTTTTGATTGCCCCTGTAATTGATCTATGCATCCGATTTTCATAAAATTTGAAATGACTCGACAAAATTATGTAATAATTATGTATTTTAAATTTCAAACGATTCGGTTGGGTAGTTTTTACGTTGTTATATGCGGACGGACAGACGGACGGACAGACGGACGGACTGAACGACAACTATAGGTGCTACGTATTATATAATTACGAACGCACCTAAAAAGGGCTAATAGGTTCATCATTTTTGATGAGATACATATCGGAAATTATTGATATGAACGAAAAAATTTCATTGCTGGATATTTGAAATAATCCAGTATTTATTCTTGTTTGCAGTCTAAATATAGCACATAAAGGGTTAAATAAAAAAGAAGAGAAAATCGAAATATAAAATTGGCCCTTAACCACAGATTAATACAAAAAACTGGAGGGGCAAGAGGTAAGTCTTGCCCCTGCTCCAGGAAAACTAGAGGGAAATATGCCCCCCTTCGCCCTTGTCAGATTACGCCCATGGGTAAACGGTTTGTTTATTAGGTAAGTTGTAAATATCTTATACCGAAGTTTCCAAGGATTTATATACATAAAATATTGTATTTTGATTAGAGGTCTGCACGGGCCGGGCTTGGGCCGATTTTCAATAATTTCATTCGGGCCTTACTTCTGAAGACTCGGGCGGGGCCGGGCCGAGCTCAGGCCTTAATTTTTTTGCTGGAGTATCGGGCCGGGCCTAACTTTTTTTCCCGTACGAAGCCGAGACTGATTTCATTCTTCCTAGTTTTACGGACCAAAATAATCAGTTCCTATTGAATCTTCTTATATGAAAATCCTTTTCTCGACTCTTCATAAAATTTGGCTTTGTCCAAAAATTTTTGCAAAAAAGGCATATACTTTTAAGCCGTCATTATTCTACAACTGAACATTAGAATTTATTCCCTTCAAAGTAACATAGATTACTAGGCGTTTTAAAATAGAATTAAACAGATAAAAAAAGGACATGATTATGACAGAATTTTCTTTTAAACTGAAAACTGCAAGTTTCTTTTAAACTGTTCATCCATGCAAAATGAATGCAACAGTACGCGAGAAAAAAAATATACTAAATATTCACATCTGTTAAGAAGGGAACGTATTTATTTATTTTTTTTTCTTCTAAAGAGATTCCGTATTAGGAAATTTTATTTTTACCATATACCATTTTTTAGATTTTTTTTTTTTTTTTTTTTGTCTCCATTACATGGAATATGATTAATATTATTAACGATAACTGAAACATTTCTATACAACAAACAAAGGTTCATTAAAAACGTAAATATCTCAGCCTACGGCATTTCTGCATAAATGGAGATTGCAAACATGAAAAAAACAGAGACTAATATAAGTTTATTTGATCAGAAATCTTCCGTAAGAGTAAAGATCAATGTTCTGTAGAAATTCATTCGAGTCGGGCCAAATTTTAAACTTTTTTCCGGACCGGGCCGAGTTTGGGCCGAAATTTTAACTTTCGGGCCAATATTTTTTTCGTTCGGACTGGGCTGGGCCAATATTTCTTTAGTTCGGGCCGGGCCTGGAAATTTCGGCCCATGAAGACCTAATTCTGATTGCAAAAAATATTTGACTTGACATTTTTCTTGTTTTAGATTGCTTTTAAAGAACGAGTTTTTCGGATTTCCAAAAATTATGTTCGCAAAATCTTTAAAATATGACACAGTCCGCCAAAAAAATTCGTTCTCTGCAAGCAATCTAAAAGAAGAAAAATGTCAAGTCAAATATTCTTTGCAATCAGAATACAATATTTTAAATACATAGCCCTTGGAAACTTCTGTATAAGATTTTTACAGTTTACCTAATAAACAAACCGTTTACCTCATAATTCTATCAATCTTTATTTCTGAGAAATTTAATTTTGAAATCGGGGTCTTATTTGCTGGACACCCTGTATATTTAATTTCTTTCATACGATTAATATTGCGACTGAGTCTTAGTTTCTTCGGAAAAACTTAGTACAAGAAAATTTCCTACAACGAAGCACTCCACAAACAGACAAATAGTGACCCTTTCTCCCACCAAAAGGTCAATGTCAAAGGTCAACTGGGCTCTTCCCACAGAGAGTGCCTGCGGATTTTCCCCTCTGTCAAGAAACAGGAAGTGTTTGGGTTTATTAGAAATAGCAGGAATCTTTCATTTTTGCTGTGGAATTTTACGAATAAAATCAAATTTCGAGAAAACAAAATGTCTTATTGAGGGATATTTCATATAATATCGTCCAGGAAGTATCCTTTAATAAATTTATAAGAGAAATAATGATAACAATTGACAGGAAAATGTATAAAAACTAAAAAAATAGCCGCTTTGATGGTCTTTATGAATGAGCGATAGTACCTCTATTGCCACCTGGATATTTTTGATGGAACTAATGTCAGAAACTTTAAAATTTAATTTAAAATAGAAGGCCGCACTTTTCTTTTATAAAATTTTGCCAAGTTAAAGAAATAAGTTATATAAATTACCAAAAAAATTTAAACAAATTGGTTGAATAGCAAATGAGTAATACTGTTTGTAAAAATACAGCATGGGGAGTATAGGTCAAAATACAACTGATGGTTACTCTTAATTGGGGACATATCTATTGATCTAAAGAAAAAACTTCAAACATGCGAATGGATCAAAGAAAAAATAAATTAAAAATATTCAATATTTAGTATAGAATATTTTAATTATTATTATTTTTTTAAATGGAGACTATGTAACACAATGAATAACATAAAACGATAATTTTTAAGATTTTTCTCAAGCTGTAATATATATATATATACATATTAATTGGGAGGTTAACTTGAAGAATTAAAATCAAAATATGAAGTCGAATAAGAGAGTTCTCAAAGATTGTTATTATAAGTTATTAGTAATCAAAAGATTGTTTGTAAAGATTTTCAGAGTATCAGTGTTTCACTATGTAGAGCAATTCATTCTTTGACCATAAGACTATTTAAATAAAAAAAAATGTTTTTTTTTTCAATTTTTACATAAATTTACTGTAATTTAATTTTAATTATTTAATTTAAATTATTTTTAAATGATGTTACACTGCTTATCCAACAATGTCTATTTTTATCAATAAATATGCATGTATATGTAATAAGAAAGATTATTAAAAAAAAAAAAAAAAAAAAAAAAAATAAAAACAGATTTTTTGCCAACCCTGATAAATACAGATAATGTTATGCAATTTAAGGCAATCCTAGAATAGTTTCAACTAAACTAAATTATATCTAAAAAATTAAACAAGTTGGAAATTGCACGTGAAGCGTAGCAAATTAGGTGCGTTCGAACGATAACTAAGTTTTAAAAATATTACGTTCATATATCAATCTCATAACATTGTAAATAGTGAACTACAATTAAAACGCTCATCAAACAATGTTCTCCCTATACCATTATGTAATGGAATACTTTTGTGTGGCCTTGTAAATCAATAACAAATGTTCTTTGCACCACAAATTATGTAAGATGTATATTATAATATGTACTTTATAGTTGCATATAAATTTTATTAAGTTCGCATGAGTGTAACACGATTAAAATGCATTTGAAACATTTTTACCCATTGACCGTAATGTAATGGAATACTTTTGATTGTCCCTGTAATTGATCTATGCATCCGATTTTCATAAAATTTGTAATAACTCGAAAATATTATGCAATAATTATGCATTTTAAATTTCAAACGTATAGAATATATTTGAAACTTTTTCCCCATTGACCATAATGTAATTGAATACTTTTGATTGTCCCTGTAATTGATCTATGCACACGATTATCAAAAAATTTGAAATAACTCGACAGAATTATGTAATAATTGCGTATTTTAAATTTCAAACGATTAAAATGCATTTGAAACATTTTTTCCCATTGACTGTAATGTAATGGAATACTTTTGATTGTCCCTGTAATTGATCTATTCATCCGAGTTTCATAAAGTTTGAAATAACTCGAAAAAATTATGTAATAATTATGTATTTTAAATTTCAAACGTATAGAATATATTTGAAACTTTTTCCCCATTGACCATAATGTAATTGAATACTTTTGATTGCCCCTGTAATTGATCTATGCACACGATTATCAAAAAATTTGAAATAACACGACAGAATTATGTAATAATTGCGTATTTTAAATTTCAAACGATTAAAATGCATTTGAAACTTTTTTCCCCATTGACCGTAATGTAATGGAATACTTTTGATCGTCCCTGTAATTGATCTATCCATCCGATTCTCATAAAATTTGAAATGACTCGACAAAAATATCTAATATTTATGTATTTTAAATTTCAAACGATTCGGTTGGGTAGTTTTTGCGTTGTTATATGCGGACAGACGGACGGACGGACAGACGGACGGACAGACGGACGGACTGAACGACCACTATAGGTGCTACGTATTATATAATTACGAACGCACCTAAAAACAGGCATCACTGTTGGCTACATTTGGCAAGCAAAACTGGTTTGATTAAAATTACTCGGTACATTTGATTGATATGTGGTAAAAGTGTTTCAATCAAAGCACCTTTGATTGAGGTTGTTTTGAATTCAAAGATCAATAATTTTAAACATAAATAGGCCATACTTTTTATTTCTATATGCAGTAAATTTCAGATTTAATTACAAGTTAACATACTTATTATATTATAAACATTAATTCTATTATTTCAGTAGTAAAATGAAGTTTTGTAAATATCACAAGAAAAAAAATCAATATTTTTAAAATAGCTAACTTATTCTTAATAATAAATTAGTGTTTACTCTAGAAAGAAAAAGGATAAAGTACTTTTCATCTACTCTTTTATTAACTAAAAATATTAAAAAATATATTGCACAGCAATAGTTTGAAAATAAATATCAAAGAAAATACCAAACATCTTTACATTTCAAAAGTAAACATCAAATATATGGAAACATAAAAGAAATCTTGATATTTAAAAAATAAATGCACAGTAGACAATTAAATTATGGATTTAAATTATGGATAATATACAGTCTACTGTTCTGTAAATAAAGAACTATTATATAATCTATGCATTAAAAAAATCATTCATATACAGAAAGCATAAAAAGAACATGAGGCACATTTATTTTTGATTCTATAATCTTTTCCTTTATAAAATTGCAAGCAAACACAGCTTTTTTTTTTTCAAATGAATATTGGGCTATGATTGCTTCATCTTGTGTGTGAATGATGAAATGATTAGAACAAAACATAAAGAGAAAAACCTATTGTCCCATTCCTCCCACTGTCAATCACAGTTTCCCTTACATTTCAACACAGATAGAAAATAGTTAAAATCTGAATTGTGTGTTTGAAGGAATGTTATGTCATAATTTTCTTTAGAAGGCAAGGGCATAAGAGAGGGGAGTGATTTATTTTGACATTCTGCACGTATATGAGGAATAATTCCTATATTATTTTTCTATTATATACTTTCAAAATATGTCAGAAAACTTGTTAATGATAAGTTCATCTCATTTTGAGGACGTTGCATTAGCAAGAATTCAATGAAATATGTATTAATGATATAATTTTTAATTCCAGTGTTTAAAAAGCTTATTTAATGATAATGTTTCTATTTTAATAAAATGTCAAATTATTTTAATGTTTATATAAATGTTGATTCTTTTTTCTCTTCTTTGAATCTGATGTACGATGATTAATGTCTTCTGAAATATAAATTCTTTGGAAAGGGGGGGGGGGGGAGGAAGCTCCTTTTATACTTCAGAAATTATAACCTTGTACCTTTGTATTTCATATTTACTCCCCGAAAATTGTAAAGGATTGCATAGAGGTATCCTGTGTGTGGAAAAAGGAGGTGATTTTTTTTTTTTTTTTTTTTTTTTTTTTTTTTTTTTTTTTTTTTTTTTCCCCAGAGAGGGATAAAGCCCACCCCTTTCACAAAATCATACTCTTCATTATTTTTAACTTCTTTATCCTTTAAAATGTTAATTTTGAAAAAAAAAATAGCAGATAGAGAAATTTTAGCAAGGGTTTCAAGAGTTTATTAATAAATGCATAGTTAACATTTTCTTTAATTACAAAATGTTATTTCTCACATAAGTGCACCAAGAAATTTATATATAAAAAAAACTGCACCCCCCCTTTTTTTCTCACCCTGCTAATGATGGCAACTCAATTTTACCAATTTCTACTATTTTAATTAATGAATAAAATAAAAATAGAAATTTCAAGTAATATTAATATTGTACAATGAAGTAGTTTGGTTAAATACATTAATTTCAATATAAAGGGATTATTTAGACTATAATACAGTTGGCAAAAAAAGTATTTGTACACTCTAAAATTTTAAATTTTTAACTAAATAAAAACAGATATTTTGTCAAAAATGGTTTTAATACAGTCTGTTTACCGTGTGTTTTAAATTACACAACAGAAAATTTCGATAAAGATGCAAAATAATTTTCTAATAGGAAAAGTTTAAAAATTTCTTGCAAAAAAAGTATTTGTACATTTCTCCATACTGATATGTACTGTGTTTTATAGTGTTTATGGTTCAAAGGACTACTTATACAGAAGCTGTTAATAATTTTTAACTTCATACTATATTTGTCTGACATTTAATTTAATTTGCACTTGAAGTAATTGAGAATAGAATCTAAAACTAGAGAGGTACCTCTAGATATATGAAATCCTATAATTGAGCATAATAAAAATTTAAATTCGCAACAAGAATTTGTAAAAGCTATTAAATTACCATTTACAACTATTGGATGTATAGTGAGAAACTATGAATAAATTAAAAGCATCGAAATTCAATGAAAACCAGGACTTCTTAGCAAACTAACAATGAGGGAAAAAAGGAGTGTTGTTAAAAAAGCTTTAAAAAACCCTATGCGTTCGGTTCAAAAATTTGCTGGAGACCTTGCGACATCTTCTCGCATCAGAGTAATACCTCAAACAATAAAAAATATTCTTCTCAATGCAGATTTAAAAGAAAGAACCTCAAGGAAAAATCCATTCATCAGCGAAACAAACAGGCGAAAACGCATAGTATTCGCTTTCGCATACAGAAGTAAATCATTGGATTTTTGGAAAGCAGTAATTTTTTCTGATGAGGGAAAATTCGGAATTATCTTACCATCAAGCATTCGAAAAAATTGGCGTAAAAATAAAACTGTTCTAGATCCAAAACATATACTTCAAATTATCAAGCATGTTGGGGGGAATATTATATTTTGGGGTGCATAGCTTCTAATGGAGCAGGACATTTAAAATTTATTGACAATGGAAAGACAGGTTTAACATACATTGATGTGTCGCGCCATAATTTATTAAACTGTGCCAAGAAATTATGCATAGAGGAAGCTTTTCACTTTCTGCAGGATAACGACTAAAGCATACTGCTGTGATCACCAGCACATGCTTACGACAATACTCCAAGACGACTGGTAACTCTTCTAAAATCTCTAGACTTGAATCCAATAGAAAATTTGCAGATGCTATTGGATGCAAAAATCCGAAAAAAAAAAATATGTATTGGTAAAAAACAGTTTTAAAGAAGCTCTTATTGTGTCATGGAATAACATTAACCAGACCGATACAAAAAAGTTGGTGGAATCAATGTCACACCATCTAGAAGTAGTCATAAACGCTAAATGAATTCGCACAAAATATTAATTTGTATAATTTTACTAAATTTTCATTAATTATATTACATAAATATAGTGTACAAATACTTTTTTTGCATTATATTTTTGTATATTTATTTATTATAATGTAACAAATCGATTCGTTTAATTTTGTTTTTGCTTCTATAATATTATAATGCATTAAATTAATGTATTACAGTATTTTTTGCTTAAATCTTTTGTTTAATTTCATTATAATTTAAAAAAATGAAGTGTACAAATACTTTTTTTGCCAACTGTATTTCTATTTATACACATGTATAATATGTGATTAATGTTTAGTAATACTTATTTAAGACTCAGTCACAAAAATCTGTTAATACAGACGGCTTCATGAAATTCCTCTTAATTAATTGGCCCTGATTATAAAATCTTATTCCATGCAAAAGAAAAAAAACTTTATAAATTATTTCATTTTTGTTAGGTTTAAAATGCACAATTTGCAAACGAAATTCATCAGAAAGGAAAACTTTAACAAAAGTACTTAAAGCATATTTTAATTGCTTGTATAGAATTTGAGTTTCATCTTTTAATACAAAAATATAGTAATTTTTTCAAAAAATTAGCCTTAAGAAATAAAACCCTGCATCAACCCCAGAATATTATACATTAAAAAATGTATAAGAAGAAGAGCTTAAAAAAGTCTTTTGCTCCTCTCGGAGTAGATCAAACCCTCAATCTTTAAAATTAGACATACTTTAATATTTCTAGTGACATGCAAGGAAATTTTACTCGGTTCCAACAGGTGTGCGTGTAAGGGAGGGGGGGGGGGTGAATATCAGTGTAGGTTAAATTAAAAAAAAAAAAAAAAAACATGAAAAGGGAAATTGATTGCACACAATGTGAGAAATAGTACAAAAGTACATAATATGAAGAACAGTGATGTCGATGTGTGCTTTTTTTTTAACGGTGAAATACGAAATAATTTACGATTATGTTGGAAATATATTTCAAGACATTTTTCAAATTTATTTGAAATACATTTTCAGTCATATAAGATAAAGGGAAACAAAGAAATTCAATGGAACAACTTACTCAAATCAAACTGCTTTCTCATTCTCACTCCCGGAAGCACGTTACCGCCATGATCATGTTGGTTGGTTGGTTGGCAGGCGGCTTGAGACTTATGCTTCGCCATAGGCGGCTTTGTCTGGACTACTCGACAGGAAGAGAATCCGAAATCTCAAATGCAGCGTGTTATGAGAAGTCCGTGATTACCCACGAGCAACCACAAGAGAAAATTTGACGAGGGAAGAGAGACCAGAGCGAGACTTGAGAGCGGCTGTAATAATCTCAGAATATGTAGATTGGGACTGTAAACCAAGCGTAGAAAGTAAGGTGATCCTGTTCGTGCTATATTTTGCACACTGGAGAAGGACGTGATCAGAAATCTCAGGGACACAGCATATAGAACACAGTGGAGAGGGCGCCAAATTCATACTGAAGAGACGAGAGTTCGTCGGCCAGGTACGGGTACGCCACCGAGAAATCCAGATGTCCTCACGACGATGGCAGGTCCACTGTCGAAAGGCATCGTCCTCGCTAAGATGAGGGAAATCGGAGCAATAATCGCTGTTCAGCCAGGCATACGTCTTTTCAGTTATCCAGTCCCGACGGATTTGGGCCCCAAGGTCTTCAGGAGAGACCCAGTTCAGGGTGCGAGTAAGGTACGGGCCATTGCGAGCCAGGGAGTCAGCCACTTCGTTAGGGGGAATGCCCTTGTGGCCAGGACACCACACGAGAGAAAGAGACACGCTATGGAGAGAGAGGAGCTGACAGATGGTGTTATGCAGGAGTGTGATTACTCTAGGAGAGCGGAGAGAATAGTTTTCCAGAGCAGAGAGGACAGAGCGGCTGTCAGTGAGCAGGAAGTAGCGACCATTCTCTTTCACATAGGAGGTTAGAGCGATGAAGATGGCGAAGGCCTCGGCCGTGAAGATAGAGTTGAGATGATGTACAAGCATGGCGATACTGGATCCAGAGGAAGAATTGTGAACAGCAACGGCTGTTTTGGCAGTGTCCTTGGAGGCGTCAGAGGAGAGCAATACAGTGTTTGACATCGAGGCGCTCCACGACTTCCAAGCTTGGTAGATGGCCTCCGAAGGGAGAGAAGTACTTTGGAAGGGAAGACCGTCCAAAAGGATATGGCATTCTGAGTGAAGAAAAGGCTGAGATGGCCACGAGAACTTGAGTATATCATTAGGATCAAGGTTGTAAGTGCTTAAAAACTCAACAGCAGCAGCCGAAAGATGTCCAGAAGCAATGGAAGGTCAGACGAGAAAGGGGGGTGTGGGAGAGAAAGTTGGCGAGCTAGGAACCTATTGGCAATGCAGCGGATACGGCTGACCATACTGGAGGCATTCGCCTCGCGGCGAAGGAGAGGAAGTGCAGTATATTTCGGAAGGTCGGTGGCAGCACGTAGAGCGGCGTTGTAGGTGACCTCAAGAGCGTTCAAAGTTGAGGGGCAGACTTTGAGAAAAAGGGGGCAGGCATATTCGAGAAGACTCCGGACAAGAGAGTCAACGATACGCAACATGTGTACCGTATGAATACCTTGAGAGTGCGAGGCGACGGATTTCAAGTGGTTGAGCCTCTTGAAGGCCTTGGCACGAAGGTAAGAGAAATGGTAATTGAACAGGAGGGACTTGCCGAACCAGACCCCAAGAACTCTAACAACGGGACTCCACTCAAGTTCAAGACCCCTGATATTAACTTTTGATTCAAGAGGCCGACGGCGAGAGAAATCAATGGCGGTGCACTTCTCAGGCGAAATGGAGAGGTGATGAGCAGAACACCACTGAACGAGCCGGTCAATGCAGTTCTGGAGTTTGGCCAAAGTGCGTAGAGGGTCTTCCCCAAAGGCATACATGAAAATATCGTCTGCATAGATCAGGAGATGGACTCCACACTCCAGGATCTCGAAGATGTCAAAGAGGAAAATCATAAAAAGAAACGGGGAAAGGACACTACCTTGCTGTACGCCTCTCCTGCAAGGACCACGGTTGGAAAACTGAGACTTCCATCGAACGTGGATAGAGCGCTCCGTCAGAAAATTTGCAATCCAGCGGCCAACTTTGCCCCAGATACCAAGTTGAGCTAGTTTATAGATTAGGCCATCGATCCAGACTGAATCGTAAGCCGAACTAATGTCAAGACATACTGCAAGCGCAGTCAGACGGGAGTTGCGAGCTCTTGATATATCATCAAAGAATTTACACAAAGCGGCCGTAGAGTCCTTGAAAGGCATAAATCCGTAGTGCGAAGCCTGAAAAATCTCGTTGTTCCCAGCCCAAAAGATAAGGCGGTGGAGAAGGAGACGTTCAAAGACCTTCGAGCACACGGCAGTCAGCGCAATGGGACGATAAGAAGAGACCAGGCGAGAGGGTTTGCCTGGCTTGCAGATTGGGACGATGGTGGCTTCCTTCCACTCAGAAGGCACGGTACCCGAGTCCAAAAGCTCGTTGTAAAGGGTGAGAAGTTTCTCCAGATTTGGGTCGGAGAGGCCTCGGAGTAATTTAACGGATATCCCATCACGCCCAGGAGTTGTAGGACGAGTCTTCTGGATGGAGAGACGTAGTTCATTGAGGGTAAAAGGAGCATCAAGGCAGGCGTCCCCATCACTAAGGTCATAAGGAATGGGAACCAAAGGATCATCTTGGCTGAAAGCCTCAAGGAAAAGATCCGCTTGGGCACGCCAGGAAGCTACAGGGCCCCCGTTCCACAAAATGTTGTCGCCAGGTGGAGTATCTTTGCGAGCCAGATTTTTGAGCAGTTTGAAGATTTGGCCGTTTGAACCCTGAGAGCGACAAGTCCTGTCCCAGTAGCTGCGGGAAGTCTGTTTGATGTAGCGCCGGAGCTTGCAGGCAGTTTGTTTATAGAGCAACCACATCTCTTTGGAGCAGCAGGATCTTGCGAGGCGGAGGTAACGACGTTTGAGTCCAAGTAGTTTACGACATGTGGAATCCCACCAAGGAGCATTGTGACGAGGCACATAGCGAGGAAAAACGGAGCACCTGGAGATAGCCACTCTACAAGAGTCCGAAAAGAAGTCGTAGGTAGAATATGAATTGAAATTATCTAGAGCCGAATTTAGAAGACAGCCGGCCGAGGTCCAGTTGACAAAGTGGCGACGGGAGTTGTCGTGAGTATTGTGCCCAGCAATCTGAATAGTTATGGGCTGGTGATCAGAGTCAAAGGGATCCGGGTGAACCGAACAGGACAGCGAACCAAAAAGGCCAGGAGAGGAGAGGGTGAGATCAAGAAGGGAAGGGGCAGAACCGGGCACAATACGAGTCGCACTGGACGTATTGCAGACACAAACGTGGTGACTGAGAATCCAGGAATGGAAGCGCTGAAGAGGAAGAGGGTAAGGAGGCTGACGACAGAGAAGGTTGATGTTGAAATCACCCACCAGAAGGAAAGGTGGCTCAATAGAGTTGAGTAAACTATCGAACCATTGAACTACAAAGGAACCCCTGGGAAGGTAGATGTTGACAATGGTGAGCCAGGTACCATGAATGTTGATCCTTACGCCAAGAGCCTCCGTATTGCCGGAAGAGTCAATAGGAAGAGAAATGCGATATGACGGGTAAGAAGCGCGGACCGCCGTGAGGAGACCTCCACCACGACCGCCATCTCTACCAGCCAAAAAGGTGTGCATATGGGGAATAGAGAAGGTGGAACCCGAAGCCAAAAAAGTCTCTTGTAAGCAGATGACCTGGCAGTCTCTAAAGAAAGGGGCACGTAACCAATGTCCATTAGCTCTAAGACTCCTACAGTTCCAATGGATAACCTGAAAACCCATGAAAAAAATAAATAATGGAATACCAGCGAAACGAGAAAAGAGAGAAGCCCCCAAAAGACAGTCACGTAAAAGAATAAACCATGACTTCCTCCCCCTCCCCTAAAAAAAAGTAAATGGGAGAGGAGAGAGAAAGAGGGAAGAAGAGAGGACCCAACTCACGTGAGTCCAGTGACTTGAGGAGAATGTCCAAGCTCGGGCTCGTGATTGGAGTTGTCATTTGAAACCCCAGATGCTGTGGATGAGAATTCCATGGGGAGGTCTGACAAAGACCCCTTTTCCGATATGGCCTTTCGCAACTTTTTCAATTTCTCTGAATTATGTTGTGTTCTATGTGAATGCGTAGGTTCACTTCTTTTCCCAGTGTGAGGAGGCAGTGAGGGGGAATCGTCTGATGTTAAAACCTCTTTTATTGCACCGATGACCGCTGAGGTAAACATGGTAAGCAAATTTTGACAGTTGGCAGCTTGAGCGGTTAGCACTTGCTGCAGCATGTTAGCAATGCTATCATTAAATCCTTGAAGGGTCTCCTGGAGTTCCGTTTTGGTTATGTAGTTTGTAGGAGGGGGGGAATAAACAGGTGAAGCAGCCGCGGCCGCATATGATTCAGACTTGAGACTGGTGCTGGCGCGGAACTGTCGCCGGGCCTCACTGAAACCTAAATGGTGTTCGGCTTTATATTTTAGGAGTTTAGCTTCATGTATATAGTGGGGGCAAGTCTTGTCAGAGGCAATTAGTGCAACGCAGGGAAGTAGCGGAGCAGGTGCCCTGATGGGACTCTGCACACTGGCCGCAAATGTCATCACTTTTACAGTCACGTGAGTTATGAGTAAATTTTTTGCACTTAGAACATTGCCTTGGTTTGTCAACAAAAAGGGAGATGCGATGGAACTGATACCATAATTTCACGTTGGCAGGGAGGGAGTGGCCAAGCTTGGTTACCAGGACCGACGTAGTTGGCATCGAACCCTGTCGCAGGAAACGTCTAACCTCTAAAGTTTTTATTCCTATAAAATCCAGTTCTTCCGCGATTTCGGCACAGTCGACAAGTGGGTCGATGTTATGAAGAAGGAAGCGGGTTGATATTTCTTCAGGAAGGTAGGACGCGGTTACTGTGATATTCAAAATAGCTTTGATTTTCAATATTTCAATGGCAGTATCTGCCGACTGTGTGTGAATAAGTAATTTACCCTGACGGGTAATTTTTATGTAATCAATATCTTTGTGAGAGGAAACTTGCGAGGCAATGGCATCCCTTAGAGCCTTGGGGTGTGTCTTTGGTAATGACCCATTTACAGCGGTTAAAGTAACCGAAATAGCCCCAATACCGACTTTACTAGCTTCAACTAGGATATTTTCAGGGGAACTGTTTAGGCGGTACATGAAAGGGTTATGAGTTGCGCTGTTGTTAGTTTCCATGTTCGAAACAGATTCCTGTACCTTTATTTCTGTGTTCATAATGCTATCCGGGACCGTCACTGATTGACAGTCAGACACAACTACAAAAAAACAAAATTTGAAACAAACACAAAGGGAAAAAAACACACAGTTCAACACTTACCAGTGCTGGAGAAAACGAAAGTAAAGAAAAAGCACTTACAACACAAAATACAAGGAATATAAAGTGAGAATGCACGAAAATATGAAGAAAATCCCACCCCAAAAGGGTGTAAAAGAAATACACCTAACACGTTGACAAACAACGCCAACAGAAATCAGTACACAAGTTTAAGCCGCTGCCACGTGCAACCTACACATCCGACGACCACCAACAATCATGATCATGTTGACAAACAAGTTCCAAACAAACACTGATATGTTGCCATTCGTGAATCTTGATTAAGAGAAACGGATAGTTTTAGCGAACAAGGTATAAATCCATCTCGTTGGTTTTAGCGCTGTTCCCGAGACGAGATTGACCAATCACAAGTCTACATGGGATGTAATTTTATGCTTCTTTCACCGTATTCAAGTGCAACTGCTAAAAGAGGATTTTTTTACCGCTGGTCGTTTGATATCTTTGTAGATTAACGGTGCTTCTTCAATTTTCTAGAGAAATGGTAAAGTGAATGTCAAATATACATTCAACGCATCATTATTTTACAGAAATTTTTAACAGTGTGGTAAAAGAAAACAAAGAGTTACCTAATGGAGCTATTGTGGCCAGAATATCGGCAAAGGCCGAACAGAGAACTAACGTTATTGGTGAGAAATTAAATAAACTTGAGAAAATTGAAGTTAGTGTAAATGGGCAAAAAGCAAAGGGATTGGTTGATTCTGGATGTGAAATTAGTGTTGTTCATAAAAATTTGGTACCGGAAGAGAGATTAAAAGGAGCGGGTAGTATTTATTTACAAGGGTTATTCGGTGAAGCAGTTAAATCGCCGTTGGTTAAATTACCGTTAGCTATTCCGCAATTCGGGCAAACTAATATTATTCATCAGGAAGTACTTTGCGCAGTGACTGATAATATTAATAAGCAAGTAATTTTACATCCCGAAGTGATTAATGAGTTGTCAGGTGTCAACCACGAGGAGCCATTGCTAGAGGCCCAAGAGTTAGAAAATTCGGAAATGATTATTGATAACTTGAATGAAAAGGAAGGTGTGAGTAGCGATAATTGTAATGTTTACGCAATAGAAGCGAGTTCGCAAAATGTACAAAGTCAGAATCCAGAAAAAGCGGAAGTGGAGAAATATAATAAAGCTATTGTTAGCAATTCTGATATGTTTAAGAAATCCCAATTAGAATGTAAAGAATTAGAGAAATCTTGGGAATTAGCTAAAATAGATAAGGGGGATTATTATATTGTAAATGGTTTATTATATCACAAAGAGAAATTGTTAGTCGAGACAAAAGCTCAATTAGTAGTACCCAAAGTAAGAAGGGAAGAAATCCTAAAATTAGCGTATAGTTCGGTATTTGGAGGGCATAATGCAGCTAAGAAAACGTTACAGAGAATCAGGTATTCATTTTATTGGGAGGGGATGGCGAAAGAAACTAAACAATTTTGTGAGTCAGGTTTAGAGTGCCAATTGACTAGAGGGGTTAAAGTAAATGATAGAGCTCCTATTTCCCTAGTGTCGCGGCCGGAAATTCCATTTCAGGTAGTTAATGTTGATTTAATTGGGCCTATTGATCCTAAAAGTTCACAAGGGCATCAGTATATACTAACCTTAATTGATCAACATACCAGGTGGGCGGATGCGATCCCTTTAAAAAGTTTAACTGCTAAAACCACGTGTGATGCGTTACTTCAAATATTTATGATGACAGGAATTCCAAATATAATCGCCTGCGATAATGGAACCAATTTCACTGCCGACTTAACGAAAGAATTTGAGAAAAGGTTAGGTGCTAGTCCAAGATTTTCGACCCCACAGTATCCACAGTCTAACGGGCACGTGGAACGATTTAATCAGACCCTTAAACGTATGTTACATCATACTATTAGAGAAGAAGGAAAAAAAGTGGCATGAACAAATACCATTTGTATTATGGGCGTATAGGGAAATCCCAAATTCCACGACGGGAATCGCACCGTTCCAATTATTATATGGTAGAGTGCCGGAAGGTCCTTTATCGATTCTCAAGTCATCCTGGGCAGGAGTAAATAAGGGGGCGCAGTTAGATACTACGCCGATTCATGAGTATCTGAATAAAATTAGAGGACGTTTAGAAAGATCCGCAAATGAGGCAAAATTATTGTCTGAGGTGCAACAAAATAGAATGGCGTATCATTATAATTTAAGGTCAAAAGAAAAAACGTTTGAAGTAGTCGATAAGGTAATATTATTAATCCCCGATTGAACTAATAAGTTATATTCTAGGTGGCAAGAGCCGGCAACCATAGTCGAAAAACGAAATCAGCATTCGTTTATAGTTGAGTTAGCTGACAGGAGTAGGAAGCATGTGCACCAAAACAAAATACGAGAATTTTGCTAAATTATTATTATTGCTAAATGTAATATAGTTAATATTGTTTTTGAGAGAGATGAGGAATTTGGAGAAGTTGGGGAAATTCCTATTTTGAACCGGGATTAGGAAGTAGAACGAGATATAGAAAGGTTCGAAATAAAAGGGTTATCTAACAATCAAGTTAAAGATATAAAGTCTATTTTGAGGGAGAATAAAGCGGTGTTTATGTGTCCTGTACGACCAGCGGATGTAGGAGAACATCGTATTGATCTTAAACCGGGGGTGGAAAGGAAAAATACAAAGATATATAGTGTACCGGTAGCTTAGAAAGAGGAAGTAGATAGGCAGATTCAGGAGTTATTAGAATTAAATCTAATCGAAGTGTCAAATGCTGAAATTAGCCATCCAATTGTTTGCGTGGCGAAAAAAGACGCAACTGTTAGGCTTTGTATAGACTATGGAGCTTTAAATTCGGTAACTCAGGTTCCAACCTTTCCGATGAAAGATTCTCAAGAAATCATGTATACCGCAGTGTCGGCTAAGTATTTATCATCGATTGATTTATTGAGGGGTTATTGGCAGATTAAAATGGCTGAGGAGTGTAAACATTTGACAGCTTTTTCAACGCATAACGGAACTTATCAGTGGCGTACAATGCCTTTTGGATTATCAGGGACGGCTGCCACGTTTCTGAAAGATATGAATGAGGTTCTTCAAGGTCATCGGAGGTATGCGGAATTATATATTGATGATGTCATCATTTTCTCCGACACCTGGGAAGAGGATTGTGAGCATGTTAGGGCTGTCATTGAAGAACTTAAAAGCAGAAATTTTACGATTAGGCTAGACAAATGTAAATTTGGAGAGAAATTAACTAAGTTTTTAGGTCATGTAATTGGAGGCGGTACGCATGCACCTGATGAGGAGAAAATAGGAGCAATAAGGGATCTAAAGAGACCAAAAACTAAAAAGGAAGTTAGATCTGTTTTGGGATTAATGGGATTTTACCGATCTTATATTCCAAATTATGCCGAAATTGCTATACCATTAACCGAATTAACCAAAGGGAAGGTTAAAAATACTGTACCATGGGATGAAAGGGCAGAAAAAGCATTTAATACTCTTAAAGATGAGTTATGTAAAGTGACGAGTTTGGCTACACCTATCGTAGGCCGGGAATATGAGCTCCACGCAGATGCTTCCGACCTGGCAGTAGGATGTTGCCTTACTCAAAAAGATGAAAATGGTCAGTATAAACTAATAGCTTTTGCCAGTCAGAAATTGTCAGGGGCTCAGCGTGCTTGGCCGAGTATAGAGAAAGAGGCTTGGAGTGTTCTCTTCGGCTTGCGGAAGTTTGAAAAGTGGACCTATGGATCTCAAATTGAGATCTTTACAGATCACAATCCATTAAAATTTCTCACTGAAACAACCCCAAGATCACCCAAACTCACTAGATGGGCTCTTGTCTTGCAACGCTGGAACCTGAGTATTTCTCATCGTCCAGGAGCTCAACATTTAAATGCTGACGCAATTTCCAGGCTACATAGAAAGAGCTGGGAAGAACAACCAGTTGTTAGCCCATCAGCATCAACGACCCAGTAGTGAACAACCTTAAAGGGATGTCGTCACACATTTAATTTTTTTTGTGTATGTGTAAATAATTTTGAATGTTGTGTTTATAATTGTGTATTAGTACGTGTATTGCTTATGTAATATTAATATTAGTACAAGGTTCAGTAGAGATGTCAGTAGATAGTGTTCAGACACCTGGAAATACTTATGTAATAAGCATAATGAAGAAATATGTAAAGAGACTATTGAACTCTTCTGCGATATTACTATATGTTTGGGGAAAATTAGCCCCTAAAAGGCATATTTCCCGCTAAGGTGGGGGGGGGGTGTCAAGTTCTGATAGCACCTCTGCTAAGGAATGGAATTTCCGCTGTTTCTCTATTTCAATATTTCGTATTGTATGGCTGTGTACCAGAGTTTCCAAGGTGACATTCCTTCTTTGTGGAAAGGGGAATTGACAGATAATCCTGTGCAGGTGGTGAATAAAAGAAAGAGAAGGTTGCTGAGAGGCATGTCCATCTGTCAGTGAGGTATGCAGATGATGAGCAGATTAGCAACATGTCACTAGGCACGAAAGGAGTGGGGGAATGTGCCCAATGAAGGAGCTCCAAAGGGGGTTGACATTCGTGTGACCCAGTGAGTTGAGAAGAGCAAGTCTTGTCTGAGATCGAGTCAGTCCGTTCCTGGGTTTCGTACCTAGAAGGTGTATGCCAGAGGTTCTGGTAAAGTGTGCTCTGTGTTGTAGAGCGTAAGCAGTGCGTTTTCTGGTGAGCAAAGGACACAGACGTCCTGGTGTTTAGTGCTCTGGGCTAAGAAGTGCAGGCCGAGTATAATTGTGTTGGGAGACTCAAGGTTGATCTCCGATAAAGTGAATTTAACGTGCATTGAGTGTGAGGTGGAAAGTGTAATTGGAATAGTACACAGCCAATCTTTACTGTATCTAATTTAATGTTGAACCGGATCACCTATATCCGAGTCGTAATTGTATATAATTGTAAATAGCGTATTTAGTGTGTACATATATTCTTAATAAACTGATAATTCAGTTAATTGATAGCGTAAGTCTTCATTTACACAATCCTCACAGTGGGTGACCGATATCGCCTAGTAATATCGGTGGTGGCAGCTATATCTACCACGGACTTTCTTCAAAGTTTTGTGGACTGAGAGGAACGTGCGACAAATTGTTGGCAGCGTCGGGATAGAATCGCCTGAAACCAGTGACCAGCGAGCCGTGTTGCAGTCTGTTAATGCCGGAGTATCCAGTGGAATTCTTGCGTGGTAATGCCGGATCGTCGAATGTGTGCTAAAGTGTCGTGCCATATCGTCGAGTGTGTGCTAAAGTATCGAGCCGGATCGTCGATTGTGTGCTAAAGTGTCGTGTCGTGCCGTGTCGTCGAGCGTGTGCTAAAGTATCGTGCCGGATCGTCGAGTGTGTGCTAAAGTGTTGTGCCTGTGCCGTATCAGTATTAGAAAAAACTGAACTGTTGTGCCATATTACCGCTACATCGTGGAACTACCTGTGATTAGAAAAGTACCCCAACAAATAAAGTATATGGTAAGGTGTTTTGATCATATCCTTCTACAGACATCTCGAACTAAAATTTGTTGTTGTATAATTAATAGTAATTTAAGTAAATTGTCTATATTATTTATGTGTTTTATCAATACTTCCTACCTATAAAGTGTTAATAACCATATTGGCTATTGTTTTAAGGAAAGGTCATACTAACTTGAGCTAGTATTGACTGTCTATAATTTTTTTTCTAATTGTGTTAATAGTAGTTGGAAGGAATAATTAAATTTATTTAAATTTAAATTATTGTTAAAGTAATATTTAAATGAAGCAATATTTTTTAAGTTTGAAGAGTGCATAATAACATTTGCTTAGAATTTTAATTGGCCGGTAGCAAGAAAAAAAAGGCTCAAAAGAGAGCCATAGTGAAAAAAAAAGACTCAAAAGAGAGCCATAGTGAAAAAAAGGCTCAAAAGAGAGCCATAGTGAAAAAAAAGGCTCAAAAGAGAGCCATAGTATAAAAAAAGGCTCAAAAGAGAGCCATAGTGAAAAAAAAGGCCTAAAAGAGGGCCATAGTGAAAAAAAAGGCTCAAAAGAGAGCCATAGTGAGGCAAAATATTATAGTTGTTTTAAGTGTGAGAACCATTATTGAATTTGGAAATATTTTAGTGAGGATAATTGTAGAAATTTATATATACATGTTATACAATTTTTCTTTATGTGGATTTTTTGATTGACATCAATACTTCTATTCATTTTCAACGTATCAGTATTATTATGTAAATTGTATGCTGTTATCTAAGTGTATAAATTGAAATCTATATTGCATAGTGGTCAAATTGAATTACTATTTTACCTTTTGTTTTATTGGAAGTATATTGTGTGATATCAATGGTTGAGGAAAATTAGAGTATTCAGTAGGTTAATTAGAAATTAAATGCATTGATTATCTGAAGGGTATTAATTAGTAAAATAAGTGGAGATGTATCTGTACTAAGTTAGAAAATTAGGAAATATTAATTTGGTAGGTTTAACTATTCTTGTGGGGTGGTAATAACAATCGATGAAGGTATGGCTTTCTTATTGAAACTAAAAAAGGTGGATCTTCAAGGGGTAACCGAAGAATTGGGTGTTGAATTCGCGGAAGATGATACCAGAATTCAGCTTAAGAAAAAGATAATGGACAGTGATGAGTATGACGAGGGGGTTATTAAGGAATTATCTGACGCTATTGTTGCTGAACGTTTAGAGCAGGAAAAATTAGAGCGCGAAGAAAAACAGGAAGAATTAGAACGCGAAAAGTTAGAAAAACAGGAAATGTTAGAACGCGAAAAATTAGAAAGAGAAGAAAGGGTTGAAAAATTAAGGAAGGAACAAGAATTAGAAATGGAGAGACTAAGGGTTCAAGGATCGGCAAATGATTTCAATGGGTCTAGGGAATCTAATAATGAAAGTAACATAGAAAAATTGATCAAAAGTGTGAAAACTCTATCTATCAAAGCACCGGAAGGGACTGAGGGATGGAATTTATTTTTTAACAGTTTAGAAAGGGCATTCAAAACTAAAAATGTACCGGAAAACCAGCAGGCCGAAATTCTACTAAATATGTTAGGAGATAAGGCAGATAATTTGTTAATTTATACCACTACGGAACAAATGGAGAATTATGAGGAGTTAAAGGAGTTAGTTCTAAGGGAACATGAGCCGAAACCGAAGGCATGTTTGGAAAATTTTAAGAAGGCTAAGAGAAACCAGAATGAAACTCATGTATTGTTTGTATCGCGTTTAATAGCGACGTGGGAAAATTATTGTAAGATTAGAGGTGCTGACTCTTATGAAAAGGTCAACCAGTTAATAGTTACGGATAAATTAGTAAGTACGTTAGATGAGGATACCGCGTCATATATTGGGTTAACTCACCAAGGTAAATGGTTAGAAACTTCTAAAATTGCTAAAGAATGTGACAATTATTTTGACGCTAAACATAAGTCTTACGCCGTTACGTATAAAAGTTTTAAAGGTAAAAATAGGCACGTAAACAATGAAAAATGAGACCGAGGGAGGATAGTAAAATTAATGGTAATTGGAGGCAAAACGGGAGTAATGAGACTAATTCTTTTTCGGATAGGAAAATAGATTTTAAGAAACCTAGTGATGCTTCAGCGCCTAAATGCTTTAAATGTGGTTTGAGAGGTCATTACCAACGTTTTTGTAATAAAGTGGGTAATGAGGGAAATAATGGTAATAACGGGCGAGATCCGAAAGCGGGTGTGCATAAGATTGTGGTAAAAGAAAACAAAGAGTTACGTAATGGAGCTATTGTGGCCAGAATATCGGCAAAGGCCGAACAGAGAACTAACGTTATCGGTGAGAAATTAAATAAACTTGAGAAAATTGAAGTTAGTGTAAATGGGCAAAAAGCAAAGGGATTGGTTGATTCTGGATGTGAAATTAGTGTTGTTCATAAAAATTTGGTACCGGAAGAGAGATTAAAAGGAGCGGGTAGTATTTATTTACAAGGGTTATTCGGTGAAGCAGTTAAATCGCCGTTGGTTAAATTACCGTTAGCTATTCCGCAATTCGGGCAAACTAATATTATTCATCAGGAAGTACTTTGCGCAGTGACTGATAATATTAATAAGCAAGTAATTTTACATCCCGAAGTGATTAATGAGTTGTCAGGTGTCAACCACGAGGAGCCATTGCTAGAAGACCAAGAGTTAGAAAATTCGGAAATGATTATTGATAACTTGAATGAAAAGGAAGGTGTGAGTAGCGATAATTGTAATGTTTACGCACTAGAAGCGAGTTCGCAAAATGTACAAAGTCAGAATCCAGAAAAAGCGGAAGTGGAGAAATATAATAAAGCTATTGTTAGCAATTCTGATATGTGTAAGAGATCCCAATTAGAATGTAAAGAATTAGAGAAAGCTTGGGAATTAGCTAAAATAGATAAGGGGGATTATTATATTGTAAATGGTTTATTATATCACAAAGAGAAATTGTTAGGCGAGACTATAGCGCAGTTAGTAGTACCCAAATTAAGAAGGGAAGAAATCCTAAAATTAGCGCATAGTTCGGTATTTGGAAGGCATCGTGCAGCTAAGAAAACGTTACAGAGAATCAGGTAGTCATTTTATTGGGAGGGGATGGCGAAAGAAACTAAACAATTTTGTGAGTCAGGTTTAGAGTGCCAATTGACTAGAGGGGTTAAAGTAAATGATAGAGCTCCTATTTCCCCAGTGTCGCGGCCGGAAATTCCATTTCAGGTAGTTAATGTTGATTTAATTGGGCCTATTGATCCTAAAAGTTCACAAGGGCATCAGTATATACTAACCTTAATTGATCAACATACCAGGTGGGCGGATGCGATCCCTTTAAAAAGTTTAACTGCTAAAACCACGTGTGATGCGTTACTTCAAATATTTATGAGGACAGGAATTCCAAATATAATCACCTGCGATAATGGAACCAATTTCACTGCCGACTTAATGAAAGAATTTGAGAAAAGGTTAGGTGCTAGTCCAAGATTTTCGACCTTACAGTATCCACAGTCTAACGGGCTCGTGGAACGATTTAATCAGACCCTTAAACGTATGTTACATCATACTGTTAGAGAAGAAGGAAAAAAGTGGCATGAATAAATACCATTTGTATTATGGGCGTATAGGGAAGTCCCAAATTCCACGACAGGAATCGCACCGTTCCAATTATTATATGGTAGAGCGCCGGAAGGTCCTTTATCGATTCTCAAGTCATCCTGGGCAGGAGTAAATAAGGGGGCGCAGTTAGATACTACGCCGATTCATGAGTATCTGAATAAAATTAGAGGACGTTTAGAAAGATCCGCAAATGAGGCAAAATTATTGTCTCAGGTGCAACAAAATAGAATGGCGTATCATTATAATTTAAGGTCAAAAGAAAAAACGTTTGAAGTAGTCGATAAGGTAATATTATTAATCTCCGATTCAACTAATAAGTTATATTCTAGGTGGCAAGGGCCGGCAACCATAGTCGAAAAACGAAATCAGCGTTCGTTTATAGTTGAGTTAGCTGACAGGAGTAGGAAGCATGTGCACCAAAACAAAATACGAGAATTTTGCTAAATTATTATTATTGCTAAATGTAAATATTGTTTTTGAGGGAGATGAGGAATTTGGAGAAGTTGGGGAAATTCCTATTTTGAACCGGGATCAGGAAGTAGAACGAGATATAGAAAGGTTCGAAATAAAAGGGTTATCTAACAATCAAGTTAAAGATATAAAGTCTATTTTGAGGGAGAATAAAGAGGTGTTTATGGGTCCTGTACGACCAGCGGATGTAGGAGAATATCGTATTGATCTTAAACCGGAGGTGGAAAGGAAAAAGCCAAAGATATATAGTGTACCGGTAGCTTAGAAAGAGGAAGTAGATAGGCAGATTCAGGAGTTATTAGAATTAAATCTAATCGAAGTGTCAAATGCTGAAATTAGCCATCCAATTGTTTGCGTGGCGAAAAAAGACGCAACTGTTAGGCTTTGTATAGACTATGGAGCTTTAAATTCGGTAACGCAGGTTCCAACCTTTCCGATGAAAGATTCTCAAGAAATCATGTATACCGCAGTGTCGGCTAAGCATTTATCATCGATTGATTTATTGAGGGGTTATTGGCAGATTAAAATGGCTGAGGAGTGTAAACATTTGACAGCTTATTCAACGCATAACGGAACTTATCAGTGGCGTACAATGCCTTTTGGATTATCAGGGACGGCTGCCACGTTTCTGAAAGATATGAACGAGGTTCTTCAAGGTCATCGGAGGTATGCGGAATTATATATTGATGATGTCATCATTTTCTCTGACACCTGGGAAGAGCATTGTGAGCATGTTAGGGCTGTCATTGAAGAACTTAAAAGCAGAAATTTTACGATTAGGCTAGACAAATGTAAATTTGGAGAGAAATTAACTAAGTTTTTAGGTCATGTAATTGGAGGCGGTACGCATGCACCTGATGAGGAGAAAATAGGAGCAATAAGGGATCTAAAGGGACCAAAAACTAAAAAGGAATTTAGATCTGTTTTGGGATTAATGGGATTTTACCGATCTTATATTCCAAATTATGCCGAAATTGACCATTAACCGAATTAACCAAAGGGAAGGTTAAAAATACTGTACCATGGGATGAAAGGGCAGAAAAAGCATTTAATACTCTTAAAGATGAGTTATGTAAAGTGACGAGTTTGGCTACACCTATCGTAGGCCGGGAATATGAGCTCCACGCAGATGCTTCCGACCTGGCAGTAGGATGTTGCCTTACTCAAAAAGATGAAAATGGTCAGTATAAACCAATAGCTTTTGCCAGTCAGAAATTGTCAGGGGCTCAGCGTGCTTGGCCGAGTATAGAGAAAGAGGCTTGGAGTGTTCTCTTCGGGTTGCGGAAGTTTGAAAAGTGGACCTATGGATCTCAAATTGAGATCATTACAGATCACAATCCATTAAAATTTCTCACTGAAACAACCCCAAGATCACCCAAACTCACTAGATGGGCTCTTGCCTTGCAACGCTGGAACTTGAGTATTTCTCATCGTCCAGGAGCTCAACATTTAAATGCTGACGCAATTTCCAGGCTACATAGAAAGAGTTGGGAAGAACAACCAGTTGTTAGCCCATCAGCATCAACGACCCAGTAGTGGACAACCTTAAAGGGATGTCGTCACACATTTAATTTTTTTTGTGTATGTGTAAATAATTTTGAATGTTGTGTTTATAATAGTGTATTAGTACGTGTATTGTTTATGTAACATTAATATTAGTACAAGGTTCAGTAGAGATGTCAGTAGATATTGTTCAGACACCTGGAAATACTTATGTAATAAGCATAATGAAGAAATATGTAAAGAGACTATTGAACTCTTCTGCGATATTACTATATGTTTGGGGAAAATTAGCCCCTAAAAGGCATATTTTCCGCTAAGGTGGGGGGTGTCAGGTTCTGATAGCACCTCTGCTAAGGAATGGAATTTCCGCTGTTTCTCTATTTCAATATTTCGTATTGTACGGCTGTGTACCAGAGTTTCCAAGGTGACATTCCTTCTTTGTGGAAAGGGGAATTGACAGATAATCCTGTGCAGGTGGTGAATAAAAGAAAGAGAAGGTTGCTGAGAGGCATGTCCATCTGTCAGTGAGGTATGCGGATGATGAGCATATTAGCAACATGTCACTAGGCAAGAAAGGAGTGGGGGAATGTGCCCAATGAAGGAGCTCCAAAGGGGGTTGACATTCGTGTGACCCAGTGAGTTGAGAAGAGCAAGTCTTGTCTGAGATCGAGTCAGTCCGTTCCTGGGTTTCGTACCTAGATGGTGTATGCCAGAGGTTCTGGTAAAGTGTGCTCTGTGTTGTAGAGCGTAAGCAGTGCGTTTTCTGGTGAGCAAAGGACACAGACGTCCTGGTGTTTAGTGCTCTGGGCTAAGAAGTGCAGGCCGAGTATAATTGTGTTGGGAGACTCAAGGTTGATCTCCGATAAAGTGAATTTAACGTGCATTGAGTGTGAGGTGGAAAGTGTAATTGGAATAGTACACAGCCAATCTTTACTGTATCTAATTTAATGTTGAACCGGATCACCTATATCCGAGTCGTAATTGTATATAATTGTAAATAGCGTATTTAGTGTGTACATATATTCTTAATAAACTGATAATTCAGTTAATTGATAGCGTAAGTCTTCATTTACACAATCCTCACAGTGGGTGACCGATATCACCTAGTAATATCGGTGGTGGTAGCTATATCTACCACGGACTTTCTTCAAAGTTGTGTGGAGTGAGAGGAACGTCCGACAGACCCCTTGGTCGCACGACACACGTCTAGGTGGTAGTTCAATTCAATCTGCACATTTTGTAGCGTGATAAAGGAAGTTCTTTTCTGTACTGCCTTCTGACAGAACATTACACTGCTATGACAGACGAACATTTCGCATATTCTAGAACATAGAAACTTATTACTGGCTTTTCCTCCATTTCGGGAGAAATTGAACTGAGCTCGTTACGGATACGGAACAAGTGCTGCCACGCCACCTGGTGTACAAACTTGGATATTTTGTGGTTATTTTCTTATATCAAACCTATTTGTAAATATAATGCTTTTGAATAAATTGGGTTTTGAAAGTGAATGATTCTTTTATAGTAGCCCTGTATAGTATTGTAATATTTCTGATATGTAGTGATAAAAGTTGCAGCTTATACTGCATTCTACAATATTTACTTCGTGCGTTTACCTTATTATAAGTATTTACTTTTTTCTACATGTAAATTTCTACACTTTATTATAATTGAATGTTTTGAAACTACGATGAAGCATACAACCAGATTCAGAAATGTAACAAAATTATTTTACAAACTGATTTTTTTTCGTAATTATAAGAAAAAAAGAAATATATATATATATATATTTATTCATTTACGTAAATTAGATGGTCCTGGAAGTGCTAGACTTCAAGAAGTTCAGCTAAGGATATGGAAAAATCCGCCCTGCAAAGAAGTATATAGGAGAGATGTCCCTATAACAAAATCAAATTTGTGTGCGGGTGATGGAGATAAGGATGCTTGCAGAGTAAGATTTTTTTTACATGTATATACTTCCTGTAAATTTTAATTTCTGGGAAATTGCATGTATTCCAACCAAATTGATACTTCAGAGAAAAGCTTATTTGTGAAAAACCTCTGAAAGAAGCCTAGCAAAATGGCTCCCATGGCCGATGTTTGAAATAACGTGTATTGTAATAAGGCTCACTATGAGAATACTATATACACATACAGTGTTTTTAGCCCCTGATCCTGAACTGTGCTTGAGATAATCGGGGAAGTTTGCGCCGGTGGTACTATTTCCAAATGCATTTTTCTTAAAAAGCACAAAAGTTAAAAAAAAAAATGAAACCAACGCCAGTTATTAAAGAATATATTAGTTCATATGATATACTTTTTTCGCATTTTTACACAATTTTTACATACAAAAAAAAAAAAATTAATTAAAAAAATATATTAATTTAGTAATTTTATGTTTACACCAATCAAAAAATTAGACAATAATGCTCAAAATATGTACTTTTAACAATTAAAAAAAAAAAAAAAAAAAAAAAAAACTTAAATTTGAAGATGCGCTTTTTTTAGTTATAACAAAAATGATGCTAATAATTTGTTAAACCATTCTTAGCTTTACTTCTTTGTATTTCCAGAAATACCCTGCTATCACTGGATTGGTCAGTTCCTGACATATCCACTAGGACAGCATGCGCAGTGAGTCAAAATAACAGAAAATTCTATACATACCACTACCCTATAAGTTTGTTTCGTATTTGTAAACGTCCTATTATTTTTGCATACTGCGCTTTTTTCTCGCTTAAGAATATCAAGTTGATGATCTAATTGATTATAAAAGTGAATCTCTTTACGAAATCACACGTTATCATTCCATGAACCCTCTCCCCTCCCCTTAATTATTTCGTTATCAGTGCCTAAAAATTCTTTTTATTTTTACATTTCTTTCCGTTTTTTATACGTTTTTAATGATATAGAGATATAGTTGTACATTTATTATTCGCATACTTTACCAATTTAAATTAAGACAAGAAATGCATAAAATGTCACTGTTACATAAAGAAATAATTTTCTATCAAATAGCATTTAAAGAAATATTTTCTATATAAAGGTATTTAGTTTTCTGCTCTTTGTTACGTAATGCAGTGAATAGTAATATTGTCTTTTTGCAGATATCCCTTGCTAGAGGCTAAACAGAATTTTGAAAAAAACAGGTGGTCAACATTCTGGCCCTTTTTTTAATAGAAAAAATCATTTCTAATCTAGCTTCTCAAATAACGAATTATTTACGGTAGAAGAATATTAATGACGAATATTGGTTTATTCCAGATTTTAGAATAAATTGATTTTATAATCATTCAATGATTTAGATAATAACCTTTTCTTTCATAAAAATAAGAAAACAGCCTAAAAATATACGATAATACATGTAAAGAAAAAGTTACAAAAAAAAATGTTTGTTCAAAAGTTATAACAATATCAAAATACAAATCCCCCCCCCCCCTAATCAAAATCTTATGATGTCAAGTGCCAGACCCTTCCCCCTCCCCCTAAAAATACGATATATATGTTTACTGTACAGCCCATAGCTTTCTTCTATGTGAAAACATTGGTAGGCAAATGTGTCAGCTTTTGATATTATTACGCGAGAAAGATGTTCAGCACGTCAAAAGTGATAACAATATCAAATGACAAAACCAACTTCTTTAATCTACTCTAGACCATCGACTTGATATTATTATGTGGGAATAATTCCAGTATGCCAAAACAACAGATAATTTACAAACACGAAACAAACATATGGGGAAGTGATACATATGGAAACACTAGCTTATTTTAGGGAACTGCGCATACTGACCGAGTTGAAATGTCAGGAATTGACCGATCCCTTTATAGCAGCATATTTCTGAAAATACAAACAGAATAACTTAGTAATATTTTAGAAAATTGCTAGCATTATTTTTGTTATAACTCAAAAAGCGCATCTTCGATTTTAACGATTTTTTTTAATTAAAAGAACATATTTTGAGCATTATTCTCTAATTGTTTTGCTGGTGTAAATATAAAATTACTACTATAATGAATTCTTAAAAAAATATTTTTGTATGCTTAAAATTGTATAAAAATGGGGAAAAATATATGATGTGAACTAATGTATTCTTCAATAACTGGCATTGGTTTCATTTCTTTTTAACGTATATATTTTTTTGAGAAAATCATATTTGGAAACTAGCAGTGCAATCGCAAACTTCCCCGATTACCTCAAGGACAGCTCAAGGTCAGGGGCTAAAAATACTATAAATTGCATTCTCATAGTGAGCCTTATTACCACACATGTTATTTCAAACATCGGCCGTGGGGGGCATTTCGCTATTCTTTTCCAGTTAGACCCTTTTATAAAAAAATAACAATACTTTTCTAAAAATATCTAAAATTTATTCAAAACCTACATTTTTTTTTCCAAAAATGTTCTATATTATTATTGTTGAAATGTTTACTACAATTTTCTTTCCCCTTTTTAAGCTGGAGTAAATGTATTTTGAAAATTAAAAAAAAAAAAAAAATAAAATACGCTAAGCACAATACAAAATTTCTTTATTTTATCTCTCTCTGTTTCATGTTATTTTTATCCAAATAATATTTAAAACTTTTCTCAAAATAATAATAATAATAATAATACAAATTTAATAAGGCAAATTTTTTGACATATTTATGCGCTCAGTTTTAACTCTTTCAGGGGCGCCGTTTGCAGTCTGCAAATGCTCAATTTTAATGCCCAAACTGACAAATCACACCAGTAATTTTGTAGTACAATTTTGATCTTATAGTAAACGTAAAAAATAATTTTTGAATAATTTTAAATAATTTTTTTTATAATTTGTGGTGTTAATTAATTATTTGAACATTTATGGAGCAGAAATGTCTTTCCCCTGAAAGGGTTACTACTAGAACTACCGGAAATTTGAGTCAAGTTTTATAAAAATATTTCACACTAGAATTTAGATTTAAAACAGTTAATTTTATTACTTAACGTTTTTCCTCTCTTTATATTTTAAACTTATTTCATAATCAAATTTCTGGTTTGAACCGAAACATATATGGTAGCTGTCAAAATGACTGTTCACGGTAGTTCTAGTGTTAAACATAAAACCATGACACTTTGATGCACACTCTTTGACCACTTTAGTCTATCGTACCGTAAATTAGATACATATCTGCATATTTATTGAACACGTAATATCTCATGTTACTCCTGCAAAATCTTTTTCTCGAATGACGACAGATTGAACTTGTCAGAGAGCTTTGCACGTGAGCAGGAATTGTGAACACACAGCGTCCTCTACAACGTCATGCGTTCGTTTATACCCTATGTGAAATTATCTTCAGCTATTTACTACAACCCCACCAAATTTCAACGATAACTCCTGATACACCCTGTCGAGTAAAAATATTAAAATTTAAGTATTGCTAAAGAAAAAATGTAAATTATTTAATATTTGAATATGGAGACGACTGTCTAAAGTTTGTTTTCTTAGAAGGCAGAATTTTCCATTAAATGGTATGCCTTGTATCTTTCTGGAATAATTTGATGATGAAATAGTTTGAAAAGCTCCCTTTTATTTCGTATTGTCTGATCACACAATAGTGTAGCAATTCAAAATAACAGTGGTTCGCATACATTTTGTTCATGACCCAATTTTAATAAGGGTTAGAAAACAACTCATGTACATAAATATAAAAAAAATTTACCAATTCTGTAAAAATAGTTTATTAAATAATTTTGTTATTCAATTATGTAAAATATAATATTTTTTAATGTGCACGTTTTGTGTTACTTATAATTGCATTTTATGTCTAGGGAGATTCTGGAGGTCCTTTGATGTTAGCAGATTCAAACCTAAGGTTCTACGTTATTGGGATCGTTTCATTTGGCAAAAAGTGTGCTGAACCTGGAATACCAGGAGTATATGCTCGAGTTACTACTTATCTAGATTGGATCGAAGAAAAAGTTGGATAATCAATTCCATTTTGAGCAAAGCTTTTTTAAAAAGAAATATTAGCACAAAGACATTTTCTTAGTTTAATGATATTCCGAAAGACATATGTATATGTTTTGTACAAAATAGAAACTATCGCGAATCTTTTTATATTAGGTCGTCAGGTATAAAGTTTGTCGTTAGTAATATTGCTAACTTTAACAGTTTATAATTTGGCGTTGGAATAATAATTTACCTCTCTGCGTTTTTATTTTGTTTTTTGGAAATTTATACAAATCTCGCCTGTTTAAAGAAATCATTGTAAGCTCTAAAAAAATATTAAGAACTTTTTTAAAATTATTTTTTTTGAAAATGGAACCATTGAAAATTAGCACTAATTTGAAGTACGACTTCTTATGTGTAACACTACATCACAGATCGAGCAAAGTGTTAAAAAAATATTTACTGTTGTAGCGCCAAAGAATGCCATCGCAGCTCTTATATAACGTCGGAAAATATATCTGGCATTAAAACGGTTAAATTTGTTCGCCAAATCTCGTATAATTAAATTTGACCTCATAAATGAACCACTTGGATGCCCAGAATCAATGGTCAATAATGATAAACTATAGATCACCTTTGTGTCTGAGCCATCTTAGAGTGTCTATGAATTATCGTTGAAGTTTGTATAAAACGATTCCTTAAGTTTGAATAAAATAATTTCTTACATTTGTAAGTTATCAACTAAGTAGGCTTTTTTTCCCACAAATTTCATCTTTGACGACCTGATAGAACAAATGCTTCTTGGTTATACGTCTTAAAAAAAACTGGATAAAGCCAAATAATGTGTTTCAAAAATGACATGTTCTTTTTAATTACTTTAAAAACTGCATATATTTTATGTTCTCGGTTTCAAACTCTTAACTTATTATAAAACGAGATAGTAAAATATTGTCTGTTGATTATTTCAAGCATTTAGATGTTGGTTAATGTTATTTCTATGTCTCTATTCCATTTATTGTTATTTTATTTATTGTTATTTTTAAATATATATCACGTCTTTTTAAAATTACTTTTGTACTTTTCATTGAAATTATTTTACTATTTTAATTTGTTTAAATTTACTATGTATTAAGTGGTGTTAGGCACTGAGCTCCACAAATGTAAGGAGGGCTAACTCCGACGGTTCACCCATGAATACAATGCCAAAATAGGAAGAATTTTTTAGCAAAACATAGCTTTCCTCCTATAGAGTGGTAGGGGGTAGACATTTTCAAGTTGGATATTCTTTTAAAAATAGGACGAAGTTGCTACAATTTTCACTGATATACACATACACACACACACACACACATATATATATATATACACTATATTGCCATTGATTATGGGACACTTGCGATTTTAGACATTTTACTAAATATCTAGAAAAATACATGAGGAATCATCTCGAAACTCTTAGTGTATAAATATAATAGTATACGTCATACATCTCCGTGAAGATTTTTTACCGAAACGCCATAGGGGACCGTCAACAAATTAAAAAAGAATGAATATCTTTTGAATAACCCTGTCAAAACTAATGTAGCAAAAGCGCTCAAACTCTAGATTATGATTGAATGCCTTATTGTAATACACTGTGTTCATTTTTATGCAAATAGCATGCACACTCGCAGAGTAATTGAGGTTTTTATAAAAATGGTCCCAAATTTTTCCAAGTTTTTCCATTATAATTTTCAGAGTTCTTAATATAAAATAATATTTTTTTCAGAAAATATGACAAACAACATTGCACACAGTACCCTGTAATCAGAATTAAAAAATAATAAAAATTGTATGAAAAATGAGTAGATTTACTATATAATTTTTTACTGCGCATGCGTCAAAGATATCAAAATTTCATTTGCATATTATGTTAGCTAAATGTATAGAGCAACTTTTGTAAAAAGTCTCAAAATCATAGCTTGAAAATTCTGAAAGTAATCGTCTATAGAAAAAGGACAAAATCCGTTGTTTCCAAAATGAAGCAAAAAAATGAGGGATTTTATCCAAATGCAGTAGTACATCCCATATTGTGTATTCTATATTGACACTAATCAATGAATATATGGATACAACCCCTCTTGTTTTTGCTTCATTTTGAGAATAACGGATTTTCGACTTATTCAATTGACGATTATTGTCAGAATTTTCAAGTTATGATTTTGTGACTTTCACAAAAGTTGCTCTATACATTTAGCTAACATAATATGCAAATGAAATTTTGATATCGTTGACGCATGCGCAGTAAAAAATTATTTAGTAAACCAACTCATTTTTTATACAATTTTCATTATTTTTTAATTCTGATAACAGAGTACTGTGTGCAATGTTGTTTGTCATATTTTCTGAAAAAAAAAATAATATTTTATATTAAGAACTCTGAAAATTATAAGGAAAAAACTTGGAAAAATTTGGGATCATTTTTATAAAAACCTTAATTACTCTGCGAGTATGCATGCTATTTGCATAAAAATGAACACAGTGTATTACAATAAGGCATTCAATCATAATCTAGAGTTTGGGCGCTTTTTCTACATTAGTTTTGACAGGGTTATTCAAAAGATATTCATTCTTTTTTAATTTGTTGACGGTCCCCTTTGGAGTTTCGGGAAAAAATCTTCACGGAGATGTATGACTTATACTATTATATTTATACACTAAGAGTTTCGAGATGATTCCTCATGTATATTTCTAGATATTTAGTAAAATGTCTAAAATCGCAAGTGTCCCATAATCAATGGCAATATAGTGTATATATATATATGTAATAAAAAAAAAATTGCGCGTGACAGGTGTTAATGCGCGTTGTTAAATAAAAAATAAAATTAAAATCCCGGGAATATTCCAGAAAGTAAAAAGGTACGACATACCTCTCCCGTTTTTTGAGAAGCAAGCAATAATTTATTAATAAATAAAATAAGAAAAAGAATTTTAGCTGTTACAAGTTAATACATTACGAAACTAAGATTGAAATATGTTCAACAAATTTAGAATTGAAGCTAAGAGAGAACAAAATGACGCAATTTTTTTTTTATTTTATTACATATATATATATATATATATATATATTGTTAAAAGAAAAAAAAAAATCATAGACTTTATTTAAATTTGTCGCAATTTTTTTTGTTTAATATAAGTTAAAAATGAAATTTTAAGTAAGGTCAAATTGAAAAAGTGAAAAATTTAAGTATTGGTCATAAAAATATCAAAAAGGTGTAAAAATAACCAAAATTTACAAAAAGTAAGCAGGAAATTTTGAAAAAATACTGCTAATTTTAAGAAAAGTGCAGCATTCAGATTTACGTGCATTGAAATTGAAATGTGTAATGAGGTCACGGCTGAAACTGAATTGGTGAGTTAGCTCTCCATAATTTTATAGAACTCAGTGTGATTAGGTGATGATAAAAATAGAAGATAAGTTTTTCAGTTCAATATCTGACAGTTTCAAAAATTGGTAGTTAATTGTGAGGGTACAAAAAAGCAAAATAAAACAAAAATTCTAATTCAAAATTTCCATCTCCCTGTATAACTATTTTTTAAAAATTTTAAGCGATTTTTTTAAAAAAGAAATAATTCTATAACGATCACCATTTTATTTCTTTTATTAAATATTGTATTATTCATTTATCTTTTATTGTCCCTGTTTGATTAAAAGATAGAAGAGGCAATTTTCATAAATACATTACTCATTCTCCCAAGGGAACCTCTTCTGGTGCTGCTCGCACCTATCGTTGAGACCCCTGTTGTGGAGACCTGGTGCATTTTAAATCCTTACATTAGGAAGTTTAAGAATTTAAAAAAAAATCTGTTAATATCACATTTTTTTTCGCAGCAGCATAACATTCTGAAAATACAATTTTGAAAACCACTTATTGAGCTATTAACCGAGATTTTTTTTTCTTTTTTAAGAAAACATTCAAAAATACGAATTAGTCAAAAATATGTATAAAATATTGATAATTCCTTCCGAAATTTATGAGATGGATTTTGAAAAACTACAACATTATATTCCCATTTTGGTAGGGAAAAAAGTTCGCTTTTTTCCCCCGAAAAAAGTAGGAAAAGCAACCCCAGCCGATCATCATAGCTGTCGTGAGTGAGCAATGATTTGCACTTCAATAGAAACTGTAATTCGAGGTTATTAAATACAGTAAATTTTATAAATTATGTAAAAGTATTAGTTTGTTTTATGATTACTTTTATCAAAAGGCACAGCATTTAATACAATAACATTTCATTTTAAATATTCGAAATTTATTTCATTTTACTTCAAAAGAAAATAATTTGTTTATTTTGTATTTCATTGAAAAATAGTTTTCAATAATCTTGAAAGCTTTTTGCGAGAAATATATTTGTTAGTTATACATTTATCGTCCGCATAGAAAGCACCCCCCTCCCCTTAATTGCTTTTCATACTATCAATAATCAAACAAATCGCAATTTGATTTAAGAGTCATTCCATATAAGAATCACCTTGAATCAAGGGACGTGTGATTAAATGGGTAAACAGAATTTATTATTTTTTTTTCCTCAGTGGGATGACTAATATAAAAAAAAAAGAATTAAAAAATATTGATGCTATTGGACCATTGGTTTTAATTTGGTGGAGGTAGGGGGGGAGGTCAAAGGTTAGTGCCTCGCTTGAAAAATTATAACTTTATGTTTTGCATAGTATTTCTTATAGTATGCATTGAAGTTATCCCACAAAACAAATTACATGGTTGTATTATATAAGGTTCGCCCTTTGCTATTCAAGAATAAAAAATACGGGGTATGTGTAATCAGTGAGCTAAGGGGCTGTAAAAGTTGATTTTTTTAAATCGAAATTTCACTAAAGTTTTGACACATGCATTCTTTGCATTAAAATCATCCCATCATTTTTAACTGCTGTATACTTCCCTATGGTGAAATGAAACACAGAAAAGTAAAACCTTCCATCGGCAGATTTTAATGCATTCCAAAATTTTATGCCAAGTTAAAGAAAAAAACTCGCATTTTTGCCTATTTTAAGTGAGTTATACCTGATATGCATTAAAGTCAGAAAGCTGTAAAATAATAATAGAAAGGTAACATAACTATTCACCTTTCAAAATCACCAAACATAGTCATGGGCACAAAAGCAATTTTCATAGGGTAATGGAAATCGCATCTACGAAATATGCCATAATCTATGCCCCCACGGCCATAGCATTCATTTACTGCCAAGAATAAAAACACTTCACAATTATTTTGAAATTCATATATTTTATCATTATAACATCGATTGTGTTATTTATTGTAAAATAATGAATATTTTTAAAAGGTTTTGCTGGCAGTAAAGTGAAGAGATGAGAAAAGTAAATTGATCTTTAATGAAGTGAAAAGAAGGGGATATAATTTTTTTATTCTAACATCAATTGTATTATTTATCTCTTACAATAAATATATTTAATATTTTTTCGTTAGAGGCAGTGAAATGAAGAGAAGAGAAAAATGAATTGATGTTTAATAAAGTGAACAGAAGTATCGAAACCAGATAATCATAAGCTAGTTCAGTTTTGTTGTATACTGTCTGTTTGAAAGTATAACTCTATGTAAAAGTTATTTTAAACATGAATGAATATTCCTTATGGAAGTTATCAAATAATTGTGCTTGTGGGCTATATGCTGCACAATACAAGATCAAATTTATTATTTCCAGTTTCTGAACTGATTAGGCCCAACGGTTTTGGAATGATACAGGAAAAATATAAAAACAACCAAACCTCCTGAAAATATTTCTGAAAAAGATCTAGAAGATCATAGAAGATTGAAGGGAACTACCTAGAGCTTGGGAATATGATTTGTGCAAAACACAGATGCAAATTTGGAAAATTTTGGACACCTCCTCGCTATTTCCAACATTGTAATTATAAAATAAAGGGTAAGAAAGGACATATGGATTAGTTACCTTGCACCTTTCTGAAATATGAAGCACTGTGCTCAGAATTTGGTTTGATTACTATTGGAGGAATATTATGCAGAATTCACAGAACCGTATTTACTGAAACGGACTACGGAATGGCATAACACAATGTATTGAAATCATATCCCCTACATCTGAGGGTAGTTCCACTTCGAGTTTCTAAGAGATATTATTCAGAAATATTTTCTAGAGGTATGTTTGTTTTTATTTTTTTCCAGTACCATTCCAAATCGTTGGGCCTAATCAGAACAGAAACTGGAAATAATCCACTTGATCTTGTAGCAACATATCGCCCACAAGCACAGATATTTGATAACTTGCATAAGGAATATTCATCCATGTTTAAAATAATTTTTATTAACAGTTTCATTTTCAAACAGACAGTATACAACAAAATTGAAGTAGCTTATGATTATCTGGTTTAGATATTTCTTTTCACTTTATTAAACATCAATTCACTTTTCTCTTCTCTTCACTTCACTTCAATGCATCTTACAAAAACATATTAAAAATATTTATTGTTATAGATAAATAATCGAATTGATGTTAGAATAAAAAAATAAATACACTTCTTTTCACTTAATTAAAGATCAATTTACTTTTCTCAACTCTTCACAATACTGTCTATACCCTCATAGCATGCATGTTCACAGTGACGTCACAATGACGTCACTGTGAGTCACTTTGGTCACATCACATCTGTGACGAAAATGCCACCACTCAGTGACGTCACAATGTGACTAAGATGTGACATTCTAAAAAAAATTTCACAATGTGACGTCACAAAAAAGCTCTAAAACGGCCATAACGACTTCACATTTTAGTCACTGTGACTTCACATCGACGTCACGTGACGTCACATCGACAATCGATGGTCACAAAGTCACAATGTGACTTCAAAACGACGTTGCAGTGACGTCACCATGTCTTACGGGTAGCAAAAACATTTAAAAAATATTGATTATTTTACAATAAATAACACAATCGATGTTATATAGAATAAGAGAATTAGAATATATGCATTTCAAAATAACTTTGAAGTGTTTTTATTCTTGGCAGTGAATGAATGCTATGGCCGTGGGGAGCATATTTTCAAAATGTGATTTCCATTACCTTATGAAAACTACTTTAGTGCCCATGATTATGTTTGGTGATTTTGAAATGTGAATAGTTATGTTACATCTCTATTATTATTTTACAGGCTTCTGACTTTAATGCATGTTTGGTAGGCAAAAATACGTTTTTTTATTTTATTTATTTATTTATTTATTTATTTGTAAATTTAGAATAAAGTTTTGTAACACATTAAAGTCTGCCGATGGAAGGGACTGCTTTTCTGTGTTTCATTTCGTCATAGAGACGCATACAGCAGTTAAAAACGATGGGATGATTTTAATGCAAAGCTACACGTGTCAAAATTTTAGGGAACTTTCGAAAAAAAAAAATCAATTTTTGCAGCCCCCTGCTGTACACATATCCCATAGTTTTTATTCTTGAATGCCAAAGGGCGAACCTTGTATAATAAAACCATGTAATTTATTTGGGGATAACTTCAATGCATACTATGAGAAATACTATGTAAAACATAAAATTTCAATTTTTCATGCGGGGCACTGTTCATTGACCCCCCTATATTGTAGATCTGTAATTTAAAGTATGTTGACAGGTTCTTTTTAAAAATGCATTCGCTAGTTATAGGCTATGATCGCTTAAGACAATAAATGCTCTTTAAGAAAAATTATTTATTTGCAGTAAACTTCAAAATTTAAGGGTTTCATACAGAAAAGTTAGGGATGGTGCCTGAACGCATTTTTTTAAGAAAACAGTCTTCACATGACTGAGTTCATGAAGCGAGAGGGAGGCAATTAATTCCTCACTGAAAAATTCACACATTGGCATCACACAATTGGCGACATTAAGCATATGAAAAATGACTGATATCATCTCCGCAAAATTGTCTGTTACGCTTAAACAATAAAAGGATTTTGAATTTAATAGCAGGGCAACCAGAAAACAGCAGTCCTAAAAAATGCGCCAAAAAGGAATCCGACTGCCAATTCGTACGCTAGTAGCATATTTTGGGAAAAGGTTCTCGAAAGACATAACAACCATTATCTACATGAAAAGACTCTTATGCAACGAATAAGTTAGACTTAAAATTACGCAGAGAGGAAAATGAAATTTCACTGACCGCAAACACATTCGATCTTTATTCTTTTTTATATTTGTTTCCAGCAAGAGTGAAATACGCATCTTAATGAATTCTCTTTATCTGACAGCCGTTTTTCAGTAATAAAGCAGATGCTAGGTGTTTTTCTTTCTTTTCTTTTGAACGGAGAGTTATTGTGGGATCGAGAATAAGCGTTAAGATAAAATAGATATTAATTAAAGATTATTTTTAACTGTAATTTAGAAAAATGTAAAATTTAAGAATACTATATGTGATTCTACATCACATATATCACCCCTTTCACAGGCGAAAAAAAATCTATAAATGTACATGAAGGGAGAAAAATCAATTTTCATATGCTCTTACAAGTAATAATGTGTAAAATGCTCATGTAAACAAACCAAACCTTTACTAAATAAAGTAAACAGCATTTGAACTTCTCTTTAAGTAGACAACCATCCCAAATAAAAGTATCTATATCATGATATAATATATTGGTACCATAAATTTTGTCATACAGATGACAACATATATTGTTTCTATTTAGAAACAGCTGCAGCTTCATTAATAAAATTTGTGATCACTCTTCAATTCGTCTTATTTAGACGATGACCTGTATCAGAAATGTGCACATACAAAATAAAAATACATTAGGCCTAAATAAACAGGTCACTTACCAGCTGGCTATAAGTTTCAAAATGTTTTCAATAATAAACATTATATTGATCAATATTATAATAAAATAAAATAGGATACTCGAGTAATATAATGCAATAAAAGACATAATATAACACACAGATAAACAAAAATAATGTAAATAATTAAGAATCCAGAAATAATGTCCATAATAATGACCGAAAGTATGGGTTTTAAGCTTCTTTCTTTTTTTAAAGATTTTTTTTTTTATCTCTCAACATGAATATTAAACAAATGTATATTCATGAGATAGATATAAGGTAAAGAAGACAATAATAAAAAAACTGTAGAAAATCAGGATATAAAAAAAATACCTCAAACACTGTCATAAGCCATTTAATTCCATGTGACAACTGTATTCCCCTGTCTTAATATAAATGTAGTTTAAATAAAACTGTGATTTAATAAGCCTTTACTTGTGTAAAAAAAATTGAGTTATTCCATCATGTAATCTTTTAAATGTAAAAATGTGTGAGAAAAATGAAATTTTAAGTGAATTGTACAACAGGTAATACTGAAGAGAAAAATTGTGTGTGTGTGTGTGAACTCAGCCTCAATTAATATGTGCTACAGAATTAACTGGTATAAACCAGGAGAAGGCTGCATGTATGTAATAAGAAAAATGAAAACCTGTGCATTACCTATAAGAAAATTCGTGAACAATAAATATATATATATTCACGTGAAATGTCTTGGACCACAAGGAATGCCATTGATGAGGAAAAAATAAGAAAGGTGAAATCCCACAAAATTGTTATCCACAGACCACAAGCTCATCCGCGTAGCATGCCGCAAAAGTAACATTGTAAAACCTTTGTAAAATAAAATACCATTGTAAATACCATTGCCGCATGCCAAGCAACGCTCTCGCGATTGTGTAAAAAAAACAAATTAGGATTTTTTTTTTTTTTTTTTGCTAACGTAAGAAACAGACAGTATGTGTACAAGAACCCCAAAACACCTACCAATGAGTGACATTCAGTTACGTAATTAATGAATTAACAATCATTAAACAACTCAATGAATAAGGGTTAACTTGTCTCAAAGAACTACATGTGTTATGTAAAAAGAAACTCTGGTTAAACTCTAAACCAGCTACAGTGAACTACGTGTTTTAACTATGAACTATGTGTGAAGTGTAAAAAACTGTCGAATACTATGGTTAGCAAAAGGTTAAAAAAAATTAAGTGTATAGGCATAAAATATTACCGGAATATCAAACGTGACAAATATGTACAATTAAAAACTGTAAAAGTATTTAACTTTCTCGATTTAAATACTCTTGATGTTTAAGGTATAGCTTAGAGTCATGCCAAAACAATTGTGATTATTGTAAAATAATAAAAATGCTTACAATATTTTTGTGTGTACATGGTGATCTAAACAAACTGCAGTAAGTGCATGTATTTCTAAAAGCTTAAATGTGTGAAAATTTAAAGTGTCATTTAAAATAGAGAAAAGTACAAATGATGTAATGGTCATACCTGGTCTAGCATATATACTTTTAAAGATAAAAGTATATCTAACTAGTGACAACAACCAAAATAATATTGTATCAGAAACATGTCCAATTTTAAAGATGTACTATAATATTCTGAGAAAAATCATTTTGTGAAATGATATAATTAGCATCGAGTCACCATCCGCGTCCAATCAGTCAAATTTTATCAGTAAAGAAAAATGTATGTGGAAAGGCATGTACATATTATAATTTATTTCCTATATTAAAATCCTTAAAGTATGTGCTGGCAGTTTCCTGAGTGTTGTATGGATTTTTAGAAAAAATACATTAAAAAAAACTACTGTTTTATCTAACAAAAATAATTAAAAAGAGGTTCCAAATTATATCTTAAAGATAATGTACATTAAAATGTGGTTTACTTTCTAAGAAGTAATTTGTTACATATTCTATGAACAAAGATGTGTATTTTCATTGAACTAATGTGTAAACAATCTATGAATAATAATATAAAACTTCAACGAACTAAAGTGTACATCTCTATGAACTACAACGTACGACATGACTGAATACATGTATAAAATCTCTATGAACTAATGTGAAAAACATCGATGAACTAACGTGTAAAATTCTATAAACAAACATGTAAATATTCTATGAACTAATGTGAAAAAATCGATGAACTAATGTGTAAAATTTCTATAACTAAACGTGTAAATATTCTATGAACCAAAGTGGAAAAAAAAAATCGATGAACTACTGTGTAGAATTTCTATAATTAATCATGTAAATATGCTATGAACTAAGTTGTTTATTCGGCGAACTAAAATGACCAGGAAGAAAGCGATTTTTTTGTTTAAAAAAAATGAATGTAACTAGTTCCCCATGTACAACAAGAATGAAAAGTAAAGCGATGAACTAGTGTAATATCAATGAACAAAGAATGTGCGATGAACTCTTGTGTTTTTTCTATGAACAAAATTCTTATGTGTACCAGGAACTAATACATTATATGACGTGTTTAAAATAATTGAAGATGTAAATAATGTGTATTTATAGCAATTTAAACTTCAAAAGAGGAAAAATGCCTGTTCCTAACAGTAAACCAACCAGCATGAATGAGTGTAAAATTATGTAAAACAAAATAGTTTTTTTGTCTGCAGAGTAAAATAAAAGGAATGTGATCATGACACAGTATGTAGAAAAAATATTACAGAAGTACATAAAAATTATGACTGAATTCAACCAAGGCGAGTGATATCTTTGAACCATAACCAAAAATAATTTTGTGAGAATGAAGTGTAAGTATGTGTATGCATGTAAAGCCAGGTTGAATATGAAACCACAACAAATATGTACAAGAGTTGCAAGAAAAAGGAAATCTCTGTGAAATATATTCTAACGAATTAATTACCACTCTTCAGTAATGTCATGTCTAAATAATCAAAATTAATAGTGTCCTACACTAAAAAAACACTGATAATTTAGCAAAGTGTCTAATAAATGTAAATAAATAAATAAAAAAACATGAATTTATGAATTTTGTAAGTGAAAACCAGCTTTCTATCCCATTGCGTAGGTAAGTGGCCATCTCACCTCACAAAAGGAAAAGAAACCCTTAAAAAACATTCTTGACATTGTGCTACCTCTAGAAAATAACACAATGCAAGAAGAAATCTATCGAAAACAGTCTCTAAATATTAGAAAGAAAAATAAAAATATTAACTGAAATTTAAAAATATTGAGATTTCACATGTACTAATGTATGCTGGTATGCAACAACACGACATACAATTGACTTAAAATATATACTGGTACGTTATATGTTTTAATTGCATTAATGAAATAAATAAAATCTCTCTTCCTGTTATTATTAATAATAATATTGATGACTCGAGCAGGCATTAAAAAGTTAAGAGAAAAGCTTGTGACAGGTTGAGATAATTTAATTAAAGAAAATATTATATTTTACACATAAGATCTCCAAACGTGCGTGTAGTAAGTTTAACTATTATATGTTATAAAACAATTGTATTCTTTATATACTCAGAATAAAGAAACAAAAAAATTCTGTAATATTTAGCTGCAAGAAATAGCTCTACCTACATAGATATAATCAATAGGCAAGATCATTTAAAGATATTGATTACATATATTGAATTACGCAATAAAGAAAGTGATTATTACTTTTAAGTACAAATCTAAAAATAAAGTATTATCTGTAAATAATACTCAATAGAAACACAGTAAAACATAACTTACCCTTTGATTATGGAATTTTCAAAGCATAATAAAATATAATTGAAATGATACAATTTTATGTATCTCAAGATGAAGGCAGTGCCAAATATCTAGAGAGGTGCATACATCTTTATTTATTACAAGTATTCATATTTATCTTTCTTCATACTTTTTTTTTTAACTTTCCTAACATGCAAAAAAAATAGTCTGACACAAAAACATTCTCTCTTATTTATCTGGAAACATGAATGTTTTAGATGCACCATTAACTTACCTTTAACCTCTTTTTTTTTTTTTTTTTTTTTTTTTTAATCATCTTATAAAATCAGGTAAAGAAATATATAAAACTGTAAATGTATACATATGAATGTCAGATTGTAATAGTTCAAAAAGAATCGCATTGCAAAGTAAATAAAAATGTAATATTTAAAGAAAATAAGTAAAATAATAGATTTTTTTCTTTAGCACAATCATCCAAAAAAATACGATTTATGAAGTCAATATTCTGAATTCTTTTTTTTTTTTTTTTTTTTTTTTTTTTTTTTTTTTTTTTTTTTTTTTTTAAGATTGTCTTAATACTTTGAATGAAATTTCAGTAAGAGTGCACAGTTAATAGATACTTAGTTATATGAAAAATATCCTTTTATCCTGTTATCATATTTGGCGTCTTATTTCTGAAATAGCATTTGTAAGACTATGAAATATTTCGACGTAATCTAAGAAAACTTCTAACTAATATTATTCACAAAAATAAATATGAGCACGAGAAAACAATGCATCATAAACAATAATTGTAATAAAATCACTCATCATATTATTCTAAAATAATAACAAAAAGTCATGTAATTAAAATAGAGATTGAGCATTAAAATCATAAAATATAAAATGCATATATTTTCTCGTACTCACATTTTATACCGCAGATGCTTATTTATTTTGAACACTTTCTTTCTCTCTTTCTTTTTTTTTTTTTAATTTTGAAGAAATGCAATATTTGGACGTTGACCATCACAGTCACATCAAATCCAGTGCGAAAAGCACATCTGTGTATGCCGGTTAAATTGGAGCCAACACATGAAAATCCGTAGCACTGATCACACTGCAGCACTCGATCCATTTCTGAAGTAAATAAAAACTTCTGAAGTACACAAAGTAGAAATAAAATACACTATATTACCGAAAGCAAGGCTGCGAGTTTATCGGAGGCGAAATAGGAGTCACAACAGTCTACCGCAGATTCTTAGGCATACATCGGGAGGAGCAGGCGTTAACGAGCAGGAGTTCTTTACGCTGAGCCTCATGAAAATTTTTTGATCAGAAAAATCAGCCGCATCCAACATGAAAAATGGTTCGGCGCCGGGAAAGAACTCCAATGCGATCCATCAGGGGAAAATCCGGCAGCGACAGTCCGCATTCTATAGGCACCGTAGATAGTCTATGAACTAAGAACACTCGTAGTATCTAATACTCTATATTCCGCAAACGTAATAGATAGTCATCTGTCGGGGAAATAGGCTTTCAAAAATCTTGTTAACAGCCAATGAATAAGATAATGTCATACTACTCAGGTAGATTAATAGTCCAGATAATAGTCCAGATATAGTCCAGATAAGTGCTAATAAATAGTCCAGAAACTAAACTTTCAAGCAAATCGAAGCAGGCAACTAAAAGCAGGCACCATCCCTTGACGTTAAAAAAATTGCGAATGCCTGGTGTTAGGCACCATAAATTTATATATTGTAGATCTGTAATTTAAAGTATGTTGACAGGTTCTTTTTAAAAATGCATTCGCTAGTTATAGGCTATGATCGCTTAAGACAATAAATGCTCTTTAAGAAAAATTATTTATTTGCAGTAAACTTCAAAATTTAAGGGTTTCATACAGAAAAGTTAGGGATGGTGCCTGAACGCATTTTTTTAAGAAAACAGTCTTCACATGACTGAGTTCATGAAGCGAGAGGGAGGCAATTAATTCCTCACTGAAAAATTCACACATTGGCATCACACAATTGGCGACATTAAGCATATGAAAAATGACTGATATCATCTCCGCAAAATTGTCTGTTACGCTTAAACAATAAAAGGATTTTGAATTTAATAGCAGGGCAACCAGAAAACAGCAGTCCTAAAAAATGCGCCAAAAAGGAATCCGACTGCCAATTCGTACGCTAGTAGCATATTTTGGGAAAAGGTTCTCGAAAGACATAACAACCATTATCTACATGAAAAGACTCTTATGCAACGAATAAGTTAGACTTAAAATTACGCAGAGAGGAAAATGAAATTTCACTGACCGCAAACACATTCGATCTTTATTCTTTTTTTTATTTGTTTCCAGCAAGAGTGAAATACGCATCTTAATGAATTCTCTTTATCTGACAGCCGTTTTTCAGTAATAAAGCAGATGCTAGGTGTTTTTCTTTCTTTTCTTTTGAACGGAGAGTTATTGTGGGATCGAGAATAAGCGTTAAGATAAAATAGATATTAATTAAAGATTATTTTTAACTGTAATTTAGAAAAATATAAAATTTAAGAATACTATATGTGATTCTACATCACACCCCCCCCAACCAAATTAAAACCAACGGTGTTTACCATTTTATCAAAGCCTGGTTGATTCTTATATGGAAGGACTCTTAATGACTCTTTCCTGAAACTCTAAGTGTGCAAATATAATACTACAGGTCATACATTTCCGTGAATATTTTTTTCCGTTACTCTATACGGGACCGTTAATAAATTGAAAATGAACGAAAGTAGTAGGAAAAGGAGAGTTCGGGGACAGGATCAGGCGGCACTGCGGCACCGTGCCGCCTGTTCCCACCGTCCCACCACCTCCTGTCCCGCCACCGTCCCCCCAAGACTACAAGATCAATGTATCGACTTAAAATTTGAAAGTTAAAAATGCATCCTAGTTTTCAACATCTATAACCCTAATGAGTATCGTTAATTAAGTAAAAAAAAAGGAAAATATCACGTTTTATGGAAAAGACTGATTTATTACGATTTTTATCAACTTAAGAAAGAAAACTTAAACGTACATTTCGGTTTTTAAGTGGTTATCGGCTTAATGAGTATTTTTAATTAAGCAAAACAGTGAAAAATATAAATTTTTGTTTGATTTCTTACGATTTTTATCAACTACAAGATCAATGTACCGACTTAAAATTTGAAAGTTAAACATGCATCCTAGTTTTTCAACATCTATAACCTTAATGAGTATCGTTAAGTAAAAAACAATGGAAAATATCAAGTTTTATGGAACAGACTGATTTCTTACGAATATTATCAACTACAATATCAATGTAACGACTTAAAATTTGAAAGTTAAACATGCATCCTAGTTTTTCAACAGCTATAACCTTAATGAGTATCGTTAATTAAGTAAAAAACAATGGAAAATATCAAGTTTTATAGAAAAAGACTGATTTCTTACGATTTTTATCAACTACAAGATCAATGTATCGTCATATTAAAACTTAAAAATTAAACATACATCCTAGTTTTTCAACAACTATAACCTTAATGAGTATTCCTAATTAAGTAAAAAATAATGAAAAATACCAAATTTCATAGAAAAAGACTGATTTCTTACGATTTTTATCAACTACAAGATCAATGTATCGACTTAAAAGTTGAACGTTAAACATGCATCCTAGTTTTTCAACAGCTATAACCTTAATGAGTATTGTTAATTAATTAAAAAACAATGGAAAATATCAAGTTTTTTGGAAAAAAACCAGATTTCTTACGATTTTTTCAACTCAAACTTCAGAATATCAATTTGAGAGAAAGGAATTTAAGCATGCATTCCAGTTTTGGACAACCATTTCCTTCATGGACACTATTAATTAAGCAAAACAACGGAAAATATTAAATTTTTAACCCATTTCTTCATTTTTTTAATATAAAATCAGAATAAACAACTTAAAATAGAAATTTAAACATATTTTTTAGTTTTTGAACAGTCATTACCTCAAAGAATTTCGATAATAGAACAATTAACAATGGAAACGAATGATTTTTTAACAAGAAAAGACGAATTAAACGAATTTGGTTAACTTTTACTCTAAATGGAAATTTCATCATACTTTTATATACTAACAAGGTAGAATTTTAATGCATAAACGAACACATTTCAATAAATACTCAACATACACACACACACACACAAATTTAAAAATAACAGCTTCTTGTGACGTCATATTGAAACCAAAAGTTATTCCTTCGAGAACCTTCAACTTGCCTTTTCACCCCCATCTCCCCCAATTTTTTACCTCAGTTAGGGGAATGGAAAAAGCAATGACCCCTCATTCTTGTATATTTGGAAGTCTGAGAGGAAAAAACAGACATTTTAACGTGTGAAGGGATTTAGATTATTTTATGAACTCCAAATTCATAACAGTTACCACAATATATCAAAATTAAAATTTTGGAAGACATAATGAGTATAATTAATTAAGCAAAATAATAGAAATATTATTTTATAAGGGGAAAAGGTGATTTAACCGAATTTGATTAGTTTTACAATAGTCTTTTGAACCGCAACTTGGAAATATGGATTTCTAACAGAAGAATTAAACGTATATTTTAACTTTAACAACAAAAAACTTAACAAGTATCATTAATTAAACAAAAATAAATATCAATTTTAAACAAAAGACGAATTTGAATAATTTTACACTAGTATTTTCAAAAGCAACGTAGAAATATCGATACTTATTCACATATTTCACTTATTCACTGTATTCAATACTGTATTTAATAAATTTGGATACACTTTAAGAATTTCCTAATCTATAACTAAATATTAGCTGTGTATTTAATGTTACCCATGTTTTCAATGTTAATTCATAATCGTGAATTTTGTATTGTAAATACCATGTATTCAGGTTCAGATTATTTTCACTTGAAATCATACAGAATTTTTTAACAGAGTTTGTTTTTGAAATCATTGAAGCAACTGTATTTAATATTTTTAACACCAATTTTCTAAGATTTTCTAACATTTTCCGATTATACATTCCTCAGAAGTACATTTCTAAATGCTACAATCACTTTACATATCCAAAAGATATCATTGTAGCAACTGTATTTTACATTTTTAACACCAATTTTCTACGATTTTTTAACATTTTACGGTTATACATTCCTCAAAAGTATATATTTTAAGAGGGAAAAGACGAATTTAAACAAATTTTATTAGTTTTACACTATTTTTTCTCATCTCAAACACGGATATATCAATTTTAACAGAAGAATTAAACGTATATTTTAGTTTTTAACAACAAAAAAGTAATAAGTATCATTAATTAAACAAAAATAAATATCAATTTTCAAGAAAAGACAATTTTTTACACAAATTTTCAACTTTGAAATACATTTGTTTACATATATTGTTACAATATATTACTAAACTTAAACTTTTTAAAACGTTTTAACGTCTTTACAAAGGGTTCATACTTATATTTTTCACGTCTTGACTGCATTCGAAATCTTACAACAAAAGTATACTTTTATTATTATTATCATTATTATTATTATTATTATTATTATTTTAGAAAATCTAAAAAGTCACTTCTTGTTGCTTTAGACACTTGACATATTAAAACTACTCTGAGATATTCTACCCATATAAGTAATCAAATTAGGACATGATTCATCTTACACTTCAAAATTTCTGAATTTTTACAATACTTATTTTCATCAAACTTTATTCTTGATCCTATATATTTTAACAGTACAGAGTTTTAACATCTGTTTTTATCTACTTATCAGAAAATTATTAAAACACCCAGCAACATTTTCCAAATATGAATATTATCTTTACAGTTTAATAATGCAAAACATACACGAATACAAAGTTTAATTTTTACAAACATTCCATATTTCAAACCAAACTATTCGAAATTTTCACAACATAAGAGCAAACATTAGACGAACTTTTTAACATTAATATTACTTAGATCTTTTCATCATAACTTTTAACTATGATAATTATCCATTTTTAGGTTGATTGTCGAAAAACTGTAACTGAAATTACATAAACTTAATGTAAAAAACCATGTTCTCACACAATTTCTTGAAATTCAACAAAGAATTGACTATTACTGCAATACTTCTCTACATCAATCTCGACTCTCGATAGTATATAGATATTTCATCATTACACACTTACAACTCTTTTCAAACTTTTATCAGAAAAATAAGTCAATCAAAGTCTAGTAGTTATCACACCTGTTCCTCAGAAATATTACTATCATATGAAACAGTAAAAAAATATTAATAGATATTTAATATTTAATAACCTCATACGTGAAGTTACTGTCGGATGAGAATACTAATAATCAATAAAATCAACTGTTGAACGAAAAATAGTACAGATTACCGAAAATTCAAATTTTTTTTTTTCTACAAAAGTTACAAAAATTAACAAATGAATGACAAGTTGGAGAAATAACTAAAAAAATTAATGAACATATTTACAAATTTATTAAAATCAGACCTTTTTCTGGATTACAAACCACAATTTCTTGAAAAATTTAACATCGAATTTGTAAGATTTTAATCCTAGTATTACATACACTCAATAAATATTCAAAATTAAACAGAAAAAAACAATTTTTTGGTCTCATTAATAAGCAGAATTTCTATATTAAAAGAATATTTTCATAGTAGTACTTATAAAAACGAGAGTTTACATACTGATTTTCATAATTTTATCACATTTTAACTTAATTTTACTTACCCATCAGACGTAGTATAGGGTAAGTCTTGCAATCGTTTTGAAAATCGAAAAAAAAATTTTGACGGATTTACACGTTTTAGATAGTGAAGATTCCGAAAAACATATTTTTAGAAAAAAATTTTTGCCGTCCGTCTGTCTGTCTGTCTGTCTGTAAACGCTCTATCTCCCGAACAAATTGAGATAGAGACTTGAAATTTTGTATGTAGTTAGTATGTGAGAATGGAACGAACCCTATTTAATATCAGCAACCTCGATTATCCGGAACTATTTTTTTCGGACTCTCGAAAAATTCTTTCTGATGAAAGGTACATAAAAATTTTCGAATTTTTTTGTTCTAAGAAATGGACGTAAAAGGCAATAAATTAACACATATTTTGCATATAGAACGAAGTCGATCGGATTATTAGTTGCCGAGATATTTGTAATCTTGTTTTCCACATTCTTCGATTTTTCATGACCCTGTATTTCATTAAAATTTCAATTCAGAAGTATATTTTAATTGGAAATGAGACGCTTAATCCGACGCTGTTAATTGTTAGTTAATAAAATTATTATTTTTGGAGTTATAAGGATGTTTCTTTTACGCAGTTCGGTACTACTTGAGTAGTTTGGCGTTTTATATAATTTGTCGAAATTGGTACATCAGCAGTTCTTTAATATAGCATTACAATGTATATTAATAATATTTAAATTTTGTTTATGATTTGCAATGCATTGTATAAATAGTTTCACATGTTTTATTTTCATATACATATCCATGATGGGTAAGTATTACGGTGGCCCCCAACGACTAGTTTATACATTATTTAACATTATTTTTAACATTATTTAATCAAATTTTATACTTTCTAATTCAGTAAAATTCAATACTTTTTTAGTTTTTATACCAATACCACAATATTTATTTACATCAAACTTGATTCTTTACCTTTTATATTTCCACATTACACAAGTGAGATAAATACTAACTAAGAAAGATTATACAGTTGAAGTCAATTGATTCTAATCGATTTTCAACTTATACGCATTGCTCCTACACGAAATTTCTTACTGCTATAATCATCTAATGTATGAAAACTAATCTACTCATAATTTTAATCAATTCATCAGATGTTTCATCTCGCACTTCTGAATTATCATCCATCAAGTTGCTTAAAATATAAATACTATCTTTATCATTTTAATGATATACAGTATACATGGTTTATCTTGAATTAGCACTTCCATAGTATTAATCAAATTATATATTTCATCTTGCACTTCTGAATTATCGTCCATCGAGTTTTTTTTTAATATTAATAATATATTTATAGTTTTTGATTATACATAACATGTATGAATAAAATCTTTAATTTTAACATTTCATATTTCAAATAACCTATTTCCGAAACCAAACTATGTGAATTTTACCACAATGCTTATTATCATAGAATAATTTGTGTTTCACACTTTTCTAAAAATTATCAGATATGTACCCCTCAGAGGAATTACTATCATATGAATAAATGAAGAAAATTTAATTTATATTAAATGTACACGAAATTGATTGCAATATACATGTATTTAATAAAAATAAATAAATAAGCGATTATTTATACATTAAAACTTTATTAAATATATATTTCTTGCGTTATACAGATGTTTCAACAAGATGATGAACCAAAACAGCAGCAAATTTCAGAAATTAATGATCTGAATGATTCATCCCTAGCACATGTAGCGTTAATGAATGATACATATGTAAGTACTTATATGAGAAATACTAGAATTCGTATATGAAACGAAATTAGAGTAAACATAAAATGATTTGGCTTACTACCTACACTTTAACAAGTGCCCTTTTTACCTATATTGTTGAAGAGTATCCTAAATGTGTCCATTTATTTCTATTACAGATGTACTCTATTTGCTACAAACACTTCTTGAGTAAATGGATTTTAACAGAACATACAAAAATCCATACAGGTGAAAAATCTCACACTTGGAAAGATTACCATAAATGCTGTTTTCAAGGAGACGTGAATCAAAAATGCACACATCATGATATAAAGCATCGTCAGTTATATGTAGATTTAGTGAAGATATTCAAAAATTAGTCAGACTTTTGAAGAATTTAGAAATAAAGGAAGATATTTAGACTATTTATCCATCATATTTTCATAATACTTACCACAATATCTCAGACTTAAAATTTGGAAGACGTACACACTGCTGAAAAGTAATCTTGTTATCCGTGATTCTTCTAACCAGCATAAATATATAGATATTATTTTGCAATGTATTCTTTAAATACTCACATTAAATATTCTTTTATATGCATATATCGTTGTGTTTTTTCAGTAATACAGTATGCAATGGCGAAACCATCGTATTTGCTATTAAAAACAATAAAATTTTTGATACTTTTTTCATAACTTTTTTTGAAATTTTTGCAACCTTTTTTGTAATTTTTTTACATTTTTTTTAACTAAAATTTTTCATTTTTTAACGTTGTGATTTTTTTTAAACTTTTGTAAAAACTTATTTTGAAAAAAAAAAAAAAATTTTGTAAAAAATGTTTTTGAAAAAAAATTTTTTTGTAAAAATATTTTTTGAAGTTTTGGTTTTTGTAAAAAAATTTTTTGTTGTAAATTTTTTTTTCAAAAACTTTGTTATGAGTTTTTCACTTTGTCATTTTTGTTTTTACATTTGTGTTTTTTCTTTTCCCTTTTGCAATTTTTTCATATTGTAAATAATTTTTGTTAATATTTCTAGAAAACAATGAAATTATTTTGTAAACTTGCATATTTTTTCATACATCTGCTTATTTTTTGTATGTTCTTATGCATTTTTTTAAGTTGTGAGAGTGTTGTTTCACTTAAAATGTTATGTAATTCATTAATGTAGTAGGTTTTAGAAAAATAAACATAAAGATATATGCATATAAAAGAATATTTAATGTGAGCATTTAAAGAATACATTGCAAAATAATATCTATACATTCATGCTGGTTAGAAAAATCACGGATAACAAAATTACTTTTCAGCAGTGTGTATATCTTCCAAATTTTAAGTCTGAGATATTGTGGTAAGTGTTATGAAAATATGATGTTAAGTCTGAGATATTGTGGTAAGTATTATGAAACTATGATGGATAAATAGTCTAAATATCTTCCTTTATTTCTAAATTCTTCAAAAGTCTGACTAATTTTTGAATATCTTCACTAAGTTTACATATAACTGACGGTGCTTTTTATGATGATGTGTGCATTTTTGATTCACGTCTCCTTGAAAACAGCATTTATGGTAATCTTTCCAAGCAGTGTTGCCAGATGGGCTACTTTTTTAACCGACTTCAAGGAGGAGGTTATGATTTCGACCTGTATGTATTTGTTGTTCACGCATAACTTTCGTAAATATGAACCGATTTTGATAATTCTTTTTTTGTTTGAAAGCGTACGGGGCCCATGTGGTCCCATTCAAATTTCATAAAAATCTGTTGATTAGAACTTTTTAAAAAATTAAAACATTAAAATTCAATATCTTTTCGAAGCAATCGACCAATTAGAAACGTTCATTTTTCTTGTTTTTAAGTTACACTTACATAGACACACGATCTTTTCAAAGTGAGAAATCCTAACTGGACAAGGTTCACATTTATTAACAGTGTACACTGTAAAAAATTTGACCCTTTTGCTGCATAATCACTCCCCCGTTTTTATAGAATATATCTCTCTTACCTATGAGAATTCTCCACACTGTTAAAAATCTGCTGCATTTTGCTGCAACGCACTCCACCGCTTGTATATAATATCTCTATTCCAACCAATGAGAAAGCTCCATTTCACGGCCAAGTAACCGTTTTCTATACAAGCAGGGGAGTGCGTTGCAGCAAAATGCGGCAGATTTTTAACAGTGCACGATAGGCTGAAGTAATCGTTTTCTATAAAAGCGGTGGATTGACGATGCAGCAAAAAGGCCAAATTTTTTACAGTGTACACTGTAAAAATTTTTATCCTTTTGCTGCACCGTCACTCCCCCGCTTTTATAGAATATCTCTCCTTTGACCCATGAGAATGCTCCATGATACATTGTTAAAAATTTGACCCATTTGCTGCAGCGTCACACCACAGCTTTTATAGAATATGTCTTTTATGACCAATGAGAATGCTCCATAACACAGTAAAGTAATCGTTTTCTATAAAAGCGGTGGACTGATGATGCAGCAAAAGGCTCAAAGTTTTTGTAGTGTAATTGGGACAAAAGCGACTGTAAAAGAAATATTTGGGAATCAAATGCTATCACTCTCTTATGGAGGCCGCCAGGTATAGGTAATGAGTTTCAGATTCCTCATCGAATACGCCACCGCTCATTTCCGATTACAGTGTCACTGTAAAAAATGTGACCCTTTTATTGCATCGTAACACCCCTGCTTTTGTAGAATATCTCTCTTTTGACCCATGAGAATGCTTCGTAATTGGGTGAATTAATCGTTTTCTATAAAAGCAATAGAGTGGTGATATAGCAAAAGTGTCAAATTTTTTACAGTGTAGGATTCCTCGATATGAATATGACGAAACATGTAGCACAGTATGTAATTGGTTGAAACGATTCTGGACAAAAACGAGTCACCAAGCATCTTGTTGAGCGGGCAATTTTCGTCAATCTTGTTAACTTCTCATACGAGTACAATCGAATTCTTCCAGGAAATCATCATCAAATTCCATAATAAAAAATGCCTGGCAATGCAATGCACTGTTAAAAATTTGCAACTTTTGCTGCATCGTCACTCCATCGCTTTTATAGAATATCTTTATTTTTATCAATGAAAATCCTTCATAATGCATTTAACTAATCGTTTTCTATATAAGCGGTGAAGTGAGGATACACTGTTAAAAATCTGCTGTATTTTGTTGCAACGCACTTCGCCGCTTGTATATAATATCTCTACTGCGACCTATGAGAATGCTCTTTAATGCAGTCAAGTAACCGTTTTCTATACAAGCCCTGGAGTGCGTAGCAAAAACATGCAGCAGATTTTTAACAGTGTACAGCAAAAATTTCAAATTTTTAACAGTGTAGTTGGGACAAAAGCGTCTGTAAAAGAAATATTTGGGAATCAAATGCTGTCACTCTCTTATAGAGGCAGCCAGGTATTGGTTATGAGTTTCAGATTCCTCGTCGAATCGCCACTGCTCATTTCCGATGCCATTACTGCCTGTATAGGTATTAGATTGTTGCTGTTTATCGATTGAAGCATATTGCGATTTTTGCTAAAATCTTTTTTTTCCTTTTTTTGAGTGAAGGGGGAGTACTTTTGACTGACTACACTAGAAAAGCATTTTACTATAACATTAATATATGAAGTCATTTTGCTGCGTGCTCATATATGGAAGCACTATGTCGCGCTCTTATGTGTAAGGACACTTTACTTGATGGATTGTCACCTTTTGATACCCACTTTCGATGACCGCAGGATTCAATGCAGACTAAGATTTCATAAATGCGGCAGCTTTTCGAAGTGGCAGATCTTGTCTGAAGAAGTTACCATACAAAGAAATTCTTAAGATTCACAACGATACTAACCGATATTGTAAGTGGTTTCAGAAAAGTTGACAATCAAACAGTGACAAGTAAATTGAATACATCAGAACTTAGCAAAGTGCGTACATTAGTAATGCAATGCAAAGAGCTATCGTGTGCCAGTACACATAATTATGTATTACGGTATGCATAACTAAAAAGTAGGAAATAAAATAAGCTTTTTAAGAAAAAAATATCAACCGACTTCAAAAAAGCGCTAAAAAGAATTAAATAATTCTTTAAAATTCTCTAATGACAAAACGTTATCCAATAAGCACACATCGGATATCAGGTACCGGCATAAAAAACGGTTAAATTTAATATGTATAATTTAATGTCCACCAAACATAGATTTTAGAGATAATATTATTTTAAAAGAGATGAATTGACATATTTATGATTTATTTTATGAATATATACATATAAAAAGTAATGAATTACTTTTGAAGTTGGTGCCAAACTATTTGATGTATATTAAGAATTGTAGCTAAATTATGCCTAGTACCATAATTAAAATGGGGATAATCATTATCGATTGTGATTGTTTGGCACCAACTTCAAAAAGTAATTCATTACTTTTTATATGTATATATTCATAAAATAAATCATAAATATGTCAATTCATCTCTTTTAAAATAATATTATCTCTAAAATCTATGTTTGGTGGACATTAAATTATACATATTAAATTTAACCGTTTTTTATGCCGGTACCTGATATCCGATGTGTGCTTATTGGATAACGTTTTGTCATTAGAGAATTTTAAAGAATTATTTAATTCTTTTTAGCGCTTTTTTGAAGTCGGTTGATATTTTTTTCTTAAAAAGCTTATTTTATTAAAAATTCAGATTCTTGATTGGCACCACTTTTTACAAATGATAAAATGTGCCATATTCAATGACATGATAATTAACAAAAGGTAATTTACCGTTTTAAAAAAGTGGTGCCAATCAAGAAATCGGAATTTAAAAAAAGTAGCCCACTGGCAACACTTTCCAAGTGTGAGGTTTTTCACCTGTATGGATTTTTGTATGTTCTGTTAAATTCCATTTACATAAGAAGTATTTGTAGCAAATAGAGTACATCTGTAATAGAAATAAATGGACACAGTTAGGATTCTCTTCAACAATATAGGTAAAAAGGCAGTTGTTGTGTAGGTAGTAAGCCAAATCATTTTATATTTACTCTAATTACGTTTCATATACGAATTCTAGTATTTCTCATATAAGTACTTACATATGAATTATTAATTAACGCTACATGTGCTAGGGATGAATCATTCAGATCATTAATTTCTGAAACTTGTTGCTGTTTTGGTTCATCTTGTTGAAACATCTGTATAATGCAAGAAATATATATTTAATAAAGGTTTAATGTATAAATAATCGCTTATTTATTTATTTTTATTAAATACATGTATATTGCAATCAATTTCGTGTACATTTAATATAAATTAAATTTTCTTCATTTATTCATATGATAGTAATTCCTCTGAGGGGTACATATCTGATAATTTTTAGAAAAGTGTGAAACACAAATTATTCTACGATAATAAGCATTGTGGTAAAATTCACATAGATTGGTTTCGGAGATAGGTTATATGAAATATGAAATGTTAAAATTAAATATTGTATTCATACATGTTATGTATAATCAAAAACTATAAATATATTATTAATATTAAAAAAAAAAACTCGATGGACGATAATTCAGAAGTGCAAGATGAAACATATAATTTGATTAATACTATGGAAGTGCTAACTCAAGATAAACCATGTATATTATATATCATTAAAATGATAAAGATAGTATTTATATTTTAAACAACTTGATGGATGATAATTCAGAAGTGCGAGATGAAACATCTGATGAATTGATTAAAAATATCAGTAGATTAGTTTTAATACATTAGATGATTATAGCAGTAAGAAATTTCGTGTAAGAGCAATACGTATAAGTTGAAAATCGAATAGAATCAATTGACTTCAACTGTATAATCTTTCTTAGTTAGTATTTATCTCACTTGTGTAATGTGGAAATATAAAAGGTAAAGAATAAAGTTTGATGTAAATAAATATTGTGGTATTGGTTTAAAAACTAAAAAAGTATTGAATTTTACCAAGCCCGTAGCCAGGATTTCCTTTCGGGAGGGGCTGATACTTGAAATTTTTTCTGATCTTACAAAAGTAATTTGTATAATTTACGGCAAAGAATTAAAAAAATCTGAAATGTGTTTTTGCATAGAGTATTTGATAATCATGTCAAATATTGTTATTTCGTATTTAATTTTCTTTTTTTCAATTTTTGACATTTAAAAGCACTTCCAGTTTCCAAAAAGGTTCAGAAACCGGGTAGCTTTTAGGAAAAAAATTCCGCGAAACCTAAAAAGCACAAAATAACAATGTTTGAGATGAGCCTCAAGTATCCTATGAGAAAAAAATAAAAAAAATAATGAAATGCAAGCAACTTGTAAGACATGGTGACGTCACTGCGACGTCGTTGTGAAGTCACACTGTGACTTTGTGACCATTGATTGTCGATGTGACGTCACGTGACGTCGATGTGAAGTCACAGTGACAAAAATGTGAAGTCGTTATGGCCGTTTTAGAGCTCGTTTGTGACGTCACATTGTGACCACTTTGTGAAGTCACGGTGTGACAAATTTGTTAAAACTGTGTCATTTGTGACTACTTTGACATTAACATTGTTACGAAACTGTGACAAAAGTGTATTTTTAAAGTAAATAACACGTTTTGAAGAATTTTTGTAATTTTCTAAAGATTTTTAAGAAAGTCACATCTCAGTCACAATGTGACGTCACTGAATGGTGGCATTTTGGTCACAAATGTGATGTGACCACAGTGACTTACAGTGACGTCACTGTGACCATGTATGCCATGAGGGAAGTTACATGAATTGATTTAAAACACAGGATTAATACTAGCGTGGAAGTGTCTGTCAATACAAGTGCGAGATCTTGAAACTATCCTTACTAATATTATAAATCGGAAAGTGAGTTTGTTTGTTTGTTTGTTTGTTCAGCTTTCACGCCGTAACTACTGAACCGATTGCTTTGAAATTTTGCAGACGTAAAGTTAGAAGTCCGGATTAAATAATAGGGTACTTTTTATCCCGGAAAAAATTGATATTCCCAAGGGAAAACAAAAATATAGTTTGCTTGATGGATGGATTGGAGATGGCGCTGTGTGTCGTTTAAAACAAGATAAAATATTGCAAACGAATATAAACATGTAAATTTAGAAGCTAAATGATACGATAATGAATCCCAGAAAATGAGGAATTCCCGAGGGATGACGTACAATTTGTTTTATCGTCTAACCTGTTTTTTTTTACATCTACTTATATATTGCAAACGAATATGAACATGTAAATTTAGAAGCTAAATGATACGATAATGAATCCTCGAAAATGAGGAATTCCCGAGGGATGACGTACTATTTGTTTTATCGTCTAAAATGTTTTTTTTTATATCTACTTATCCTGAAATAACTATAAGTCAACGAATTACTAATTGGTATAAGTATTAGTTACGTTATTTAGTTCTTGAGGTATGCGATAGATGGCGCTGGGTGTTTTTAAAACGTGGTAACGATGTGCAGTAGCTGTATAATAGTTAGGTTAGGTTAGTTTAGTGCTTTTTTTCTAGGTAGATATCTAAAGTAGTTATTGTTTTTCGATAGGTAATTACGTCGCTTTGTTCGTCGTTTAGATTGTTATAGTTTAGTTTGGGATTTTAGTTTAGTTTAGGTTTATAGTTTACTCATATTTTCACAATGCCTCGCAAACGTAAATCTAATTTGTCGAGCACCTCATCTAAAGTTCGGGCAATGAAAATTGCCCGATCTCAAGAATTGTCTCTCCATGCTGAATTAAGAAGGCGCGAACAAGCAGAGCGTCAGGCTGTTTCGAGAGCTGCTGAGCTACCATCTCAGCGCCAGCAAAGACTTGAGGAGCAAGCCGCTCGCCAAACTTCTTTGAGGGCTTCTTAGAATGATATTCGTACTCAAGTCCGTTTATCGCAACAGGCTCAACGTCAGCATGGTCAGCTCTATGTAGCGTGTTCCCGGGTTTCCATTGCCCAAAATCTGCATGTTTTTGCTCCACAAGGGAAAACATATAATATAGTGTACCATTCAGTTTTGGTTTAACAACTAATCGTATCCAGCGTTACATCGCGCTTTTTACATTTTTCCATGGAAATAAGAAGTTTTCTTATAGTTGTGCTTTATACCGCAATATAACCGAATTCCACGCGGTCGAAGCCGCGGGCGGAAAGCTAGTTGATCCATAAATGAAATTATTTTTCTTTTGCATTAGTTTTTCTTCTAAAGAAAAATGAATTGCTGCAGTCATATTTAATCATAAAAATTATCTATGTATTTTACATTATCTGATTATAATAGTTATAAATGCAATACTCTTGGTGTAATAAATTTACTAATGCAATGGAAGTAATCATCGTAATTTCTTCTTAGCCATGATGCTGATTAACTTATCAAGATCTTCTGTAATGTCCCAATGAATGGAAATCATTGCAAAGCGACTCAGTCTCTCATAGGCCATAATGATTCGAGGCAAAGATTTAATTATTTTCATTGTTGAAAAAGATCTTTCAGCACTGACTCTTGTTACTGGGTTTTTAACCCCTTAAATGGTTTGCCCGAAGCCGTTCGTGCAAAACGAATTTTCTTATTTCATCATTTAAAGCTTTTTGACACCACTATTATTAAAAAAAAATTTCATACTATTTAAAGGCAGAAATGTTTAAACTAACTTTTACGAATATTTTATTTAAATAATAGTGGTGTGAGTGCTCTATTTTCAAATTATTGAACGAAAAAGAATTAACCAGTTAAGGGGTTAACCAAGATTGTGAACAAGTGTTTGATATTATTGTAACAGGTCATATTACAGTACTAAAACTTTTAGGATCTCTGTGTTGGTGCCAACAATTTGTTTGTAACCTAATTCATATTCAGCTTTCACTTGCTACATTCATACATTATCATGAAAATTTTGAATAAGATTTTCTACACGGGGAATAAAGACCATGATACTCTTCTTCGGATATATTTTGAGGGTTTGCATGTATTGTCTGTCTAAATGTCAGTCTTGGGATCTTTATTTCAGTTTGGAAGATGTGTTCCCGAAGTTTTGATGCACAATAAAATATCTCACAAAAGATTTCTACTGCATTTTTCGCTATATTTATGTAAAACAATTAGGATATTTATAACACGAAATTTTTCTTTAAGAACTCACTATGATTTTGTCAGACAGAAAATCTTCTCACAAACAGACTGGCATATGAAACCTTCAACCGACTGCCAAAAAAGCTCCAGACACCAAAGAAATCTTCCACGTGTTTTTCAAAATATTTTCTGAGCTAATGCAAATGTAAGTAGCTCAACAAAAGTTAATATGATTTCATGCCTCTCGATAAATTTTATGTTACAAATGCAGAGAAGTCATTTCCTTTTGTTTAATGAATGTATATTATGCAATTTCTTCTTGAAGCGCTAAATTTACCTTTATGTGATTTTTAAAAACTTTTGTCACTGCTTGAACAAGTCCATGATATTTTCAAATAATAGGAATCAGCATGCTGTTGGACAAGGGAAGATTTAACAGATGGCTTTTAAAGTGGACGTATCTAATTTTTGGATACTCTGAAAAATTTTAGAATGGACCCCGCTAACATGACCAGACTTATTAGCGGCTTCATCATACGCCTTGGTGACGCATTTATACATGTCAAAGCAAAATAAACCACAGTGTTGTTATATTACTTTTCCTGAATTTTTGGCAGAGAATACATTTATTGGAATGAAACCTAAAAGAATTTTTTTGAATTATTGGTTTTTGTGAATTTTTAATAATCCACACATTTAAAACCAAAGTTCTAACAAAGGTTGCTGTTGAAACTCAAGCTGTTCTGCGCTTTCAACAGCAATTAAGATACGCGTTTTGTTTGTACTAACAAAACAGATCACGTTACTTATTTTGATAATTAATTCTTCGGTAATTATATCCGAGAATATTTGAGTGATTTTATTCTAAATCTCTTAGGTGAAGTAAATAGCATTTCTACGGATATTTATAATATCGCGTTTCAATTCATTCTCTCCAGACTTTGCTCAAAACTTCAGACTCTTAGCTAATAGCCTTTTTTATATCGATTTCTCCAACGTTAGAGGATCATCATCGTGGTAATCTCAAAATGGCGAATTTTTTTTTTCCACAAAATAAGATTGTTTCAAGTATTGGTCCAAGAGCTGCCCTGATTTCTTCTTTTCCTGAAAACTCTTTGAAAACTCAACAATGAAATATAATTTGCTGTATTCCTAAAGAAATCTTAATTTTGTTTGCTAAAATAACATACGGTTTGTGATAATCTAATTGCACATGTTATAAGAATTGCATAAGAAAACACATTTAGCCTTTTTCTAATGTCTGAAACATGTAGAAACTACTCTTACTGGTTTTGTGTGTTCTTTCTGTACCTATTTTTTCGTGAAAAAACAAAAAAACAAGGTTTATAATAAATGCTTTTTAGAATATGTAAGAAAAGGAAATACTATTTCTGGATCTTTCTTCCATTTTTCTTATTTTTGTTTCTTTTCTACAGTTATTGGAAAACTATATGGCTGTTTGGAAAGTAAAATGGAACAAAAAATGTTTCGCTTCGTGGCATCATCATTTAAGTCATCTCTAGTTACATTGCAATATCGAATCGAGTTGCTTGCCATACTGTAGCCTCATATAGAGTACTTGACGAATCCCTACCAAAGTCAAGTTGTTTCGAACGCTAATATCCAAACAATTCTAAATTTAAATTTCTTAACAAGACTTGCTATCAGAAAAAGTTTATATTATTGGAATTGATTTTATGTAAGTCAATTCAAAATTTAGTACACCCATGGTGCTGTTTTGTGATTTTGCAATTAAAACAGAAAAGTACACGTCTGAAAAATTAATTTTGCCATTCATATCATATTTTCTAGTTACTTAAAAGCTTCCATTAACAGTCATTAACATTTATCTTTCCATCTTATCTAGTAATTTGACAAAATACTGTATTTTCCGTCATTAAATTCGCGGCTTAAAAAGTTTATTTTAGACCCAGAAATTATATTTGATAAAAATCGTTTTTTTTTTAAAACTTAGAATACACTTTACTTCAATCTCTAAATTAAATTTCTGGCTGTAAAAGGAGTCAGTGTTGTTGTTTAAATTTTTACTTCGTCCCTAAACATAACTCAAAATGACTTCACAAATAGAACCCCTTAGCCAGTCAGCACACCCGCATACATCTGTGGATTAGCCTCACAGTGTAATTGAGGTAAATTTTATCCAAATACGTGTGCTCACGGGATATAAAACTCTCTCCGGTGTTACTATAAAAAAAATCCCTACATAGAGGCATGGGTATCCATCCCTGAAGTTGATACTTCTACAAAATACAAAGAAAATTAACCAGACAAAGCAGCTACTTTACGCACATTTTCTTTCTATTAAAGAATCACATACAAACAATATGCAGAAAAATTGTTCAATGAAGAGACTGGGGGATGCCGCCGTGGAGTTTATTGAAGGTTTTTCGATATCATATCGTTTTTCTTCGCATCTTTCTTATTTTTCTTTTCTATCTTATTTTTCAAAAATACATTCTAATAGTTTCTTTTTAATAAAACGCGCTTTACAGTTAGAACATCATTAACAAAAATACTTTTTTTTAAATATTTTTTTCATATGATTTTATAGACATATTATTTTTATTACATGATTTTATATATTTCTTATATTCACATGATTTTATTTTCACATGACACCTATAGGCGGCTATTAAAATTTTTTTGCCCCCTTCTGTGCAAAACATTTTAACATTGACCGCTCTAAGTTTCGTTTATATGCATGAAGATAAAGAAAATTAATGAAGATCATAACATGCAAGTAAATGTTTTATATTTGTCTCCTAAAGTTAATACGGCATATGTGTATTACATTAATTATTCTTAATCAAATTGATGATGCGGAATTACACTTTATCTAATTTTACTGCGCATAAAGGTAGTTAAAATTCCATTTTAAGAAGAATCTATATTTTTGTGGTAAATATCTATTAAAAAACAATATATCCAAATGACCGATATAATGAAGGATTATTGTAACTGTAATTGAATAAATGGATATTTTTACAGCTAAAATACAATTGATTTTAATGTAATGGGAAATACAAACAAACAAAGCTCATTTTATTGATCATATTATCATTTCATAGAGATAATTTTGTAAAGTCTTTTTAAACTTTCGGGAGGGGCTTCAGCCACCTTAGCCCCCTCCCTGGCTACGTGCCTGAATTTTACTGAATTAGAAAGTATAAAATTTGATTAAATAATGTTTTATGTATAAAAATTAAGTTAAAATGTGATAAAATTATGAAAATCAGTTTGTAAACTCTCATTTTTATAAGTACTACTATGAAAATATTCTTTTAATATAGAATTTCTGCTTATTAATGAGACCAAAAAATTGTTTTTTTCTGTTTAATTATGAATATTTATTGAGTGTATGTAATACTAGGATTAAAATCTTACAAATTCGATGTTAATTTTTTCAAGAAATTGTGGTTTGTAATCCAGAAAAATGTGATTTTAAGAAATTTCTAAATATGTTCATTAATTTTTTTAGTTATTTCTCTAACTTGTCATTCATTTGTTAATTTTTGTAACTTTTGCAGAAAAAAACATTTGAATTTTCGGTAATCTGTACTATTTTTCGTTCAACAGTTGATTTTATTGATTATTAGTATTCTCATTCGACAGTAATTTCACGTATGAAGTTATTAAATATTAAATATCTATTAATTTTTCTGTACTGTTTCATATGATAGTAATATTTCTGAGGAACAGGTGCGTTAACTACTAGACTTTGACTTATTTTTCTGATAAACGTTTGAAAAGAGTTGTAAGTGTGTAATGATGAAATATCTAAATACTATCGGGAGTCGAGATTGATGTAGATAAGTATTGCAGTAATAGTCAATTCTTTCTTGAATTTCAAGAAATTGTGTGAGAACATGGTTTTTTATATTAAGTTTATGTAATTTCAGTTACAGTTTTTCGACAATCAACCTAAAAATGGATAATTATCATAGTTAACAGTTATGATGAAAAGATCTAAGTAATACTAAAGTTAAAAAGTTCGTCTAATGTTTGTTCTTATGTTGTGAAAATTTCGAATAGTTTGGTTTGAAATATGGAATGTTTGTAAAAATTAAACTTTGTATTCGTGTATGTTGTGCATTATTAAACTGTAAAGATAATATTCATATTTGGATAATGTTGCTGGGTGTTTTAATAATTTTCTGATAAGAAGATAAAAACAGATGTTAAAACTCTGTACTGTTAAAATATATAGGATCAAGAATAAAGTTTGATGAAAATAAGTATTGTAAAAATTCAGAAATTTTGAAGTGTAAGATGAATCATGTCCTAATTTGATTACTTATATGGGTAGAATATCTCAGAGTAGTTTTAATATGTCAAGTGTCTAAAGCAGCAAGAAGTGACTTTTTAGGTTTTCTAGAATAATAATAATAATAATAATTAAAGTATACTTTTGTTGTAAGATTTCGAATGCAGTCAAGACGTGAAAAATATAAATATGAACCCTTTGTAAAGACGTTCAAACTTTAAAAAAAATTAAATTTAATAATATATTGTAACAATATATGTAAACAAATGTATTTCAAAGTTGAAAATTTGTGTAAAAAATTGTCTTTTCTTGAAAATTGATATTTATTTTTGTTTAATTAATGATACTTATTACTTTTTTGTTGTTAAAAACTAAAATATACTTATATATACTTATATATAAATATAATTCTTCTGTTAAAATTGATATATCCGTGTTGGAGATGAGAAAAAATAGTGTAAAACTAATAAAATTTGTTTAAATTCGTCTTTTTCCTCTTAAAATTAATATTTTCTATTGTTTAGAATATATACTTTTGAGGAATGTATAACCGGAAAATGTTAAAAAATCTTAGAAAATTGGTGTTAAAAATATAAAATACAGTTGCTACAATAATATCTTTTCGATATGTAAAGTGATTGTAGCATTTAGAAATGTACTTCTGAAGAATGTATAATCGGAAAATGTTAGAAAATCTTAGAAAATTTGTGTTAAAAATATTAAATACAGTTGCTTCAATGATTTCAAAAACAAACTCTGTTGAAAAATTCTGTATGATTTCAAGTGAAAATAATCTGAACCTGAATACATGGTATTTACAATACAAAATTCACGATTATGAATTAACATTGTAAAACATGGGTAACATTAAATATACAGCAAATATTTAATTATAGATTAGGAAATTCTTAAAGTGTATCCAAATTTATTAAATACAGTATTGAATACAGTGAATAAGTGAAATATGTGAATAAGTATCGATATTTCCATGTTGCTTTTGAAAATATTGGTGTAAAATTATTCAAATTCGTCTTTTCTTTAAAATTGATATTTATTTTTGTTTAATTAATGATACTTCTTAAGTTTTTTGTTGTTAAAATTAAAATATACGTTTAATTCTTCTGTTAGAAATCCATATTTCCAAGTTGCGGCTCAAAAGACTATTGTAAAACTAATCAAATTTGGTTAAATCACCTTTTCCCCTTCAAAAATAATATTTCTATTATTTTGCTTAATTAATTATACTCATTATGTCTTCCAAAATTTTAATTTTGAGATATTGTGGTAACTGTTATGAAACTGGAGTTCATAAAATAATCTAAATCCCTTCACACGTTAAAATGTCTGTTTTTTTTACTCAGACTTCTAAATATACAAGAATGAGGGGTCATTGCTTTGTCCATTCCCCTACCTGAGGTAAAAAATTGGGGGAGATGGGGGTGAAAAGGCAAGTTGAAGGTTCTCGAAGGAATAGCTTTTGGTTTCAATATGATGTCACAAGAAGCAGGTGTTGTTTTCAAATTTGTGTGTGTGTTGAGTATTTATTGAAATGTGTTCGTTTATGCATTAAAATTCTACTTAGTTAGTATATAAAAGTATGATGAAATTTCCATTTGGAGTAAAAGTTAACCAAATTCGTTTAATTCGTCTTTTTTCGATAAAAAAAAAATTAGTTTCCTTAGTTAATTGTTCAATTATCGAAATTCTTTGAGGGAATGACTGTTCAAAAACTAAAAAATATGTTTAAATTTCTACTTTAAGTTGTTTATTCTGATTTTATATTTTTAAAAAAATATG